>RJWH01000568.1:0-549136 GCA_004363575.1 Solenodon paradoxus
CCACATGACTCTCTTATCAAGTGTACTTTAAGTGCAGGAAGGACATCTCACCACAGAAACCTGGTAGCTGTTGATCAGTGTCACTCACACTCCCTCGAACAGGAATCACAGGCTCCAAACTGGTGGACAGTTTGGCTTGTAGCCTCAGTAATCCCCAGAAGCCTGTGTCTTGTGATGAGAGTCAAGAACATCTTCCTTTTTTTGGCTCCTTAGACCATCAGGATGGTCATTTATTGAATCTCCTTTCTGTGTGAGACTCTGGTGCTGGACATGAGATTTCTTGCTTCAGGTGAATGAAGTAGAAACATTATTGTACAGTGAGGGCCATGGTTAGAGGAGGATAAAATGTTTTAGAAATAATGTTGCTAGGTCTTTGTACCAAACACTAAAGAAGAGAGTGCATTTAAAATAACAGCAATAGAATTCTTTTTGCCCATGAATTTTCAAATTAGTCATGGTTAAGTGTGTGTAGCTCTCTTCTGTTTTGCCTTTTGTAAGCACATGAAACTTGAAGATTGGAAAGCTAAAATCCCCTTATGACTGGATCATAATGCCCAGTGGTTGTACTGGCTATTGGGCTGCAATGTCAGTTCCTTTCTATGAGGGCCTCTCATATCTGCATGGGATTGTTTGGTCTTCCTGACAGCAGTTTTTGGTTTGCAGAGTGAACGTCCTTACTCATGTGAGCCAGCTAAAAGGTGGGTTCTTTTTCTCATCTACTTAATGAAGTCATATTGCACCCATTCAACCACATTCTTGCTTGTACCATCTAAAGCCCCTACCCAGATGTAAAGGTCAAGGTCATAGGCCCCACTTTTATAAAAAGTAATGTTTTAATCATGTAAAGGCCTGTTGAATGAGAGATCCACAGTGGCAGTGAGAGTGGAGCACAATATGCCGCATTGTTGGATGTGTAGGAATGATCAAGGAGTCGAAACCATTGACTAGTCTAAGCCTAGGTCAAGACACCTTTGACTCCGATGGGTCTGTGCATTGAGAATGGAAGAAAAAATAGTTCAACAAAAACTATTCTCTAATTTGTTACAGAGACCACATGATATGGGCACCGTTGTCCTATCTACTCAACAAATTATTCTAATTAGTGCACCCCTCCTCCGCTTCTCCACACTTGAAATGAGGAATCATAGGATTGAAAATACTGCTTGTTCTAATGTCTTGAACACAATTCTCTGAAAGTAACAAAACCTTAATGACAGAAGCAAAATACATTGATAAACAGAATTAATAAGTATTTTTTGAGAATATTGAGAAGTGGCAATTTTGGTGGGAATGTAACTATAGAAAACAAAGTTCTCAAAAAATGAAAACTAGAGCAAGCATAATATTCAGTAATTCAAGTTTTTCTTACTTATCTGAAGAACATAAAAAGATTATTTTTAAACATGTATATATATAGCCCTAAGTTCACCGAAGTGTTTATAAATTGTGAATATATGAAAAATAACCTATATCCATTGAAGGATGAAAAGATGGAATAGTGGTAGCATATCTGTATCTATATATATATATGTCTGTATCTATCTATATATGTATCTATGTAAACACACATGTATATAGTGAAATATTATTCAGTTATAGAAAGAATATTATCTCCCCATTTGTGACAGCATGGATGAACTTGAGGGCATTATGCTAAGTTAATAAATCAGAAAGAGCCTAATATCATATAATGTTATTCTACATGGAATCTCAACAAAGAAACAAGCAAACATGACCCCTTCCTCATAGATACAGAGAAAAGATTTGTGGGTGCCAGAGGTGGGGTAAGGAAGTGGGTGACATGGGTGAAACAGTAAATTTACAAAATTCAGGCATAAGATGGTTATGGGGATTTAACCTACAGCAGAACAACTATAGTTAATAACAATGTATTGCATTTTGAGAATTGCATAAGATATCCAAAAGCTTCATCAGAAAAAGAAAAGAAAAAAACAAATGTTATATATATATATATATATATATATATATATATATATATATTGTATATACACACACAAATGCTTAACCATTATGTTGTAAGGCAGAAACTGTTATAATATCACCTGTCAAATATTCCTCAACAAAAATAACAAAATACTATAAAGATTGAACATTAAAAAGAAAATAACAAACACATCAGTGATGACTCTAATATGACAGGGAGTAACAGCAATCCAGAGTGGAATGTCCATACTGGTATAAGGTGAGGAAAACACCCAACAAGGTTCCCCTGAATTGTGGAAAATCTCCTGTCCTGTGAGCTTGGACAGCCTGCACTGGGCAGCTGGGCAGAGGGTGTCAACATACCTGTGAGACTAGGAGGACTGTCCAAGCAGTGAGGTAAATGCTATTCACTAAGGGGACAGTTTCATAGGTGGTATCAGCCTTTAAATGTGGAGGGTGTGCAACCTGACATAACTAGTCAGAGCAGGCTGATAGGGAGAGGTGGGCTCTGGCTGGAAAGGGCTCTCTGAAGAGTAGAATCTGAGTTTGGGTATAAGGAGGGCACCTGGGTAGAGGAATGTGGGGTGGTGAGGAATTGTATGAACTTGGGATTAATCAATGAAGTAAACACATGAAGACTAATGAGTCAGGTTATCACTGTCTCACTTTTAAAGTTCTAGTGAGGGATTGATGTCATATCCTGAGTGTGCTGGTTGTATAATGGTTGTGTAAGGGATGGTCCTTGTTTGTAGAAATTGAACACTGAAGTATTTAAGAGGTGATGGAGTACTATTTGAAAACTGTTCTCTCAAAGTATTTGTATTGTACTTGCAAATTTTCTCTATTCTTGAGATTGTTTCATAATTAAAAGGAAATTCATTGCCTATACAATATTTCATGGAAGATATCATTGAAAACAAAGTCTTGCGGTAGTTATGCAAATATTATTATGCCCAGGAAAATTGGATCAGGTTTATGAAAAATCCATTTAATGAAAACATTGATTTCCAAAAACACAAGGAATACTTGCAAATAGAAAGATGGTTTGCATTCTTAGAAAATGGATTATACCATAAAGGTCCCAGATTGTCTAAACTCATGCATAAAATTAATTCCAACACACTTAGTATTTTCCCCTAGTGTTACACAAGTTGCAGGGATTCTATCTAAGTCTCAATTGCATCTATGTGAGGATGAGCAAGAGAAACAGTCATTTATGAACAGGCCCGACAAGAAGAGTAATACAGAATTAATCTGATCAGTTCATCAAAAATTATATAAAACATATTGGTGAAAACAATACATTGCTGATATGACTAGACAGAGACCATTGAAAGAGACTAGAAAACTCATATGAATTCCCAACTATGTATGGCAGTGTAGTTCATAATAAAGTGGTATTTTAAATCATGGGAGAAGATTAAGTTTTAAATAAAAGAATGTAATAACTAAGCATTCATTATGAAGAGATTATTTGGAAGTCATATTTCATATAAACCATCTGAGTAAACACCAAGTAGATAATAGACTTAAAACGTGAAGGAAAGCCATACATGCATTAAAAATCATCATATAAACTTAGAGTAGGGTAGCCTTTTGAGTAATGATTCTAAATCAGACATGTTAATGGACAATATTGATAATTAAAATTTAATATTATTTAAAATTAAATATTATTTAATATTATTTAAATTAGGTGATCAAAAAACAGTGCAATCCTGTACAAAATACAGGTAGGAAACTTCAAAAAAATACTTGTAAGCAATGTCACAATGAAAGGAATAGGGTGATTCTTGTTTAACAAAATAATCATCTATTCTGTGAGGTCCAACCCAGGTTTTCCTAATGCTGGAAAATTGAGTCTTTCTTGCAACTGTGAATGCAACTGTTTGTCCACTTCTAGTAACAAAGGACTAAAGTTATTTCTAAATTCAACACATGCCTGCTGTAGAGTCACGTGTGATAAAATTAATACAGATGGTAAGAAGCTATAAAATAATACTTGATTCCTGTGGACTTGCTCCATTTGGACTCCCATGTGGACCCATTTGAAGGAGGGAGAGGGAGTGAGATTTTTGTGAGTGTGAAGCTTGGGTTCTTGAGCTCATTCTGAGACAGAATTCAAGGGAGGTTCATTCAGGCAACACACATAACATTTAATAAAGGAAAAGGCACACAGACACTTGAGGGGGTAGCTGTGGGTATTAAAGCTGCTACCTTTGTCTGCTGGGGTGGGTCTTATAACCCTAGAGGTGGAATTTTCCAGGCATGGATCCCATAGTAATTATTTTCTTCTCTTCTCTCTGTTTATTTGTTACATGTTTTACATTCTTATGTTAGGGGTTTGCTAGCATGTTCTGTTTTCCCAGCCTCCATCATCTGGCCCGTCATCTGGTGTTTCTGCTTTGTTTCCTCTCTCTGTTAGCTCTCCTCATCGACAGAAGCAGATGAAAATGTCAACTGTCAGACTCTTTATTTGGATGATGGATACTGTGTATGGATCCCATGTGTCCCCAGTGCATGGTACTTAGTGTGTGTTCAATGAGCACTTGCTTGTTGATTTAAACCACTGTGACTTTTAGACTGTAGAGTAGAGGGTGGGGGGGTCCTTTCTGACTCAAGTTGTTTGAGCCCAAGAAGGCCACAGGGAGTCTTAGCTTAGTTGCACCAGTGACTGAGAGGAATAGGACTCAGAATGTTGTGTTCCCAGGTGGAATGGTAATGAGTTGTTATACTGAACTCTGAGTGATAATCAGGATAGAAAAGAAGGGACAGCCAGGACTAGAAACCAAGCATGGTTAGGCCCGGTGGTACAAGGACTGACTGTTTACGTGTTCTCTCTTATCTTTGTTAGGACAGGCAGTAGAAGTTCCCTGAATTCTAGAATTAGAGAAGTTCATTGTTTTTCCTGATGTACCTCAGGTTCAGACCAAGCATAAAGGCAAGACCTGAGAGTCGGGTGAGGAACAAGGACCAGGGGCCAGCTCTGAGTGGGGCTTGGGAGAAGGTGGGTAGGAGTAGGTGGAAGACACAGAAAGTGCTAATTTGCATCATTTCATCTAAGCACTAGTTGTTCCTGTGAATGAGGGTCAATGAATAAACCAGTTCTTCCCACTGAGTTTAGAGAACTTTATTTGCTGGCACCTCTTCCTGATGATTATGATCAACTTTACAGAAGATAATCCAGTTCCTGCAATTAGAGGCGTCTCATGTTTTTCTTTATCCAGGCCAGGAAATGGGAGATTTTGGTGATGGCCCACAGAGGTTTTCCATTTTTTTGTCCATAGGAGACAATGCCCTGCACCACGTTATTGCACATGAGCGGGCCTCTGGATTCCCACTGTGGGAAGAGAGGGAAGTACCTAGCCAGCTCCCTTGCTGATCTACCCTCCCTGTAACCAGCCCCTCCCCAGGATGGCCATGTGCATGGCCTCCATATGGAGGTCAGAAGAAGGGCAGGCCCTGATGGGTTGATAGCTGCCCAGCCTGACCCTGGACGTGTGCCCTGCTCCAAATCACCTATGGCTGCTCCCTGTCCTTCCAATCCCAGGTTTTCTGCCCATAAGTGCTGTGACACCTTTCCTCCTCACCAACAATGTTACACAAACAAGTGTTCTCATTTGCCAGTCTCACTTGGATTGGTGCCATTTATTAAAGGTGGTAGTAGCACTGAGGGGCAAACTGGCACTAATCTCCACATACCCAGACACACAGTCCTAATACCTGTGCCCTTGTGGGCTGATGATGCCCATTCGTCCTTCAGTAGGAGCCCCATGTTTGGATTCCCCATAGACTGGGAATTTTCAGTGGCCCTTAGACTCCCCATGTCTGGTGCTTCCTCTTCAATTCCAGAGAGAATGATCGTAGTTGGGAGGGAGATAACTACTGACTGTTGTGTCTCTGGTTCCATATTTTCCCTAAAAACCCTCTCCAGATAGATGCCAGTCTCACCTTAAAGGAAGACTTGTTCAGTCCTGGATCCCCTACACACAACTGCATGGATTTGTTGTAACTTGTTGGGTAGACTTGCACACTTCAGATCCACCTCCCTCAGTGTGTCTGTGTCTTTGCTGGCTAGAGATGTCTGACCCCAAGTGGCCGCACTGCACACTTGTCCTGGCTTCACATGTATTTTCCTTGGGCAGATGGAAGAGTGTCACTGCTGTCTTAAACTTGGCCTTTTTCTCCAGCTTGGGTAAAGGACAAGAGTGTCCAGCGAAGCCAATGGTCTGAATCTGCTTCCCCATGAGGTGCCCAGTTGTACTCTCCCTGTGACAGCAGGATGAGTATGTGGCCAGGCCAGTAGGGAGACGAGGGTCATGAGTTCAAGATAGTGACTTGAATTTGATCTTTATCTTGTAAACCCTGTTCCACTTGGTCCCTGGTAAAGCTCTTTGCTACACATAGAAACAGATTCTAGATGGTTGACTGTATTTGTACTGGTGGCATCTGAGTCACAGAGAAGTTGGGGCCTGCCAGAGACATTGCACCCAACGTGTCTGAAAAGTTACCTAGGTGAACTGGAGACTGAACCACCCAAATAAAAGCACTAAAAGGATTGGATTCATCCAATTCTGTGATCAATTGGGTTCTTGGATCCTTTCTGGGTAGCATAGGAATAATATAACTTGGAGTAGAGGGTGAAGATTGAAGGCGGCTATAAAACGTGGAGTCAAAAAAAAAGTGGGCCTTATTTTGATTATAGAAACCAGATCCTTTTCCCAAACTGTCCTTTCCTTGAAGATTATTATTCTTTCCCCCATTTTGAATCCTTCCATATGCCTTTATGAAAGAACTCCCAGTTGTCAAAGGTATGAGCATTGGAGAGAATACTGGTGCTTACGGAGAAAAGCCTTCTCCCTTGTCACCTGCTGAATATTTATACAGCCTCAGATTGGCTTATGATTAAGGGAGACAGGACCTGGAATTCTTGGGAAGAGACCACGCCTTGATGCATCTAAGTAAAGCATCTAATCAAAACCGTCATGTAGATTGGCTTCTATTGTGGGGACAATCATTTACCTGTCTCCACCCAGGGGGATAGAAAGACCACCAGGAGTAGGAATGACTGAATTTCTCAGAAAGGCTGCTCAGACCAGGCTGCTGATGCTTCCTCCTGGTCTTTTGACCTCAGTGTTCACCACAGATATTGTAGCCCTTTATTTTGTAAGTCTCTCAATGCCTCACTTGACGTTATCAGCCCACTGGTCTAAGTGGAATAAGAACCACATAAGAAAGGCAGCCCTTGAGTCATTATTGACCACACTAGCTAAAACAGGAAACACACCAAGTTGAGACAGTTTGACTTGTAACATCAGCAAGTAGATGGGTCCCTAAGCCCCAGAAGCCTGTGTCTCAAGATGATAGAATCAAAAACATTTTGTTTTCTTTGACTCCTTCAGACTATCAGGATGATTGTTTATTAAATCTCCTTTCTTTATGAGACTCAGTGGTGTTGGTGGTGAGATACCTGGTTTTTGATGGAGGAAGTAGAAACGTTTTTGAACAGAGAAGAATGATTAGGGCCATGATAAGAGGAGGACCAAATGTGGAAACAGTGTTGATGGAACTTTGCACCAGTTACTGAAGAATCTAGAGGTTTAAAACAATAGCAACAGCATTTATTTGCCCATTAATTTGAAAGTTAGTCATAGTTCAATGTGGGTAGTTCCCTTCTTCTCAACCTTGTGAAGCTTGAAGGTTGAAGGCTCTATTCACCTAAGGGGTGGCTCAGACATGCCCAGAGGTTGGTGCTGGCTGTTGTATAGCATGTCAGTGTCTTTCCATGAGGGTCTCTCATGTCTCTGCATGGGATTGTTTGGTATTCATGTTAGCATTATTGTTGGCTTTTCCAAGTGAAATTCCTCTAAAATGTGAGCTCAAAAGCTGAGTTCTTTGTTCACCTAGACAGTGAATTCATATGGTACTCATTTAACCATAGTCTTGCTTGTACACTCAAAATCTCTAGTCAGATTTAAAAGGCAGATAAATGGGTACCACCTGCAGTAAAGGATGTTGTAGTCTTATAAAAGAGGTCTTAGAAATTTATATACATATATACACACACATATATATGTAATTATATATATATATATGCGGTGATAGCAAAGCAAATCTGCCATACTGTTGGCTGTACAAAGATGGATGAGGAGTTGAAACCATTGACGCATCTAAGCCTAGGTCAAGACACCTTTGATTAGGAAGGGATCTGCTTTGTCTAAACCATGTGCACCAAGAATGGAAGAAAGTTATGTCACCAAAATTTATTCTTCTTATTTTGTTGCAGATAGTAGGTGATCGGAACACAATTACCCATATCATTGCCCAGAGAATCATTTTCAGAACTAACTTTGCTATTTGCTAAACAAATTATTCTGATTCCCCCTCACTATACTGAATAAAAGACTTGTGGGATTGAGATACTATTGAGTCCAAATGTCTTGAATCCAGTTTTCTCAGACCAACAGAACCTTGATGACAGAAAAAAAATCATTGAAAAACAAGAAATAATGTATTCTTGAGAGTGTGGAGAAAAGTCAACCTATGTACATTCTTGGTGGGAATGAACCTATGGGAAAATTGTGCATTTTAAAAATTTTATAATATAGCAACCATAACATCAAGTAATTCAAGTTTAGGATACTTATCTGACAAAATTGAAATGCTAATTTAAAAAGATAAATACAGCCCCATGTTCACTCAGAATTTATGTGTAGGGAATATATGTCCTGTGTCCCATGTCCATCAAAGGGCGAAAGGATAAAATATCTGTAGCATATATATATATATATATACACATACACACATATATATATATGTGTATGTGTGTATAAGTATATATAAAATATATCTATATACTGAAATATTCAGTCATAAAATAATTTAATCTTACCATTAGTGACAACACAGATGGAACCACAGAACTATGGACATTATGTTAAGTTACTAAAACAGACGAGAAAGACAAGTGCTGTATAACCTCATTAGTGTGAAATCTCAACAAAGAAGCCAACAAACTCCCTTACTCATAAATACAGATTGTGGTTGCCAGTGGAGGGGTGACGTATGTGAAGGTGCAAAATGTGCAAACTTCTGCTACACTATGACTAAGTCTTAGGGATGTAATGTATAGTGCAGTGACAGTAGTTAATAATTATGTATTGCATTTTTGAAAAAATATAGAATATATTTTAAAAGTCTCATCACAAAAGGAAAGATTATTTTTATAGCTCTGAATGGGAACAAATTTTCTTAGACTTATTGTGGTAATCAATTCCCAATATATCCAAGGGTTGAACCATTACACTGTACACAAGAAACTGTTATAAATGTCACCTGTCAAATATACCTCAATAAAAATAACAAAATACTATCAAACATAAACATTAAAAAGAAAGTAACACAGAAATGTCAGTAATAACTTTGGTATGGTGGGGAGTAATAGCAATCCAGAGTGGGGCATCCATGTTGTGTGAAGTGAGAAAGCACCCACACAAGGCCCCCCTCCACTGAGAACAATCTCCTGTCCCATGGGCTTGGGTAGCTGGCAGTGAGCAAACAGGCTGAGGGTGTCCGCACACATGTGGGACTACCAGAACAGTGAAGTAAAAATGATATTCACACAAAAGCTTGACTGGAAGATGGTGTCAGCTCTTAATCAGGGAGACAGGGATGCAGTCTGATATAACTAGCCAGAGCAGACTGATAGGGAGTGGTGGGATCTGATTGGAAGGGGCTCCTTCCAATAAGGAAGGAATCTGATAAGGAATCTGAACCTGGGTAAAAGAAGTTGGGGGTGGGGGGGAATTATATAAACCTATGCAATTAATGGATGAAGTAAATACACGGAAATTAATGAACCAGGTTTCTCAGCTTTGACAGTGGTAGTGATGGTATCAATGTCATCTCCTGAGTTTGCTAGTTGTAGTGTAAGGGATGGTCCTTGTTTGCAGGAATTGAACTCTGAACTATTTGAGAGGTGATATGTACCAACCATGTAAGCAACTTTCCTCTCACAAGTTCTTTGTACTATACATGTGATTTTCTCTACACTTGTGATTGTTTTAAAATTAAAATTAAATTGATTGCTTTTCATATACAAATAATTATCAGTTGAAGATGTAATTGAAAATGAAACCTTACAAAATCATACAAAGATTCTGATGCTTAGGAAAATTTGATCAGGTTTGTGAAAAACCTATATGATGACAACTTTTAGTGGCTTCTAAAAACAGAGATAGCTTAAAAATTGAAAGATGGACTAAGTTATTGAGTAGAATAGCTCTGTACCAAAAAGTACCAAGTATCCATAAGCTAATACATGCATTGAAAATGATTTCAATAAAAATACTATTGTCTCTAGTATCACACAACCTCTAGCTAATGTATGTGAGTTCTCATTCAAGGTTTGTGAAAATAATCAGCCAGATTAAATGGAAAATTTATGACCAAAAAGGGAAATAATAGAGAATTTGACTTATCTGAGAATAAAAACATTCTGTAAAACTTTTTGTTGAAAACAATGTGTTGTTGACATGACTATACAGAGAGAAATGAAACAGGGTATAAAAATCATATATATTCCCAGGTATGTATGGAAATGTAGTTCAACATAAGGTTACATTTTAATCACGTGGAAAAGATTAAAATAAAGAGTGGTGTATATATATGCATGTATATATACACACACACAAATATAAAGACATTCTGTGCAGTAATCAAAAAGGAGAAATCCTATCATTTCTGGCAACATACACGAGAGAATTATGGAAAGCTAACTGTACTACTGAATAACTGGAGAGAATTATGCTTAGCAAGATAAGTCAGAAGGAAGTAAAAAAACATCATATGATATCACTGATCTGTGGTATATTAAGATAGAAAACAAATGAATGTGCTAAATTAGACAATAATAGACTTAAAAATAACTAAATCATGCAATAATAACTTATTGAGAAAGAAAGCAAATCAGAGGTTACAGGAATAAATGGGGGGTGGGAGGGGTATATGGTTTAAAGAGGATTAATTGGATAGTGAAGGGAAAAAAAGGAAAGAGTGGTAAGTCTACTGTATTATACAGAGATGTAAATTTGCTATCCCGTGTACCTCAAACCTAGTTAATGTTGAAATGCACTATTCCTTCAATAAAATAAATTAAAATAACTTCTGTGGACAAGTCTTTTTAATAATCTTACCTAATGAGGCTAATGAACAGTTGGGTTAAAGAATATCATATTACTATTTGTCACTTGTATAATTTTTTCCTTATTCTCCCTCTTTCCTCACAGGTGTTATTGACCCTCTTTTTAATAACTTCTCTCACATGATAGTGTTATTATTCCTCTGGCCTGAGTGGAGTAAGAACCACGTAAGAATGGCAGCTCGAGTCAGTGATGACAACACTAGCTCAAACAGAAACCACAGCTCCAAGTTTCAAGGCAGTTTGAATTGCAGCATCACAAGTAGATGGGTCGATAAACCCCAGAAACCACATCTTCGTTTCTTTGACTCCTTCAGACTATCAATATGAACATTTATTAAGGCCTTTTTCTGTGTGACACTCAGTGGTGTTGGAGATGAGACTCTTTGATTCTGGTGGAGGAAAGAAAAAAAGATGATCAGTGAAGAAGGATGAAGAACATGGTTAGAGAAGGACCAACTTTTGTGGAAATAGTGTTGCGGACACTTTGTACCATTACTGAAGAACACAGTGATTTAATACAACAGCAACAGTGTTCATTTTTCCTATGAAATGTATGTTGTCTAAAATGTGAGCCAGTTAGAAGTTGGGCTCTTTTTATCACCTAGACTTTGAAGTCATATTCTTGCTTGTGCAGTCAAAAGCCTATATTTAAAAGGTAGGGGCAGAGACCCCACCTTTTGTTAAGTGTTGAAGCCATGTAAGAAGAGCCTGTGTGATGAGTGACCCACAGTGGCACTGCTAGCAAAGCACAATCTGTCATAGAGCTGATTTTGTGGGAATGGTTGAGGAGCTGAACCACTGAGTAGTCTTAGATTATGTCATAATACCTTTGACTGCATGGCATCTCTTCTGTACAAACCATGTGCACTGAGAGTGAAAGATCACCAAAAGTTATTCTCTGTAATGGGTTGAAGACACCATGTGAAATGGTTGCAGGAATCCATACACCACTATTGGGAGAATGATATTTCTGAGATCCCTGCTCTGTTCACTAAGTAAATAACACTGATCACCACCCCATCCTTAAAGAGAAAATGTTCTAAAGTTGAAAATATTGTTTGTTCTAGACATCTTGATCCCAGTTCTCTCAAAAAGCAATAAAATCTTCATTTCAAAAACAAAACACATTAAAAACGAAGACGTAACAAGTGTTCATGAGAATATGGAGAAAGAACCCACAAGCATTCTTGGTTTGCATCTAACTATAGAAAACAGTATAGTGTTTTTTAAAAACTAAAAGAAGAACAACCATACTATCCAGTAATTCTACTTTTTGGTACTTACCTGAAGAAAAGGAAAACTCTAATTTGAAAAGATAAATACAGTCCTGTGTAAACCTCAGCATTTACGATAGATAATATATAGAAACAACCTGTGTATAAGGATAGATAAAAAAGATGGAGAAATTGTGACATATTAATAATAATAATAATGATGATGATGACTCGTATGTGAGTAGATATTTAACACCTCACCACAATAAGAAAAAATTTTGTTTTTACTCTTTGTGAACTCATTTTAACCAGACTACTATAGTAATTATTTCCCAATATATAAAAATGCTGAATCATTATATTTTATACCAGATATTGATATAATGTCATCTAGTAAATATATCTCAATAAAAATAACAAAATAACATCAAATGTGAACATTAAAAAGAAAGTAGCAATAGACACATCAGTGATGACTCTGGTATGACAGGAATAACAGTGATCCAAAGTGGGGTCCATGCTCTGTGAAGTGAGGAAGAGCCCACACCAGATCCCCTCCATTGTGGACAACCTCCCGTCCTGTGAGCTTGGACAGCCTGCAGGCAGCTGGGCTGAGGGTGTCAGCATACCTGTGAGACTAAGAGGTCTGTCCAGAGTGGGCATTGTTTAACCTTTGCGGGGAAATCAGTGAAGCAAAGCCATGAAGGCTAATAAGCCAGGTTATCACTGACTCAACTTCAGCAGTGCTAGTTTTGGTATTGATGTTATATCTTGAGTGTGCTGGGTATATCATGGTTGTATAAGTGATGGTTCTTGTTTGCAGGAATTAAACACTGAAGTATTTGATAGGTGATGGAGGGACAACCATGGGGTCAGCGTTCCTCTGACACGTTCCTGGTACCGTACTTGCAACCTTTCTCTATGCTTGTGGTTTATAATTTAAAGGAAATTCATTGCCTTTCCATATACAGATACATTAACTGAAGATACAATTGAAAATAAAATGTTATAATTGTTATACAAAGATTATGATGTTTAGGAAAACTCGACCAGCTTTGTGAAAAATCTGTTTTATGAAAATGTCAAGAGGCTTCTAAAAACACAAAAATAACTTGAAAAATAAAAGATGGACTTAGTTCTTTTATCGGTAGACGTACACCCAAAAATATCAAATTCCCCAAACTAAATTGGTTTATTATAAATTAATAAGATTCTAATAAAGATACTATTTTACCTAGTTTTACATAAGTTCCAAGGAATCTATTTCAGTTCTAAGAACATCTAAGTAAAATTCAGCATGCAAGATTAACTAGGAATATTATGAACCTACCCAACAAAAAGAGTAATGATGAAAATACCTCAAATTCACTATGAATTAATGTTTTACCACTTTATGAAAGAAGCTTGTAGAGATACAGTTTCATAAATCTTTCCTCTAAAACTTTGATTTATTTTTGTCATATATTTTACTGATATACAGCATAACCGTATAACATTTATTTACCCTAGTCAATGATGTTTGAAATAAATATATTTGAAATCTTATGTGCTATCATATTTTACAGTTTTATCTCCCATTTTCTTCATCTTGATAGCAGTGAATTTATTTCCATCCAACCCCTAAAATCTTCTTTCAGTGTTTTTGGCAGTGCAGGGTTGAACATAGTACTATTTGTTTTTTTTTCTGAAAATATCTTTATTGAACATTACTGTTTGAACAATTTTTCAGTGAACATAGAATTCTAGGTTTTCTCTCTTATGTATTCCTATTTAAAATTATCATTTCACCTCTCTTGACTTCCATTATGTCTGATGCAAAGCACATAGTTATTCATGCTGTGACTTCTCTAAAGTGTATATATATTTTCTTAGCCTCATGTCTGCTTTTAACTTTTCTCTTTATCTTTGATTTTCATCAGTTTGACTCATAAATACTTAGATGGCTTTCTATGATTTTCCTACCCTAGAGTCACTGGGCTTTCTGAATCTTTGAATAAGAAATGTGTTCTAGAAATAGGACTCCAAAAAAAGGAAAAGAAATAATGGTTATTACCAGCATTTTCTGCCCATATAAGTGCAATGAATGATAATCAAAGACCACAGCCCTGAACTGATAAGAGAATCACTTTGAGATGGAGCCTTGACCTAAACCTGATGCCACCAATTACTCTCTCTATCTAACTCTTAGATCTGATTTCTTTTTTATCAGTTTTTGTTGCCTGTAAAGATCTTTCATAAGGCAAGGATTAGGTGAAGATATAGAGAGAAGTGGACAAGTTCATACTGTGATAGTTTCTCATTGAAAGTATGGTGAGGGATTTCTATATATGATCTAGCTTGGTTATAGTGAACCATCCCAAGGTGTGGGTATTGAATTGCTGAGGAGACCACCTTTTTGAGTCTGAATTTTTCAGAATTGCAGACCTAATTGAATTTACCAGGCAGCATCAGTCTTCTGAGAGTCAATCACCAAATCTTCCCCAGCAGCACAGGTGTGACTGTGTGACTGTCAAAGAAGACGGAATACATAAATGAGGACTCAGATCTGTGGTGGCAGCTTTAGTTTGAATTCATTGACCTGGCTCATTTCTCACCAGGATCTTCACCTATTGCCCAAGTTATTGAAAGGGCAAAAAGACTGCTTCTTTCTAACCCTGTGTAGGAGATTATCAGCTAAACAATGAGCATGTGAGCTGTGCCCAAGAGGGTCACCTATAATGAGTGTTCTACAAGCAAGATTTCTCAGTAGTAAATTATTTCTTAATAGGCTCATTAAGTGAGTATGTGAAGGACTGGTAGCTTTCAATTTACTTTAGAAAAAGTAGAGATTATATAAGGGTACATTATATCTGTCTAAATTAAATTATATGTGTCTTTGATATCAGAATGTATTCTTTCATATATTAGCACTGATATAGGATAAATAGAAAATGTAGAAAGCAGAGGTTGTTAGTAATCATTTATTCCTTTCTTTGATTCAGAGTATTTCAACTGCTCTACATATTTTATAGTACTTAATATTCTGTATGAATTTTAAAGAACCACATAAAATGGCAAACAGGTAAGAAACATTAAAATGTGTGTCACACAGATAAAGAGAGTTGGGACAGCAGTACATACCCCTATCAAAAAGTAAACTGTCCTTTGTACTCCTCTTAGAGATGATAAGCTGCACAAATATATAAATAATAGCACTGTCGCCACAGTGTGCTCCTTGTGATCTCAGGTTATATTTACCACTAGGAAGGATTCTGAGAATATGTGTAAAATATATGAGCCAAGAACCCAAAGAAGTCATTATGAATTATATAGTCTGAGATGGACTATAGAGGAGTTTTGTCTCAGGAATTTCTCTCAGGTAGTTTTATATCTAGGGGACAATATTATTTGGTGTAGTGATTCAAGACTTTATTTTTGACTGCTCTTAGCTATCCGACCTTTATCAACCTATGGTAGTCTTTGAATGACCTCTCTTAATAATAATGGCAACATGCAGAGGCAATTTAGTGAATCTCATATTCCCTTGGAAATCAGGTTAAATCCCTTAGTATAGTAAGCCAGATATTTATGTGTTAATGCTTTTTCTTAGGAAATTTAACCTCTAGATTAGAAGAGATAAGGGTTGTGGCGCTAGAAGCAAATCTCTGTTAAGGCATGATTAGAAATTCCTTACCTTCTTTGGTCTTAGAGCCATGTATTCTAGGAAGATGCAACCATATAGTCATTGTTGGTTCAAGCATGTAGTACATTCTGTAGGTTAGCAATTCAACCCAGTTAGTGTACATCAGCTATTGTTCAGTATTCCATATACTATCCTACAATTATTTCAGCTAGCCATTTACTGGTGGTAGAGTAATAACCCATTACTGAATTTCTTTCATGGATATGTATATTGATTAAAGGCATTGTTGTATGGGATATAAGCAGAATATTAACACTGAAATCCCCAAAGAGGTACTATCAGCAGCATGATGCTGAACAAAGAATGCAGAGCCATCCTAAAACAGGATCCTCAAACTAGCAGTATCTTGCATCCCCTGAACTTATCTGTTCCAGGTGTTGGTTTGACCTTTCTCTCTCCAGTCACACAAGGATGTGACTTCCTGGTCTATCTGAAGAGTAGGATTGGTGGTGGCCTGGAACTCGGTGAGTAGAGGTATTACATTGGAGGTCATTGCTGAGATTTAATTTATTTTGTTTTACTTAATTTTATTTCAGTTACAGATATTTTTAGCATGGGAATTATTTCCTATAAGTGGAATATGGGATACTACCACAGAAAAAAATGAGATTTGAAGAAATCTGTATGTTTAAGGTACTTTGTACCTCCATCCAAACAGGTCCAAGAGCAGAGTTCAGCTCCCTAAGGAAGGGGATTTGAATTCTTGTTATAGGATGACTATCGCTGGAGTCTAGTTCTTTCTCCTCAGGCCAGTGTCTGAGCAGAAGTTCCTCCTCATGATGTCAGAAAGACGTGAAGGGCAGGTGTTGGAAACATATGATACTTTTTTTCTAGTCTATCTTTATGTCCCTGGGTTCAGTCTGTACTAAAAGGGTTGCTACCTATGCCCCCAAATGACTATACATGTTTAAGTTAAAATTTGGGCTTTTTGGCATGCCCTCATGGAGCAGTGGTTAGGTCAACCCCTTCTGAAGGAGTGCAGGCCACATACTTCAGGGTTTGAATCCCAGGTCCAGGGAGAAGCAGTCAGCCTGAATAACTAAATAAAATAAAGATAATGCTGCTTCTTCCTCTCTTCCTGCCTACTTGTCTTCATTCCTGCCTGCTCCTTTCCTTTAAAAAAGAAATTCTGAGCTTTCAATTCTGTTTCAAATGCATAAATGTCTGTTATGTAAATACCACCTGTTTTGATTGCTGCAGCTTGTGGTCAGTTTTGAAACCAAGAGTTGAGTTCTCCAACTTTGTTTTTCTTTTCTAATATCATTTTGTCTATTTGGGCCCCTTACAATTCCGGATGATTTTATGATTAGCTTTTTCAATTCAGCTAAAAAGGTCATTGGAATTTTAATAGAGATTGCATTTATTCTAGATTACCTGGGAAATATTCTCATCTTATTACTATTATATCTAACAATCCAGAACCATGGGTGTTTTTCAATTTACTTAGTTCTCTAACTTCTTTCTGCAAACTTTCTACTTTTCAGCCTGTAATTTGTTTACTTCCCTAGTTATATTGAGTTTTAGGTGCTTATTTCTTTGGATACCATTGCAAACAGAACTGTTTTCTTTTCATTTTGGACTGTTCATTGCTGGTTCATAGAATTACAACTGATCTTATATTCTAAAATCTCTTGAATTCACCTATAAATTCTAATAGTGGGCCTCTTTGGGATATTTTACCCATCTAGTTATATCATATCAAATACAGATAGTTTTACTTCACCTGTCCAATTTGTAAGTCTTATTTCACTCTCTTTCCTAATTGCTCTGTCAGGGTCTTTCAATACAAGTTTGAAATGTTGTGGTGAATGCTAGCATCCTTAACTTTAATCCTCATGTTAAAGGGGAAGTTGTCCATCTTTTACTATTACCTGTGATGTTAGCTTTGGACTTTTAGTAAATGCCTTACTGGTGTTATGAAAGTTTCCTTTTATTCTTACTATGCTAGGCTTTGTTTAAATCAACAAAGGGTTTGAACTTTGTCAAATGATTTTTCTTCATCTATTGAGATGATCTTGTAGTATTTCCCCTTTATTCCATCAATATGATATATTACACTGATCCTTTTTCTAATGAAGAACACTCCTTACATTACATCGGTGAATCCAACTTGGTCCTTTTATTGTGTTTTTGGATTCACATTGATCATATCTTGTTGAGCATTTTTTGTATCTGTTTCCAATGGGTTCTTGGTCTGTAATTTTCTTTTCTCATGGCATCTTTGTTTGACTTTGAAGTTTGGTGAATACTGGTCTATAGATTTTGTTAAGGGGTGCTCCTCTTTGTTTTGTTGGGAAGAGTTTGAGTAGCATTTATTTTAAATTTTCTTTATGTGTTTTATATAATTTGCTAGTGGAAACATTTGTTTCCTGGGATTTACTTAATTGTGAGGTTTTTGGTTGTTGATACATGCTTTCCTCTTGTCATAGATCTAGTAATATTTTTATTTCTTGCTGAATCTGTTTTGTAGTTTCTTGGTATTGTCTGTTTCATGTGGGTAAAGTAGTTTAGTGGGGGCACAAATGTTGATAGTATTCTCTTATAAGAGTTTATAATATTTATATGGTTACTATTTTTTCTATTCTTATATTGCATAAGCAACATTTAATTTATTTTTAATTGATTTTATTGAAGGATCATTGCTTTTTAGATTAATTAGGTTTGAGGTATATGTCATAAAATTTGTCTGTTTATAATTCAGTAGGTTTACCACACTTTCCTCTTTTCCTTTCACTATGCAATTAAGTCTCTTTACCCTGTTTGCCCCAACCCCTCCCCCATCTCTTTCTGTACTCTCTGATTTTCTTTTTTCCCACTAAAATTCTATTGTTATTTGAAATTAGTTCTCTTTTTTGAAGTCTATTATTGTTTAATTTTGCTCATTTATTTGTTTTCTATATCTATAAAACTCATATGAGTAAAATCATGTGATGCTTGTCTTTCTCTCCCTGGTCTTATCTCATTAAGCATAACTCTCTCCAAGTCCTTCATGATGTTGCAAATGACAGGGTTTCCCTTTTGATGGGTGCCTAGTGTTCCATTGTGTATAAATACCATATCTTCTTTATCTACTCATCTGTTGATGGCCATTTAGGTAGTTTCCTGCTCTTGGCTATAGTTAACAATGCTGCTGGGACCATAGGGGTACATATATCTCTGTGAATAAGTGTTGTGTTTTTAGAGTAAATACTTTGTAGAGGAATAGCTGGATCATATGGAATTTTCATTTTCAATTCTTTGAGGAATCACCATACTGCTTTACAAAATGATTGCATCATTTTACACTCTCACCAACGGTGGGTAAGAGTTCCCTTTTCTCTACAACCTTTCCAGTGCTTGTTATTTCCTTTCTTTCAGATGACAGCCATTCTCACAGATGTAAGGTGATATCTCATTGTTGTTTTAATTTGCATTTCCTTGATGATAAGAGAAGTAGAACATTTTTCCATGCACCTGTTGGCTATTTGTGTAACATCCTTGGAGGTGTGTATTAATGTCATCTGCCCATTTTTTAAATTGGATAGTTGTTTTTTTGTTGTTGTTGGATTTTTGAGTTCCATATATATATATTTAGATATTAACCCCCTGTTGTTGGTGTGATGAGCAAGTATCTTCTCTGATTCAGTAGGATGTATTTGTTTTGATATGAGTTTCTTTCACTGCACTAAAAGCTTTTTAGCTTTATGTAATCCCATTTGGTTATTTTGGATTTATTTCCTGTGCTACTGGAGTCGAATTACCAAAGACATCCTTTAGGTCTATGTCCAGTAATGTTTTGTTTTAAGTGTTATTCTATGTATTTTATGGTTTCTAGCCTTGCATTAAGTCTTTAATCCATTTTTATTTAATTTTTGTTTACAGTGCTAGGTAGTGTTCTAGTTTCAGCCTTTTGATATGTTGACCAGTTCTTCCAGTGTCATTTATTGAAGAGAATAGTCTTGCCCCATTGTAACTTTTTGGCTCCTTTGTTAAAAATTAAATGCCCATATATGTGAGGATTTATATCAGGGCTTTCAATTCTGTTCCATTGATCTGCATTTCTGTTTTTAATACCATGCTGTTTTGACTAATATTGCTTTGTAGTAGAGTTTGAAGTCAAGGAGTATGACTCCTTCATTGTTGTGTTTTTTCCTCAAGATTGTTTTTGCTATCCTGAGTTGCTTGCAGTTCCAATAAATTTCAATAATTTTTGTTGTATATATATTAATAATATCTTTGGAATTTTGAGGGGAATAGCATTAAGTCTGCATATTGCCTTGGATATTGCAGCAATTTTGACTATGTTAATTATTCCAGTCCATAAACATGAAATATTTTTCCATTCCCTTGTATCATCTTCTGTTTCTTTTAGCAATGTCCTATAGTATTCAGGGTATAAGTCCTTTACTTCCTTGGTCAAGTTTATTCCAAGGTATCTAATTCCTTTTGATGCAATTATAAATGGTATTGCTTTTTAAAGTTCTCTTTCTGCATTTTTATTGTTAGCATACAGAAATGCAACAAATTTTTGAATAATAATTTTGTAGCCTGCCACTTTATTTGTTCATTATAACTAGTAGCTTTTTACTTGAGGTTTTTTTGGACTCTTTGGAGCTCTCTATTATTTCATTTGCAAATAATGATAATTTCACTTCTTCCTTTTTGATTTGGATAACTTTTATATCTTTTTCTTATCTGATTGCATTGGCTAGGACCTCCAGCACTATATTAAATAGTGATGAAAGTGGACATCCTTGCTTAGTTACTGCTCTTATAGGAAAAGCTTTCAGTTTTTCTCCATTGAGTACAATGTTGGCTGTGGGTTTGTCACAGATAGCCTTTATTCTGTTGAAGGGCATACCTTCTGTAACTATTTTTGGGAGTTTTAACACAAAAGTGTGTTGAACCTTGTCAAATGCATTTTCTGCATCTACTGAGCTGAATATGTATCTTTGTCATTTGTAAATTGATGTAGTGTGTCACATTTATTGATTTGCATTGCTGAACCATCCTTGCATCTCCAGAATAAATCCCACTTTATCATGGTGTGTTTGTTATTTGTTCAATGTGTGACTGAATTCAGTTTGCTAGCATTTTGTTGAGGAATTTCACATAAATATTCATTGTTGATATTAGTCTTTAATTTTCTTTTTGGTGCTCTTTTTATCTGGTTTTGGAATCAGCATAATATTGACATCATAGAAAGTGCTTGGAAGTGTGTCATTTTCACTTTTTTGTAACAGTTTAAGAAGTATTGTTATTAATTCTTTGAATGTTTTGTAGAATTCACTGTTGACACCCTCTGATTCAGGGCTTTTGTTTTTGGGGAGATCTTTTATTATTGCTGCAAGTTCCTTTCGTGTGATTGATATGGCCATGGTTTCTTAGTCTTTTGGTTTAGTCTTGGAATGTTTTATGTTTCCAGGAATGCGTTATATTCTTCTAGGTTATCAAATTTGCTACCATATATTGTATGTAATATTGTCTTATAGTTCTCTGCGTTTTTTGCTGTATCTGTTGTAGTAATTCCTCTTTCATTTCTGCTTCTATTTATTTGTGTTTTCTCTCCTCTTTCTTGTGAGTTTGTCTAGAGGCCAGCTTACTTTGTTTATTCTTTCAAAAAACCAACTTTTGATTCATTGATTTTGGAGGTAGTATTTTTAATTTTTTTTCATTTATTTTCTGCCCTAATCTTTATTACTTTATTCCTTTTAATGGAATTTGGTTTATTTTATCTTCTTCTTTTTCTGGTTCCTTTAGGTGAAGATTTAGTTTTTTATTACAGATTATTCTTGTTTCCTGAGGTAGGATTGTATTACTATAAATGTCCTTATTACTGCTTTTGCTGCATCCCACAGATTTTGATATGTCATGTCTTCATTTTCATTTGACTCCAGGTATTCTTTATTTTATGTTTGATTTTCTCATTTGCCCTATGTTTGTTCAGTAACATGTTTATTCTCCACTCTTTTGCAGTTTCCCTCTACTTCTTTCTGTTGATCTTTAGTTTGATGCCATTGTGATCCAAAAAGATAATGGATAGGATTTCAATGTTTTAAAATTTATTGATACTGTTTGTATCACAATATATGCTCTATCCTTTAGAGTGTTCCATGACCACTTGAAAAGAATATGTAGTCTTTTATGTTAGGGTGAGTTACACACACACGCTCACTGTGTATATATACATATGTATGTGTGTGTATATATAGCCATCTTTTATATTTTGTTGTTTAAAGATGTTTTTCTTTATTGATTGTCTGGATGATCCATCTTTTAAAGAGGAGTGTTAAAGTTCCTTACTATTATTGTGTTTCTATTTAGAGCGGTTAGTATTTGCTTGCTATACTTGCTTACGCCTTTATTGGGTGACTATATATTAACACATGTTATGTATTTCTGTTATATCGGTCCCTTTGTCATTATATAATGAGCATATTTATCTTCTGTTATTTTCTTTAGTTGGACTATTTTATCTTAGATGAGTATAGCAGTTACTGCTTTTTTAGATTCACTATGGGCTTGGAGTACCATTCTCCATCCCTTCACTTCTAATTTGTGCTTGTTGCTAGATCTTAGGTGAGTTTCTTGCAAATAGTGAATTGTTGGGCTCTGTTTTTTAATCTACTTAGCTGCTCCGTGCCTTTTAATTGGTGAATTCAATCCATTTACTTTTAGAATGATTATTGATATTTGAGGACTTGCTGTTGCCATTATGATATTTCTTTTCTGATTTTGTGTATCTATTTGCTACCTTGTTTAGATTTTTGAAAAGTTCCTTCTCCTTGGTTTAGATAGGAGAGTCTTTTTAACATTTTTGTAAAGGTGGTTCTATGGTATCAAAATCTTCCAGCTTTTGCTTGTTGGGAAAACTTTTATTTCTCCTTCAAATTTGAGAGTTTCTCAGGATATAGCATTCTTGGATTTTACTTTTTAGCTTGTGGTATTGTGAAAACACCATTCCATTCTCTCCTAACCTAGAGGTTCTTTTGAGAAGTCTGAGGATAATCTAATTGGAGTATCTTTATATGTTATGTGCTTCCCCCATCCCCCACAGTTACTTTTAGAATTCTTTCTTTCTATTGGATTTTTGATAGTTTCACAGTTATAGAGCTTGGTGTCGGAGCTTTTTGCATTTCTATAAAGATATTTTCTATAGATTTAATTGACTTGTATATTTATTGCCTTTCTTATGTTTAGGAAGTTTTCAGCAACTATTTCTTTGACTGTATTCTCTGTTCTTTTCTTTTTCTGTTGGCCTTCTGGGATACCTATTAGTCATATGTTGACTTTTCTAATGGTGTCAGAGAGTTCTAAGTGCTTCTTCATTTTTTGCATTTAGCTTCTGTTTATCCACCTGACTACTTTCTCCAATACTATCCTTTAAATAACTAATCCTTTTCTCCATTTGGTTTATTATATTCCCATAGATTCCTATATTATTCTTAACTTCATTTACATCCTGTATTTCTGATATTTTCTTCTGTAGAAATTCAATTTCTTCCTTCTGCTCCTTAATTGTATTTTTGAGGTTATTGATTGTTGGTCTGAGTTTTCTTTTATCTCTCTGACTTTCTTTATGATTGCCACTCTGAATTATTTTTCTGTTAGTGGAAACCAATCCTCCATGTTTTCAAAATTGGTTTCTGATTAACTGTCATTTCTTGTATTTCCATAATATTTTGAGATTTCGAAGCATGTTGAATTATTTTTTTCTCCCATGGTATCAGTCCTTCTTGAAGGACTGATGTTTCTGTCTTTTTGAAAGAGAGTACTCTAATTTTATTCTCTAATTTTGTCATCTAGAGCCTTCTGAAAAGTAATTTTGCTGTGTCAGGGAGTAGAGGATGGCTACTGGGTGGGAACTGGGGAGCAGCCTAGATATTTCTGACTGACTGGGAAGGTTGGTCATGGTTTAGTGTGGGTAGCTCCCTTCTCTGCCGGTTATCAGCAGGAATGTTTAAATGTTGGGGGCTGGAATCACCTACGGACTGACTCAGACATGCCCAGAGTTTGATTCTGGCTGTTGGGTGGCACGTCAGTTCCTTTCCAAGGGAAATTTCTATATCTCTGCATGGGATTGTTTGGCCTTCCTGGCAGCATGATTGTTGGTTTTCCAGAATGAACATCGTCTAATATGTGAGCCAGCCAAAAACTGGGTTCTTTATATCACCTAGACTTTGATATCATATTGCATTCGTTCAACTATATTCTCTATTTTATAGTCCAAAACCTCTACCCAGAGAATAGGCACAGTCATAGAACCCTCCTTGAGTAAAAGGAATGTTGTAGTCATGTAAGTATATTCTGTGGAATGAGTTTTGAGAGCTGGGACACTGCCTGAGAATGAAGCAGAGGGGATCCAGTTCTTTGATCCTCTTGCCCCCAGTACACACAACATGACTCTCTTTCATGATTTGGGGGAAATACTCAAGATCACATGACCCTCAAGTGCGTGTCCTTTCTTATTTCCAATGTATAAAATATGTAGCTACAATCATGTACACTTTTACAATGAAGAACAGGGATGTCACACAACTTATGATTACTAGTTGAATAAAATCTTACACCTAAAACATATTAAAGATCTGTCTTGTGATTGAAAAAACACAGTCATGGAAAATATTGAATGTAAAAAATAATAGCATATTAAATCATTGCGTAAATATATACATGTATTCTGTATAGGTATTACATTTGCTTTTCAGAAATGGTTCTGCTGTTGAAAATAATTTTGAGAATCTTTGTGGACCCTAATCTTTGAGAGATGTAGGCAAAATAAGGTTTCAGGAAAATATGACCTTCTGAATGCACCACAGCATCAGACAGAACCTGGACTGAGCCCAGGGCAAATAAAGACAAACTAGAAAGAGGTCTTATGTGTTTCTAACACCTGCTCTTCCTGACTTCCTGGTATCTGTTAAGCTATCACACTGAGGAAAAAGATTTGGGCTCCTGAGACAGCAAAACTGTAACCAGTATTCAAATCACCTTCCTTGTGGAACTGAGCTCATGGACACATTAGAATGGAGGGGAGGAATTACCATAAACACACTAATTTCTTCGATATCTTTTTGTATTTCTTATCCTACTTATAGTAAGTAATATTTCCTTGCTAAAAATCTCTGTAATTGAAAGAAAAATATGTTAAAACAAAATTAAATAAATCTCTGCAATTATCCACAGCATAAACCTCTACTTGTCAAGTCCCAGCCCAACATCATTTTGACACTTCAGACAGACAAGAAAGTCAGGTCCCTGCATGACTGCAGAGAGAAATGCCAGACCAACAAATTCAAATGATAAGCCCAGAGGGTACAAGATCTTGATGATTTGATTTGGGATGGCATTCTGTTTTCTACCCAATACTGTGCTATTGCTAGTACCACTCTTTGGGGATTTACAGTGCTAATTTCCTGCATTTTTCCCACACAACACTGCTAATAAACAACACACATATCTATTTGCTATTATCACCAAGGAGTAGCTCACAGAAATCATTGTAGGATAGTATATGGAAGACTGAACAATAGCTGAGGTACATTATCTGTGGATTGAGTTGCTCTCCTACAGATGTACTACATGCCTGAACCAGATATAATCTATGGTGAATCTTCTTAGCGTACTTGGTTCTAAAACCAAAGAAGGAAGGGTATTTCTACTCTCATACCTAACAGAATTGAGCTTCTGTCTCTACAACTTAGAAGTCTTTTAATCCAGAAGTCTAAGTTTCTAAGAAAAGCATCAATACACAAATAATTAGCTTACTATACTAACTAGGGAGTTTATCATGATTTCCAAAATAAAATGAGACTCACTAAATTTCCTCTAAGTGTTGCCATGTCTATTAGTCATTGCAAGTCTACCTTAGTCCAATAAAGGTAGGACTGCTATTAACCTTCAAGAATAAAGTACGGAATATCCACACCAGATAAAATTGTCCTTCGGAGAGACATTTGAGATAAAATTCCTCTATATGCTCTCTCATATTATAAAATTTTCTACTTAATAATGATTTATTTGGTTTCTTGGTTCATACCTTTCCAACATATTCTCTGAATCCCCACCTTGTGGAAAAGGTAACCTTAGTGGAAAAGATATTTTACAGTAGATTCTCTGCTCTTTTGTCTATCTTCTACCTGGTTTTTGGTCTAGTTCTTCTGGATTTTTACATTTCTTTATATATTAGATTAGTTGTGATGTTGGCTGTGTTTATTTTTTCCAAGTTTTCTAGTGATATTTTTTATTTGCTTATGGTAATTTTTCAAATATTAAAACTTATTTATCAATATTTTCTTTTAACATTCTGAATTTAGAATAATTACTGAAAGGCTTCCCCAACTCTGTTTATAAGCTTTATTCTAGTACATGTATGGTTTTATTTTATTTATTGAGTAGCTTATCTACTTATTGTTTAATGTGTTGGTTTATTATGGTAGAAGTATGACTCAAAATTAATCCCTTTTCTATGGCTGCTTAGTTGTTACAATGTTATTTAAAAATTAATATTTCTGTATAATAAAAATGCCAGTATGTTATGAATACATTCCTATACATACTTGGGAATACATTTGAGCTTTCAACTCTGTTTCATTGTTATTTCTGTCTAGTCATGTCAACAACACATTGATTTCACCAAAAGGTTTTATGTGATTTTTTAATTATATGAAAAGATTAATACTCTATTACTCTTTTTTGTTGGGCAGATTCATAATTTTCTCTATTATTCTTGCATGCTAATTTTACACAGATTTTATAAGAATTAAAAAACATTCCCGGGAACTTGTTTAACACTGGGAAAAATATAATATGTTTATTGGAAACATACTAACTAATGATTGGCTTTGGAGATTCAATACCCTTTTTGGTTTATATACTCTGATTCAAGAACTAAGACCATCTTTCAATTTTCAAGTATCTTTTGTGCTTTTAGAAATCTCTTGAAGTTTTCATGAAATAGATTTTTCATAAACTTAGTCAAGTTTTTCTAGGCATCATAATCTTTGTACTATCATTAAGATTTTATTTTCAATTTTGTCTTCCAATTATTGTATATGTTAAGACAATGATATTCCTTTTAATTTTAAAACAATCAAAACCGTAGAAAAGGTTTTAAGTTCTGTACAAGGAACTTGTGAGAGAAGCATAGCTCCCATGGTTGGTGCTCATACCTCTCAAATACTTCAGTGTTTAATTCCTGCAACCAAGGGCCATTTCTTACACAACCACAATACAACCAGCAAACTCAGAATATAACATTGATACCATCACTAGCACTGCTAAAGCTGGCACAGTGATAACCTGATTCATTAGTATTCATGTATTTACTTCATTGATTAATCCCACAGTTTGTTAATTCCCCACCACCCAACCTTCTGCTACCCAAGTGCCCTCCTTTACCTGGACTCTCCTCATTAGGGAGTCCCTTCCAGTCAGATCGCACCTCTCCCTATTAGTCTGCTCTGACTTGTTTGTAGAAATGCACCCTTGTTTCCTGTTAAGGGCTGATACCACCTGTGAGAGTGACCCCTTGTGTGAACATGCTTTACCTCAGTTAGATATCTACTCTGCTGTGGACAGTCTTCCTAGTCTCATAGGTGTACTGACACCGTCTACCCAACTACCCAGTGCAATCTGTCCAAAACCATGAGACAGGGATGTTCTTCACAATAGAGGGGTGCCTGGTGTAGCCACCTTCCTCATGTCACGCAGCTTGGTCAACCCACTCTGGATTGCTGTTACTCCTTGTTATTCCAGAGTTATTGTTGACATGTCTATTTAGGCTAATCATATTACCTTGAGACAAAAATGGGACATTGGGATGGCAAAAGTGGGCTGGGGATATGTGCTGGTACTAAGGGGAGAGGGGATGGTGGAAGAATCAAGCAGGAACAGAATAACCAGGCCAGCAACAAGTAAGTACTCTGAAGCTAAGCAGTGATGGCATAATAATGACATATGGTTCAGCGGGTCTTCATACAGATGGCCAGGGCCAGTGCAAGTAATCTTGGAGAGAAAAATAACCTAGATTTAAGCTGGCTCACATTTTAGAGGAGGTTCGCTTGGGGAAGTCAATAATCGTGCTGCCAGGAAGATCAAACAATCCCATGTGAAGACTGCAAGAGAGGCCCTCATGGAAAGGTATGGATACTCCCACTCGGCCAGCACCAACATCTGAGCATGTCTGAGCCCGTCCATAGGTGATTCCAGCCTCCAACATTAAAATATCCCTGTCAATGAAAGACAGGAGCTACCCACACTAAACCATGACCAACTTCCAAATTTATGGGCAAAATGAATATCATTGCTACTCTTTTAAACCACTACATTCTTCAGTGACTGGCACAAAGACCTTGCATCATTCTTCCCACAACATTTGGGAGACCACAGTCATCATTGTTCTTCACTGTTTAATAACTTCCTCCTCAGAAGCAGGAATATCTTCTGCAACAGGCAAGAAGGGGATTCAATACATGATGATCATCTTGATGGTCTGAAGGAGTCAAAGAAAAGAAGATGTTCTTATCCTATCATATGCGACACAGGCTTCTGTGGCCTAGGCACCCATCTACTTTCTGATGCTGCAACTCACACTGTCTCACCTTGGAGACTGTGGTTCCTGTCTGAGCTAGTGTGTTAGCACTGACTCAAGAGCTGCCATTATTACGTGGTTCTTACTCCACTCAGATCAGAGGACTGATAACAATGTCATGTGAGGCATTGAGAAACCTTGTCAAAAAAGGCTATACCACTGTGGTGAACACTGAGTTGAAAGGCCAGGAGAAAACATTAACAGCCTGACTTGTGCAGCCCTCCTGAAGAGATGTTCTGTGTCATACTCCTGGTGGTCTTTCTGTCCCCTTTGGTGGAGACAGGTTAGTGATAGCCAATACCAACAGAAGCCAAGCCCCATCCCACATAACAACTCTGATCAGATGCTACACTCAGACGCACCCTGGCCTTCATCCATACCTAAGAACTTTAGCAACTCCAGGTCCAGTCTCCCTTCAGCACCAGCCAATCTGAGCTGGTAAAAATGAAGCAGAGGGTAAGGCAGAAGTCTTTTCTCCATCAGTGCCAGTAATCTTTCAAAAGCTCCTGCCTTTGTCTTCTGGTAGCAGGTTCTTTTGTAAAGACATATGAAAGAATTCAGAATTTGGAAAAGGAACATAGTTAATCTGTCTGGAAAGGGCAATTTGGAGAGAGAAGATGCCTTATATCATGAAAATAAGATCCTCTAACTTTGTAACTCTGTGTTTTATAACTACCTTCATTCTTTACCCTCTTCTCTAAGCCACATTGGGGATAATGGCTCTGGCAGATACTAACTCCCCTAAAGCTCAGAAGCTACTAATACCATCCAAATAACCCTCATCCAGAAACAGTCCCTTCATGCACCCAGATCTTCACTGAGACCAACTGTGTTTTAGGACCTAGTATGCTAAGATCAAACTCAATTCATCATCATGACTCATGTCAAAACTTCATAAACCATCAGCAGCTTATGGAGATCTGGAAATGAGTGGAAGGAAAGTACTCAGGGAACATTAGGAAAGAACTTTCATAGATCTACAATGAAACTCACTACTACTCCAGACCAAAATCCTTTCTTCAACAAGAGTCTAAAAGAGAAATTAGAGTACAGACTTGTTTTGTTAGGTGTTCAAGATCAGGCAGAGTAATACTGGGTGTAGGGATAGGTTGAAGAAATCACAAGAAGACAAAGTGAGAAAGGAAATAGCATTTATTATTCTCACTACAGAGAGTCCTGATGGTGGCTAGTCAGGCATACTTCTGCCTCCCTGGTGGAAGCCGGTTGAGTATGTTTCTGGACAGCAAAAGAACCCTCAGCAAGGAGCCGGGGTCGGAGCAGGAGGTGGGATGCTCTTTAAAGGGGATATCAGCAGAAGGAGAATAGTGAATGAGTAAGAATAGACAAGCGGGGAAGATTAAAGTACAGCTGTGTAGCCACAGACAGCAAAATTCCAGGGCAGGACATCTCTGGCAGTCAGTGTGAGTGGAGGCAGTTATTATCCTCAAAAGTCCATGTTACATGAAAGTCTGTACTCAGTGCTAGACAGGTGCTGAGCCCACTTTCATGGTTGGGCATGGGTCACGTTCCCACACTGCCCTACAGGACTGTTCCCTTTTGTCACAAGGGACTCTGAATCTTGTGGGTTACTTGGTCGACTTGGAACACTGCCAAAGAAAAGGGCGCCATCTTGGTGTCTGCTGGTTAATCAATAAACAGCAACAACATCCATCACCCGAATTCCTTTCCAACTTCTCTAGCTTGTCTCGGTTAATGCCTCTCTAGCTGTTGACTCCTTAAGAACAGCAGGCAGGTTAGAATTTCTCTTTCAGTGAAGTCAGTGGAGTCCATGTGGCCAAGCCATATTCTAGTCCCTACATGGCATTTCTTCTGCTCCAGACTCCAGAAAAAAGGAAAAGGTGTGGGGGTTGCCTCGTGCATGAGGACATTGTGCTGACAGCAGCTCACTTCAGGGGAAGGTGAGAGAAGTTACTGGCCCCACTCTTTATCAGCCCCTCAAGAAAGCCCTTCTCTTAGGGCCTGCAGACTAGACTACAGAGTAACAAGAAGAGATCATCAGAGGACAGGTAAGCTTTGTGGTGAGAGGGACAGGTGATCGACAGTGACCTCTTGAAGAGAGAAGTGACTGATCGGATGTGGTACAGAAGAAGCCATGGTTGTGACTGGAGCCCAGAAGCAAGTTAGAGAAATTCACGTATTTGCTCAAACAGTCCAGGTGTGTGTGGGACTCCACACGGTGATTCTCCTCCAGGAACTGGCTCTCAGCCCAGGCTGCCCAGAGACAGACAATAGACATGCTCAGCTGCCAGGCCCCAAGCCCTACAATTTCTTTATCCAGACCTGCCCTGTCCTGGTTCCTCCTTTCTCCCCACTCCCGGGCTGTCTGTCCTGGACTCCACCTCCCTTTCTGCTCTGTGCAGCTTGACCAGTGTCATCCTGGGCATCTACAACATCAGGAAGGAGAAGACCTAATAGGCCATTGATGTGGAAAGGTCATCCCTAAACTAGACTATAACACTCAGAGATGAGGATTCAATAATATCATCTTACTAAAGGTAAGGAGACTCCCTGTGGCTCTTGCCATCCAGGGTCCACTTTGTCCACAGATTCTTACTTCCTTTCTGTCATGGCCACATGCCCATCCTGCTGGATCAGGGAGAGTATGAGTGGGTACCTCATGGGAGACCAGGTTCAACCCATTGACTTCACTGGACCCTCTTGCTTCTTCTACAGATGATAAAGAAGTCAAGCTGAAGATAGTGGTAAGACTCCTCTGCCTGCCCAAGAGAAGAATCCAAGTGAGGCCAGAACAGGTGTGCAGTGTAGTCAGCTGGTGCAGATGTCTCTAATTGACAAAAACTCAGACACACGGCAGAAAGTGGGTCTGAAGTACACAAAGATCCACCCAATTAATTGCAACAAATCGATGCAGCTGTGTGTAGGGAAACCGAGACTGAACAAGGTTTCCTTTCAGTGAAGAATGGCTTCTGCCTAACTTAGATCTGGGAGAGGGATATTAGGGAAGATCTGGAACTAGAGAAAAAGCAGTTCAGAATCCTTCCCTCTTCTCACTGTCATCCTTTTTCTGCAACAGAAGAAGGTGCACCACGAATGGGGAGTGCAGAGGACTCAGTAAAATTTCCAGGCCTTATAGGGAATCCAAACAGTCTCCTCCTGAGGGAACAGTGTGCACCACCTGCACATTTGGGGAACAGGTTGAGGATGTGCACCTGGGCGTGAGGGTTTACAGTAAGCTTGCTCCTCAGAGCTGATGCCACCTTGCTTCATGGGCTCTGATCCTGTTTAGAGCTAGACACCATGCTGCTTCTTTATCCTTAACATTGTGGGAGACACAGTTCCTCAGCACCTTTGTAGCAGAGAACCTGGGGCTGGGAGGACAGGGAGCACTCACCAAGATAATGTGGAGAAGGGACCATGCCCAGGGTCAGGACTAGTCAGCTTTCTGACATCCACATGGAATTGATGCTCGTGGCACTCCTAGAGAGTGGCTGGGGACAGGGAGGGCTGGACTAGGCAAGTTGGCTTAATCCTTTCCTCTCTGGCACAGGGAGACTCTGCGGCCCCTCTCGTGTGTAACAGTGTGGTTCAGGGCATTGTCTTCTATGGACAATGAATGGAAAACCTCTGCATAATCTCAACTCTCCTGCACTGGAAAACCATGAGATGCTTTTAAGAGTAGGAACTGGATTATGAACTGTAAAGTTGATCAGAATTATTAGGAAGAGGTGCCAGCAAATGAATAAATGTCTCTGAACTGAGTGGGAACACCTGATTTATTCACTGAACCTCATTCAAAGGAGCAACACAGTGCTTAGAGGAAATGATACAATTAAGTTCTTTCTGTGTCCTCTTCTTGTCCCTGCTCCACCCACACCCAAACCCGGTGTAGAGCTGTTTCCTGTTCCTTGCTTGTCACCTGACTCTCCAGGTCTTGCCCTTATGCTAGGTCTGAGGCTGAGCTACAATAGGAAAAACCATGAACTTCTCTAGTCCTAGAATTCAGGGGAACTTCTACTTCTTGTCCCATCTAAGAGAAGAAAGCACAGGTAAACACTTAGTCCTTGCTCCAGCAGGCATTGCCTTGGGTTTCATCTGTGGGCTTAGACCTCACATTCTCTCAGAGCCAGGGTGGCTGCAGACCTGAAGTAGGGGTCTTCAGAATCTCCTCATTCATGTGTGGGCTGAGTCTCCTCCCTTTTCCTCTGCCCTCTTCTGAGCTCTGGTTTCTGCTTGACAGACCTGCCTGTCCCTTCTTCTCCATTCCTGATTACAACTGAGAGTTCATTCTAACAACTAGTTCCCTTCCAGACCACATTGAATGAGTTGATCTCTTCCTCACACTCCTTCATCTAGGACAGAGCTCTGTGGTTCCAGCAGTACCTCACAACCAAATGACAACACAGCTCTCACCCTGCAGAAAGACAATCAGAGGGACCAGGCCTTTGCTAGCACCAGGAAGGGCTCATGAGGGAAGACCCAGCATGTGCCTCCCCAGACTCCGGAGCCATATTGCATAGGAAAATGACAGCTCAAACCCTCATTTCCAACTCTGGATCCTCCATGTGCTCACTGTCTACTATCCACACAGGATACTGAGTCCCTTACCTCCTGCTCCTCTCAGTCACTTTTGGCCAGTAACTAAGATGCCATGTGGCTACCTTGAGCTATAGTAGGTTGAGTCAGAAAGGGGTCCCCTCTAGTAGGACTGGAAACACAGTTGTTTCCATCAACAAGTGTGTGTTCATTGAGCACATCTAAGTGCCAGGCCCTGGGATACAAGTCAACCCAATATGGGCTCTGTCATCCAAACCCAGTTCACACTTTCATCTGTATGATCTGACTCCTCCCTCCTTCACAGGAGTCCACCGGTGATCTCCATAAAATAAAATATCAGTGTTTCATTTTATTGCTAGTTAGTCAGTATTAATATTTATCACATGTGATTCCAAAAGAGCAACAATGAGTGCACTTGGAAATGTCTTTAGTCCTTTAGTTACTAAAAGTGAAGTACCAACCTGTTCACTAGAGCATTCTCTTCCCCTAGGACTGACAGCAGGGCTGCAAACAAGAATCAGTGAGACAGATTTACTATCATTTGATTTTAAAATAGCAGTTGCTAATGTCATTATACAGATTCACATGGTAGGATAAACCATATTATTTACTTTCTTTAATGCAATTAGAGTCTGACTCTGAAGACCCATTCATTGGACTGGCCAGAGACACATTCTTGTCAGGACCTCATACTCCTGCATGTGTTGAATTCATCTAGACTCAAGGAAACTCAAGTGTTGCGGAGAGATGGAGAAATGCCTCTACTCTTCAGAACATAGGTGACTGCTGAATCCTTACTTTCAAGATAACATCTACTTTCCATTGAAGGAAGGTCCCAATATAGAGACCACACAAAGTAGCTTTCTATCACTAAACAAGCCCTAGGCGGGGCTCATCTGGCAGACACTCCTAGTAGCACATATTATCCTTCCAAGTTCTTGTCATTAACAGGGAGTCGTGCCAGGTGATTGAGATAGAGTAATCTGCTCTGGAATCTTCCTGATCCCAATACACTCAACACTATTGGGGGTAGTGGGTCCTCAAGTACACAACCTTTTATGTCTTCTGTGCACCTGGCATATAGCTACAATCTTTTGCATTTTTGTGACGAAGCGCAGAGATGTCATACAACTTTTGATTTGGAGCCAAAAATCTTAAATGTAAGACATACTAAGGTTCTGCTTCCTTTATTGAAAAAAAAGACAAAATAAATTAAACAAAAATACAAAAACCAAAAGATATTTCAAAAAGTTTCCTAATTACATCCATATTTATTATAAATTATACATTTACTTTCAGAATGGTTCTGTTGTAGAAGTAGTTTGTGAACTACTCCTGTAATAAACAAAGTGCCTAGTTATTTGTTGGAATTCATGCCAAGGATGATTTGAGTCCTAAGAGACTCACAGATTACACTGTATTAGAAAATTCAAAGGGACCAGCATAATGTAAACTTTCAGGGTCAAAAGTGTGATTTCATTGACATGTCTCCATCAGAGCTATACCTTTGTAGGACTATATAAACTATCATTATGAGCTCTGATATAAAATCAGGTTTCTACATTTTTGAGAAACTGCTGTCACAGCCCAAACTGTTCCAGTTCACTTTATATCATCTATTACCTACCTTGTAAAATATCTACATAAGAAAGAAAGCATGGAAATATATAGTTCAAAGAGCAGGAAGTAAGATCCAGTAGAATTAGATACAGAAAGTATTTGATGGCATCAGGTTAAGGTCAAGGTTCCATCTCAATGTGTTACTCTTGTCTATTCAGGGGATGTGGTCTATTGACTATCATTCACTGGATCTACATTTGCCAGAAAAAAACTAGTGAGTGCCACTATTTCCTTACCCTTTTTCCTCAAGATCTATGACTAGACCACATTTCTCATTCAAAAAATCAGGAAGATCATTGAATCTCAGGTGGGAAAACCAAAGAAAGTCACAATGAGCTTTTCATCAGGTATAATAGAAGTCAGAAAAGGTATTTGTTAAACAGGAATGAAAGAAAAAGATACTTAGAATTCTACCTCCAGTGAAAAATTTATTCAAAAGCAGAGGCAAAAGATTTTCAGAAAAGCAAATATAAGAGAATTTGTTGCCATCAACTATGCACTACAAAAAACTTAAAAGAATTGTTCTCACTGAAAGGTAATGATTTTGTTGAAGCAGGAGGGATAAAGAGAGAAATGAAAGTATCAAATGTAACTAAATGTTCCCACCTGAGGTCAGATATCACCTTCTACAGGCCTCTTGTGTGAACATCCTCTTCACCCCATCTGTGTGTCCACTTCCTGCTCTGAGCTGCCCTCCTCACCTCACAGGTGTGCTGACACCTTCAGTCTGGCTGTCCAGTTCAGGGTGTCCTATCTTGTGTTGGGTGAGATAATAAGAGAATACTATCAACATTTTACCCAACAAATTCGATAACCAAGAGGAAATGAAAAAATGCCTAATAATCCAAGAAAATACAAAATTGACTCAAGAAGAAATAAAAATATGACAATATCTGTGACAAGTGGAAAAGAGATATCAGTAATCAGAAGTATTCCAAGTAATTCCCAAGAACATATGACTTCACTGGCAAATTCTATAAAACATGTAAAAAAAACCAACAAACACCAATGCTACTTAAATTAACCCCCAAAAATGAAGAGGAAGGAACACTCCCTAAAAGAATCTATGGGACATTTTTAACCATATACCAAAGTCAGACAAAGATGGCAAGAAAAAATAAAATTAAAGATAAGATCCTATATGAAAACAGATGCAAGAATCCTCAATAAGATATGATCAATGTGAATCAAACAACACCAATAAAGGGCTAAGATGAATTCATCCCAACTTTCTAAAGTGATTCAACAATAGAAAATCAATCAGTGTAATACACCAGAATGAAAGAATGAAAGGGAGAATACTACTACATGATCATCTCAATAGATGAGGGAAAATTATTTGACAAAGCTTAAAACACTTCATTGACTTAAGACAACAAAGCCAACATAATAGGAATAAAAGAAAACTTTGTTAACACCAGTAAGGCATTTACCAAAAACCCAAAGTTGTCATCCTATGCAGTAGAAAATACTGGACAACTTTCCCCTTAACATCAGGATGTTAACCACATCTAACACATAATAAGGATGTCAACCACAACTATGCAAAATTCTATTGGAAACCCTAGGTAGAGCAATTAGGCAAGACAGTGAAAGTAAAAGTCATTCAAATTGGAAAGGTAAAACTGTTTATGAGATGATGCTAAAATCTATATAGAAAATTGCAAAGAAGCCCACTATTAGAATTCATAGGTGAATTAAAAAAATTGTAAACCATAAGATCAGTTTTATTTCCATGAACCAACAATTAAAGATTCAAAACAGAAGTTAAGAAAATAATTCTGCTTGCAATGGCATCCAAAGCAATAAATACCTAAAGCTAAATAAAACTAAGGAGGCAAAAAAAAAATAAATTATCCTGATTTCTCCTACCCATACTGAAGAGTCTTGGGATAGAAATACTGTTGAGTCTAAATGTCTTAAATCCACATTTCCCAGGGCAACAGAACCTTAATGACAGAAACAAAAAACATTAAAAAAGAAGAAATAACAAGTGTTAGTGAGAATGTGGAGAATGTGGTAATTCATGTACATTCCTTAAAGGAACATACTTCTGGAACATTTTTGTGGTCTCAAAAAAATAGCAACCATAATATCCAGTAATTCTAGTTTTCGGTACTCATCTGATGTACATAAAAACACTAATCTGAAAAGATAAATAAAGTCCCATGTTTACATCTGCATCTATAAATAACAAATATATGGAAAACACCCATGTCCTTCAAAGGATGAAAGGACAAAATATTTATACCAAAGAATAGATGGACTATATGCATATATATATATATATATATATATATATATATATATATATAAAGAGAGAGAGTGAGGGAATGAGAGAGAAGGAAAAAAGAGAACAACAAAAAAAGGAGAGAAGAAATGAAGCAGCTCAAAATGATGTCTAAGAAATAAAGAACACAATAACTGAACTAAAGAATTCAATACAGGGACTCAAGAATAGGATGTTTAAAGCCTCCAATAGAATCAGTGAGTTAGAAGATAGGGCAGAGGAATGCACTCAAGTAAACCAGCAAAGAGATAAAAAATGCAAAGAAATGAAGATAGCATTTGAGACTTATGAGATAACATCAAAAGAAACAACATTCACATTATAGGGGTCCAAGAAGGAGAAGAGAAGGAAAAGGGGGCAGAAACTGTAGTTGAAGGAATAATAGCTGAGAACTTTCTTATGCTGAAGAATGAAACGAGCCTCCAGACCCAGGAAGCTCGAAGAGTCCCCAATAAAAGAAACCCAAACAAATCTAGACCAAGATACTTCGTCATTAAAATGTCAAAATATAAGATAAAGAATCTTAAAAGTATCCAGAGAAAAACAAGTCACATACAATAAGGTTGTTAGTTAATTTCTCACCTGAAACTCTGTAGGCCGGAAGAGAGTAGCATGATATATTCCAAAGATTGAAAGAAAAAAGATTTTCAACCTAGGATACTATACTCTGCAAGATTATCATTCAGAATTAAAGGAATGATAAAAATCTTTTCCAATAAGCAGAAGTTGAAGGAATTTATCACCACAAAATCAGTTCTTAAAAAAATACTGAAAGATGCTATATAAAAAGTAAAGAAACCCCACTTAAAACTGGTCTGTTAGACCTATTCATCTATGCTCTTAGAGATATTGGTTTGTAATTTTCTTTCTTGGTGATGTTCTTGCCAGCTTTTGATATCAGTGTGATGTTTGCCTCATGGAGAGTTTTTTGGTGTACTCCTTGCCCTTCAATATTTTGGAAGAGTTTGAGTAGAATAGGTATTAATTCTTACCTAAGTTTTGGTGAAACTCATTGGAAGAGCCATATGGTCCTGGGTTTTAATTTTTAGGAAGACTTTTGATTACCTCTTCATTTTCTTCATTTGTGATTGTTCTTTGGGGCCTATTCAAGTATTTGGCATAAATTATCTTACTTACGATAAGTCTATGATGTAGATTTTATTAGACCCATTTTATACATGAGACAATTGAGACTAAGAAATCTGCCTAAGGTTATATCGTATACAAGTGTCAGAGCCAATATACAAATTTATCTTTTATGTCCAAATCTTATGTGCTTAATATTTTATCGTATTTATTTTTATTGTTTTTCTTTTATTTGGGAAGGTAATGTCATTCAAAATTTTTGAATTTTACTTCATCATGCTGAGTTTTTGTTTTTAGTTACCTTATTGTGCTTGATAACTGCAATTTTTAACTTTTCTAAATTAAGGAAGTGTGACTCAAGCTTATATTACAAATTTTGATCTATTCTACTATACGTATTTTATAGTTTAATTTTTTCAGAAATATCCAATATATGGTACTCTCCTGAGTTTATTTTGAAATAAGTAATATGATAAATTAGATTCTTTTCTTGGACTAAAAAAATCAAAAGAAAATAATGAATGGTAAAGGAAACTAGAGCTCTTATGGTGTGTGCGGTGTGCAATGCACAGACTGAGGTGTGAATTCAACATCCTAAAAAGCATATAGTGACTGAAATAATAAAACAAATATATATGACATATAGTATAAACATATATGTATAATTATAATAAAATGAATATCCATAATTCTACCATATTGTTCAATTTTACCTGTTTTGAAACATAAATTTTAAGAAACCATATAAATAAATAATTTAAAAATAAAAATTGAAAAAATAGTGCCAAAGACATGTGAGCAATGACTCTGGTATGATGAGGAGTAACAACAATCCAGAGTGGGGTATCCCACTCTGCTGTGTGAGGTGAGGAAGCACCCACACTAGGCTCTCCTACGTTGTGGACAATTCCTTAGTCCCATGGGCCTGGACAGCCCACACTGGAAAGCCAGACTGAAGGTATCAGTACACTATGAGACTGGGAATATGGTCCAGAGTAGGGAATGGATGGTCTAGTGAGGTAAAAAGAATGTTCACACAAGTGGCCAGTTTCATAGGTGGTATCAGCGTTTAATTGGGGAGACAGAGGGTGTGAAACCAGACACAGCTAGTCAGAGCAGGCCGATAGGGAGAGGTGGGCTCTGGTTGGAAGGGGCTCTCTGATGAGGAGAGTCCGAGTCTGGGTAGAGGAAGGAGGATACCCAGGTAGAGGTTGTTGGAGTGGTGGTAATTGTACAAACTGTGGGATTAATCAGTGAAGTAAACACACGAAGACTAAGGAGTCAGTAATCACGGTCTCAGCTTTAGCAGTGCCAGTGATGGTATCGATGTCATATCCTGAGTGCGCTGATTGTGTAGTGGTCATGTAAGGGACGGTTCTTGTTTGCAGGAATTGAACACTGAAGTATTTAAGAAGTGATGGAGCACTATGTAAGTTTCCTGTGACATGTACTTTGTATTTGTAACTTTTCTCTACACTTGTGATCATTTAAAAATTATTTCAAAAATCATTATTACATATACAAACAGCAATCAGTGGCAAATTAATTAAAAATAAAATTATGCAAGGGAAATACAATGATTATGATATTTAGGAAAACTTGACCAGGTTTGTGAAAAACCTATTTGATGAAATTTGAAGAGATTTATAAAAGCGCAAAAATAACTTCAAAATTGAAATATGGTCCTAGTTCTTGGATAGGATGGATTTACACCAAGAAGGCCCCAAGTCTCCCCAAGTTAATATATACAGCTAATATAATTCCATTAAAATACTATTTTCCCTAGTATCACACAAGTTCTAGTAAATCTATGTGAATTCTCACAAAATCTATGTGAAACTAAGCATGCAAGAATAGCTGGGAAATTTATGACCAAAAAGAAAAAAAAAAGGAGTCATAGAAATTTTGTCTTATCAGATATAAAAAGCATTCGACAACACTTTATGGTAAAAGCAATGGATAGCTGAATGACTAATCAGAGAACCAATGAAATAGAATAGAAAACTCAGATGCATTCCCAAGTATGTATGGAAATGTCATTCATTATAAGGTATATTTTAAAACATGGGAAACATTGATATTTCAAGAAAAGATTGAACAGCTAAGTAGTCATTGTCAAGAGATTAATTTGGAGTCAAATTTCATATAAAGCACCAGAAAAACACCAAATAAGCAAAAGATTCACAAAATAAAAGATAACTATACATGTACTAGAAATGAGCATATAACCTTAGAGTAGAGAGAGACTTTCCAGTAGTGATTCTAAATTCTAAAATATTAAAAGAAATGACTGATTAGTAAATCTTAATATTTGAAAAATAAACTGTCATTTTGCAAAAAAAAACAAACCAGTGAAATCAAATACAAAATACAGGTAAATTGGAAAAAACAATTGCAAGCATATCAGTGAAAGAAGTAATCTATCTAATATGCAAAGGAATCTAAAATCCAGAAAAACAAGACAAAAAACTAGATAGAAGACGGACTAAATTCACTGTCAGATAGATTTGAAAAATAAGATAAAGAGGGTTTACTCATAGCAATACAAATGGAAATACAGAATATTGAATAAATATGAATAAAAAATTTACAGAGACATTCTTGCTCATTTCACAGGTGGCAAAAATTCAAATGTTAAACTCCATGTACAAAACTGTTTCATTTGATCAATGTTGTAGAATATATTTTTCCTTCCATAATTTTAATTTCATTCTATAACTTTTTATTCTGTGTTTCTTTGTAAACAGACATAATGGGGTTTTTCATTTTTTACCACGCTGAAAATCCCTGCCCTTTTTTGGAATAGTTAAACTATTTACATTTAATGCAACTAATGAACAGCTGAGTTGAAGAATGTTATATTGCTATATGATTTCCACTTGTATGATTTAGTCTTTGTTCCCTATTTTTCGTACATTCTTTTGTTGTGAATCATTTTATCTTCTTTATTTTTTTAATTATATCTCTCTATAATATTTTAGTGGTTACTCTAGAATTACATAGACCGCCTTCACATACTATAATTTACTCCAAATTGATTTATACTACTTCATAAAAGAGCCTTGTATAGAGGTGTTTCCATAATTTTTTCCTCTAACTGCTCAAGATTTTTTCATCATACATTTCACTAAAATGTGCCATAAACCCTATAGTACTTCTTTACTCTAAATAACCAATAATGATTTAAAGAAATACGAAGAGTTATATTTGGTCATATTTTATAGTTATTTCTCTTTTTCTTCCTCCTACTATAATGGGATTATTTCCCTTCAGTCCAAAGAAATTATTTTAGTATTTTTGGCAGTGCAGGGTAATGACAACATTTTCTTACCTTTGTTTTTCTGAAAATATCTTTGTTTTGACTTCCTTTTGAATAATTTTTCACTGAACATACAATTTTAAGATTTTTTTCTATACTTGCTTAAGTATGTCATTTCACCATCTTTTGACTTCCTTTATGTCTGATGAGAGACTCACTGTTAATCTTAATTGTGGCTTCACTGAAGTGTATATCTTCTTTTAGCCCCATGTCTCCTTTTAACTTTTTTCCTTTACCTTTGATTTTCATCAGTTTGACTCATACATGCGTATATAACTTTCTTTGATTTTCCTACCCTACATTCAATGAGCTTTCTGAATCTGTAATAAAAATATTTTAGACATAGGATTTCAAAAAATATAAATAATGGTGATTTCTAGCATTTTCTGCCTATACATTTTCTGCAGTGAATGACAGTCAACAGACTACAACTCCAGAATGGACAACAGAATCACTTTGAGATGGAGCCTTGACCTTAACATGATGCTGTCAAATATGCTCTATTTCTAACTCTCCTGGAGCTTACTCCTTGCTACTTCAGAAATGTTTTTATCAATTTTTGTTGCAGTCTTTCATAAAGCAGGGATTAGATGATTTAGAGAGACTATTATAAGCAGTTTCTCAATGAAAACATGGTGACTAATCCTATGCATGACCTAACTTGGCTTAAATGAAACCATCCAAGGTATAGATATCTCCTCGATGGCCATGCTGATGAGATCAGCTTTCTGAGCCTGAATGTTTTAGAAATGCAGACCTATGTGAATTTACCAGGCAGTGTAAGTCTTCTGGGAGCCACCCACTCAAGTCTTCTTGAGCAACTCAAGGCTTTCCTAGCAGTGCATATGTGGCTGTGTGGCTGTCTGCTCATGAGTCTGTCAAAGAAGACCGAACATATAAATGAGGACTAGAATCTGTGGTGGCAGCTTTAGTTTGATTCTGATCTGGTTTATTTCTCACCAGGCTCTTCACTTCTTGTCTAAATTCTCATATGAGCAAGAGACAGCTTCTTTCATATCCTTATGTAAAAAGTTATCAGCTAAGCAAAGAATATGGGAGTCAGCCAAGAGTATGTCCACTGTCAATTCTAATAAGTGTCATTTCTACAGGAAAGATTTCTTAGTAGAAGAATAACTGTTAATAGGCTCCTTAGGAGAATATATGAAGGTTAAGTAGAGTTCAGCTTACATTAGAAAAAGTAGGCATTATAGAAGGTTACATCATATCTGTCTTCATTTGAATAGTAGGTATCCTTGATATCAAGTTTTTATATGTTAATCCTGATATGGATAAATAGCAAAGGGAGAGTGAGTTAATAATCATTTATTCTTTTCCATACTCCTGACATAATTTATATTGCTAAATATTCTATACTGAGTTTTATTAACCACATTTTAAAAAGACATACTGGTTAAGAAACATTAAATATGAAGAACATGGTTAAGTAAAGTTTTAGCCAGCTATATACTCCCTTATCAAAATGCTAACTATACTCTCATTCTTTTGGAGATGAAGAGATGCACAAATACACAGATAATAGGTTGCCACAGTGTGGCTGCTGGTGAGCTCAGGTTATCTTTTCTACCAGGGTGGACTCGAGGATATGCATGGGCCAAGAAGTTGAAGAAGTCATTATGAAGATGAAAATTATATATTCTGAGTTAGTATTCAGAGGAATTTTATCTTAAGTATCTCTCCAGGGGATGTTTTTTCAAGTTTGGTGACTTTATTTTTGAAATTTCTTAGCAGTCCTGCCTTTATTGGGTTAAAACAGACTTGCAATGACCTCCGCTAAGAGCCATGCCAACACTTAGAGGTAATTCAGCGAGTCTCATTATCCCTTGGAGATCACGATAAACCCCCTAGTTAACATAGCAAGTCAAATATTTGTGCGTTGATGCTTTTCTTAAGAAATTAAACTTCTAGATCAGAAGTTCAAGGCAGTAGAGACAGAAGCAAAACTGTTAGGTGTGGCAGTAGAAGTAAAACTCTACCTTCTTTAGTTTTAGAAACATGTATTCTAGTTATGGAAGACACCGCAATAGATGATTTTTTTGGTTCAGTCAAGTAGTTCACCCTGTAGGAGAGCAATTCAGTCCATAGATAGTGGTCCGTCAGTTATTGTTCAGTCTTCCATATACTATCCTGAGATTATTTCAGCTAGCTGCTACTTGGTAGTATAGTACATGAACCCACAGCTGAATTTCTTTCTTGGATATGTGTGTTGATCAAAGGCAGTGTTACATGGGAACAAAGACAAGAAAATAGTGTTATAAATCCCCAAAGACTGGTATTAGCAGTAGTATGGTGTTGGGCAAAGAACAGAGTGTCATCACAATACATGATCCCAAATCAAACCAGTAAGATCTTGGCCTCCCATGCCTGGGCTTGTTGGTTCAACTTGTTGGTTTGGCATTTCTCTTTAGGTCACACAAGGAACTGACTTTCTTGTCTTTCTGAAGGGTAGGAGAGCGTGCCGGGACTTGGTGAGTAGAGGTATTGCACTGGAGGTCGTTGCTGAATTCCAACCTTATTTTAATTTTGTTTTAACTTATCTTTATTTCAACTACAGATATTTTTAGTAAAAAAAAATGATATTGAAAAAATTAGTGTGCTTAAGTTATTTACTCTCCTCCATCCTTATGAGTCTACAAAGAGAGTTCAACTCTGCAAGGAAGGTGACTTGAATGCTAGCTACAGAATTGCAGTCTCGGGAGCCTAGGTCTTTCTCTTCAGGATGATGCCTGAGCAGAAGTTACTCCTCATGATACCAGGAAGTCAGGAAGCGCAGGCATTAGCACCATGTGAGACACCTTTCTAGTCTGTCTTTATGTGCTCCGGACTCAGTCCAGGGTTTGTCTGATGCTGTGGTACATTCAGAAGCTCATCCCTTCCTGATACTTTATGTTGTCCACATCTCTAAAAGAAGGTTAGGGTCTACAATGATTATCAAACTTATTTTCAACAGCAGAATCATTTTTTAGAAGCAAATTTAATACCTATATGAAAATGCATATGCTTATGCAATGATTTAATACACTATTTTTATTATATATCAGTATTTCATCAAGACCCAGATCCCTACTATATCTTAGAGCAGGATTTTCTTCAGCTCCCAATGGAAACTTATGTGACATCCTTGTTCTTCATAGTAAAACTGCACTTGGTTGTAGCCACATGCTCTGTGTGAAGAAGGTATGAAAGGCCATGAACTTGAGGGTCACATGAACTTAAGTATTTACCACACATCGTGAAAGACAGTCATGTTATGTGTATTGGGGGCATGAGGATCACAGAATTGGACCACCTCTTCTCACATTCCAAACAGTGTCCTGAGATCATGACCAGAAACTGTAGAGATGGTGCATGGCAGCTAGGAATATCTGCCCAGGTGAATTCAACACAAAGAGATTATTTTTCAGCAAAAATATCACCTCTTCTGTGAGCCTCAAAGCCAAGTTTTCCTAACATTGAAAAATGCAGGTTATCCTGAAACTAGGGATGCATCAGTCACCGTGAGGCTGAAGACCCAAGACATTTCTTCATTTCTCCAGACAACAAGAGGGTCCCCGAGTCTAGCTGAATTCTACAGCTCATGGTCATGACAAGAATATATCTGTCTTGTCCAACAGAAGTGTCTTCAGAGTCAAAATCTAATTGCTTTCAAGCATATAAATAATGCTTTTTCTACTATTTGAATCTCTATAAAGACACTGATAACTGCTACCTAAAGAAATGACAGTGAAGCTGTTTCAATGATTCTTGCTTATATCCTGTTTTTGGACCTACAGGAAGAGAATGCTTCAGTGAATAGTTTGGTATTTTCTCTTCTAGTTACTAACAGATTGAAGTCATTTCCAAATGTACTCACTACTGTTCAACAATCGCTTGTGATAATGTTGATATGGACAGTAACCAGTAAAACATTTTTTTCCTGTGGGTTTCCCATGTGGACTCCAGTGAAGGAGAGAGAGGGAGTCAGATCATGCAGATGAAAGTGTCAACTGTCAGATGCTGGGTACACAGAGCCTATGTGGGGAAGAAGATATGAAAGAAGATATGTGTCCCCAATGTCTAAAACTTAGTGTGTGCTCATGAGTACCTATCTGTTCAGGAAACAATTGTGCTTCCAGTCACTAGAGGAGCCCTTTCTGACTCAACCTGCTATACCCAAGGTGGTCACTGGGAGTCTTTACTTAATGACAACAAAGACTGGGAGGGACAGGATGTAAGAGACTCAGGTACCTGTGTGGTCAGGTAGATAGTCAATACTGATATTTTGGTGGACCATGAGCTGAAAATCAGGGGTCGAGCTGTCACTTTTCAGTTGGAGATGGGGAGAAGGGTTCTAGGCAGACACATGCTAGGCCTATCCTCATGGGCCCTGCCTGGTGCCAACACAGGGAGGAAACTGCAACCTGGAGGGGGAATGTGTTCCCTCATGTCTCTGTGTCCCAGATCTTCTGCAAACAGTGGTCTCACCAGATCCAAGCTTTCATGTGTCTGTCGCACCTGAAAGAAGAACTTCTCGTCCATCGGTCCCCTGCACACAGCTGCCTGGTTTTGTGGTAATAACTGGGAAGTCGGGATTCACATTCCTGATTCTCCTGAGCAGTCAGCTTTACCTCCTGAGTGTTTCTGAGAATTTGCCCCCTGGGGCCCTGTGCCCCCAGCCAGCCACACTGCACACCTGTCCTGGCCACATGTGACTCCTGCCCCTAGGCAGGTGGAGGGCTCTCACCTGTGCAGTCAGTCTGGCCTTGTTCTCCAGCTGTGGAAGAGACCAGAGGGTCCAGCTCAGCCAGTGGCTTTAGACTGGACACCATGTGGTTGCTTGTCTTCCCTTTCCCTTGTCACTGGGATTCCTAAGTGTCTAGAGTAGAAGTGGGGAGTGACAGGTCTCAGTGGGAGAGAGACGTGTGATCCCAGGAGAGAAAACTGTGAATATTCCTACCAGTATACGTTCTCAGACTTGTTATGTGAGATCTGAAGATATGTCAGTTAGTGGCAGGAGTGGGGCTCAGCTTCGTGTCCCTGATGATCCCCCCTGAAGGAAATGTCTGCTTTGCTTTGGGCATCCACTCATTCTTGGTTGACATTAGCTGAGCTCAGAGCTTCGGGCATATGGGAACCTGGGATGAACTGCCTTGGGACGGCAGGGGAGGGGGCTCAGTTTCCTTCTGTGAAGCAGGAAGAGCAGCAGGCTCCTCTGGGAATCACTCCACACGGGGTTGGAGGCGACGCCTGTCTTAGGGCAGTGAGTCCTCCCTGCCAAAATTCCTCTCCTGATTTTGCTTCATCTCAGGAAGTTTCTAACCCAAGTCATTGATGTCTAGTGCTTCTGCCTAGACCAGGACTATGTTTAGGATCAAGATGTCACAGCCTATTTTCTAGGACCTGACAAGTGGTGCATGACAGTAAGTGTCCTTGGCTGCATGAGGAATGGCCCCCAGTGGACCTCTAAGTGCGTCTTGGTGGAGCTCAAGCTCGTGGGTTCTAGAAATCTGAGACATCAGAGCTCATTCCTGAAAGGATGATGTCCCTAAAGCCCTGGAAGAGAAGCTGAGCTACAGAAAGGAACCAAGGAGCTTTGGGACTGAGCTCCAGCAACCGCATCTTCTGGGCACAGGGATCCTGGCAGTTGGGGGTCACTCAGCTCTGCTTCTGTCCTCAGCAGGTGCTGAGGAGACCCAGGCTCATCCAGACCTGAAGCCAGACCTGCTGTGACCTCTGTAGGGGGATTTACGATTTTCTTGTTTCCAGTTCCCCACCTTCTGCCATGCACTTCTAGGGCTTCTAGTATCCAGATGCAGTGGCAAAACCTGGGGAGGGCACAGTACCCATTGGCTCCTCAGGAGAACAGCCTTCTACCTGCCATTTGAGCCGGTAGCTTATCCAGTATTGTCCTGGGGGTTTACATGTCTGGAATTGGGTTCAGATCATATCTGGTAAATGGAGAAGTGACTGACGTGGAGAAGTGACTGTTTCTGGACTTTAACAGGGTGGTCACTCAATGACTCTGCCCTGGGGGACAATGAAAGGCCAGCAGGAACAGGAGTGGGAACTGAAGGGGGTTCATCTTCTCAGGGGGCTGCTGGTTAGAGCCCTGGTGCTTCCCTGATATCCCTTTCAGCCCTGGGGAAGAGGGAGGTGCAGGTGGACCCAGAGACCTCGAGGTTTTCTGGTTTATGTGCTCCATCCGGAAAGACATTTTATGAAGCCTCCCCACCCCCTACCCCCTCTATCTGCCTGCTGAGGTTTTCTGGGGGTTGTCGAGAATTGTGCAGTGACCACATCGGTCCCTGCAGGTGATGACTCAGAGAAGACCACTTGTTCCAACCCAGACGAGACACACAAGGTACAAGGTGGGAGCTGCAGGATGTGGTGGTGACCAGTGGAGGTGGTGAGCCCCAGATTCTGAGTCCACAGGGACAGAACCACCGCGCCTCCCTCTCCATGCTAGTCCGTCAGGACGGTGTGTTCACCAGGCATGTTCTTAAACCATTCCCTGTGCTATGACCAAGTATATTGAAGATGTCTCCTTCTCATGGTGTGCTGACCATGCGGTAGAGAAGACATAACCCAGTGACTAGGGTCTAGCTATGATAGAGGGGTGCAGAAGTGGTTCCAGAGCATGGCACCATGTACCAACACCAGAGAGCACATTTCGTCATTATTGCTTCCTTCCCAGGGAATGATTAACTTATCTTTTTAAATGATAAGTGCCCAGAGTAACAGTTTCATATCTCTTGTCAATGCTTTTGACAAATCTTATGCATTGATTTTTATTGGCATCAATTGACTATCAAGGTAACACTAGAAGGTGGACTTACTTATAATCTTTAGTCTAGATTGTGTAGGGTGGGGTCTTTCTCCCCAGGTTTTCTTGATGTAAGACTGGGAAAGGGCTAGTTTCCCAAAGGGAGTTCAGACAACAGGCTGTTGTGATCATGAAAGTAGATGAGCATGGTGCCAAACGAAGAGCAGGCACTGTCTTTCTGGTTGTCTCTGCCCTCCATAGACGGAGAGCCACAGGCTGACCCAGCAGGTCTGGCATTTAGTAGGCTCACATTCTCTACACAGACGATACTGATAGTCTCAGCACAGTGAGTAAAGCCTGTGCCGCTAAACAGTCTAAACCCAGTTCTGTTCAAAGTGCCGCTAACTACTTCTGAGTGTTCAGATTATCATGATTTAAGTTTTATATTTATATTTTCAGTACTTTATAATTTTTCTATGAGGAATATTATTTATTGTGATACATAATTGCACTGTAAATTTCCACTTTCTCAAAGTACATTTATCAAATATATACTTTTCTTAACATAGCTTGCTAGGTAGTAGACATTTAATTAACTTATTTTATTTATTTTTTGTTTATTTTTAAAAATAATTTTATTGAAGAAACAATGCATCACAAAGTAGTAGATATTTTTAAAATTAAGTTACTGTTTTGTTTTTCATGATACTATATGTTCATTAAGAAAATTTGGAATGTAGAAGGAAGAATGCTATTTATTTACCTGTCTTCCACAGACAGTTACTATTAACTAATCTTTGCTTCATGCTAACTTAAGTCTGTGACCCTGTATTAAAATTGAGGTTGAGATGCATATAATAAACTACTGAAAAGTCTAGAATTCAGTGTCATTTTATGAATTAAAATTGTGTAATACTGTCTCTCTCTAGTTTCAAAATATTTTCTTCACCTTAGAAGAACAGCCCACCCAAACCCATTATATTGTGGGTCTGCGGATTAATGACACTTAATCTATGAGCGTTCTCCCTCCTCCAATCCAGACCTATTGTCTTGACAACCACTGAACTTCTTCCTGTCTCTATGGATTTTCATATTGTGTATGTTTCAGATAAAAGAGATTATCCAATATGTTATCTGCTGTGTCTGACTTTTTTCCACTTAACATAATGGTTTTGAGGTCCATCCAAGCAGCGTATTGCAGTATTCATTCTCATTTCATGACTAATGAATATTCCATTGCATTTCTAGACTTCAATTTACTCAGCATCTGTTGGTAGACATTTGGGTCGTTTCTACACTCTAGCTATTATGATTAATGAAGTTGTAAATATCTGTGCAACATTTCTGGATGGAAATTGTGTTTTATTTAATGGGGTGACATTTCTGGGTCACATGGCATGTCTTTGCTAAAGTTTTTAAGGAACTCTCGAACCGTTGGCTATAGTATTGCCCCAGTCAGTGCTGTCACCAGCTGCAACTGCATTGTCAGTACCTGTGACAGACATGTATCCATATCTTCACCAACACCTATTGTTAATTTTTTAATGTTTAAAAATAAGCCCTCCTAGTGTGTACAAAGTGATGTATCCTTTTGGTTCTACCTTTCCTGTGCTTTATGAATAATGGTATCTCCATGTCTTCAGTCATTTGTATATGTTTGAAGTCATGTTGATTCACATCATCATTGATTTTCATCATTTGACTCAAAAGTTCCTCTGGCTTTCTTTGATTTTCCTACCCAAGATTCAATGAATTTCCTGAATATTTGAATAAGAAATGTGATCTAGCCATAGATCTTGAAAAAGAGATAAATAAATGGAGATGATTACTAGCATTTTCTGGCAAATAAAGATCCAGTGAATGATGGTTAATAGACCATGGCCTTTGAGTGGGCAAGAGAGTCACTTTGAGATGAAGCCATGACCTTATCTTCATTTCAGCAAGTGCTCTCTATATCTTAGTCTCCTGGATCTTACTCCTTGCTCTTTAAGCAATATTTTTTATACTTTCTTTCTTATGCAGGTCTTTCTTGAGGTTAGTATTAGATGATTATATACAGCAAACTTGAGCAGTTCAGATTATGAGAGCAATTTCTTATTGAAAATGTGGTGTAAAATCAGATCTCCAAGTGATGTTTTATGTAAGTCCTGCCCATGGTATAGTTCTGATTGTGACATGGTGATGAAATCAGCCTTTTGAACCTGAAAGCTTATGCCTTTCTTGTAAGTTTGAATTTACTAGGACTGCGCAATCTGCGAGTGTCTTAGAACTCAAGTCATCCATGGCATATATTCCAAGACATAGCTATGTGACTGACAACTCATTTCATAAAGGAGGATGAGGGGCTATTCTGTCAGAGCCTCCAGATGGCAAGAAGACTGACAGCTGGCACTCAAGTAGAGAAAAGCACTTTATTGTATTGGTACTGGCTCAGGGGCATCCTTACCCAAAGCTGAGCAACAGGTGGCTTTGAGGAAAACTTCTTTTATACTCTGAGGCAAAGACCCACCTCCTTGGCTATGTGTGGTTTCCACTGGCAACTCTTATCAGCTATGTAGAGCCGTAGAGTAGGGAGGATATTTACATGTCCTTGGACATAGCTACAGCCTCTGTATTACTTTGAGAAATTCCTGGCAGGCTAACTTTTACACTGGGGACAGAGGAAAAGGGTCTTCTACTATAGGGCTTGTAAATACTTCTATAAGAGAACCATCCTGAATGTAAATGTGAACTCTATACTAAATATGTATGTAATTGGAAAAATTTTGAGATAACTTCTTTTGTTTTCTGTGTGTTTTTCATTTAATTCCCTTTATCTCTTTTTAGTCAAGGAAGCAGAACCTTAGTATACCTTAGCTGTAAATTATTTTCATCTCTAAATCAAAAGTTATGTGACATCCCTGCTCTTCATTGTAAAAGTGGCCTTGGTTGTTGCTGGATGCTCGGGACACAGAAGACATGAAAGGCCATGCACTTGAAGATCACGTGATTGTGGAGTACTTACCCCATGACACCAAGGTTCTTTGGGCCAGGAGATACCAGAGCTGGATCCTCTATCTCAGCCCAGTCAGTGTGGCCTGTTAATGACGAGAACTTGGAGGGATGATATGTGCTCCTGGGAGTATCTGTCAGATGAGCCCAACCTAGGAGGTTTCTTGATTAGTAAAAAATCCTCTGCTCTGTGTGGTCTCTGTATGGCTTCCTCCCACTGAGTGGAGGTTATCTTGAAAGTATAGATGCAGCAGTTACCTCTGTGTTCTGAAGAGCAGAGGCAATTTTCCATTTCTCCCTCAGTCTAGTTTAATTCTGCACAGAGAGGAGTTTGCAGTCATGACAGGAGTGTGTCTCTGGCCAGACCAATGTGTGATATTCAGAGTCAAACTCTAATTGCCTTTCAGAAAATAGATAATATGGTTTTACCTACCATGTGAATATGTATAGTGACATTAACAGCTGTTATTAAAAAATCAAATGACAGTAAAGCTGTCTCACTGATTCTTGTTTGTATCCCTGCTCTCACCCCTCGGGGAGGAGATGCTCCAGTGAATGGCTTGGTACCTTCACTTCTAGTAACTAAAGGACTGAAGTCATTTCCAAGTGCACTCACTGCTCTTATAGAGTCATAGGTGATAAATATTATTACTGACAGTAACCAGCAGAAACAAAACAAAACATTGATACCTTATTCCTGCGGATCTCACCTGAAGACTCTTCATGGTGGGAGAGGGAGTCAGATCATGCAGATGAAAGTGTCAATTGTCAGACTCTGGGTTCAGACTACAGAGTCTCTAAGGTGATCACTTGTGTCCCCAATGTCTGACACTTAGTGTGTGCTCAGTGACCACCTGCTTGTTCATGACAACAGGTGTGCTTCCAGTCCTACCAGAGGGGAGCCCTTTTTGACTCAACCTGTTAGAGCCCAAGGAGGCCACAGGGAGGCTTAGCTTATAGGCAGCAGTGTCTGAGAGGACCAGGATGTAAGAAAATCAGGCTCATGTGTGGAGAATGGACACCAGACCATGAGTGAACCTGAAATGGATATGAGGGGTAGACCTGTCATTTCCCAGTGCAAAGTGGAGCCCAGTGTTCTGGTGAGACACATGCTGGGCCTGTCCTCATGGACCCTTCCTGGTGCCAGTACAGTGTTTCCTCTGTGCAGGGTAAGAATTGGGTTGTCACCTTGGTGGTGAGGTCCTGCTGGAACCACACAGGCTCTGTCCTAGGTGGAGAGGTGTGAGGAAAGGGTCAGTCATATCATCCTGGTCTGGAGCGGGAGGAGTTGGTGTTCTGAACTCTCTGTGATAATCAGGAGGGAGAAGAAGGGATGCCATGACTGGGCACCAAGCACAGCCCAGAGCTCAGAGGATGGCAGAGAGGGGCAGGGAGGGGACTCAGTGAGGAGAGTCTGAAGTCCCCAGCCCCAAGGCTGCAGGCTGTCTGACTTTGAAGAAAATATGCTTTCTCCCCAAGGGGGCATGTGAGAGATATAACCATAGATTCTATACCAGGTGATGCCTGATTGGTTTCCAGGACAAAGGTGTCCCCTCTACTCTCTGCCATATGATGGGGAGGGAGGTAAGAAATTCTGGGTTTCAAGAGGTTTTTATTTTGTCCTGATAGAGATCAACTTTAGAACGAGCTGAGGGGCAGGTCCTGGAGAGGCAGGGGCAGGCCCTGGAGAGGCAGACTTACATGTAAGAAGGAGCAGGGGACAGCTCGGCACAGGATTTTGAGAGTTGGTGGGGTCGGGCCAGTAGGAGGAAGCAAAAATGGTAGAATTGCATTATTTCCTTTAAGAACTGAGACAGTTCTGTTAATTTGGGTTAGTGTATAAAGCAGCTCTCCCACTCAGTTGAGGGTCATTTATTCACTTGCTGGCACCTAACAGGTGAGTCTTATCAACTTTATAGAAGGTAATCCAGTTCCCACAGTTAGAGGCATCTCATGGTTTTCTTTATCCAGGGCAGGAAAGTTGATGTTTTGATGAACACCTGAGGAGGTTTTCCACTTTTTTTTCCATAGGAGACAATGCCCTGGGTCACATTGTTACACACGAGAGGGCCTCCAGAGTCCCCCTGTGGAAAGAGAGGGAAGGACTGAGCCAGCTCTCCTGGGCCTGTCCTCCATGTCCCCAGCCCCTCTCCAGGATGGCTGTGTGCATGGCCTCAAAGTGGAGATCCAAGGGCAGGGCAGGCCCTGATGGGCCCAAAGGTGCCCAGCTCTGACTCTAGACATTGTCCCTGCTGTATGTTAGCCACATAGCTTCTTCCTGTCATCTCAGTCTCAGGCTCCCTTTCTACAAATGTATCCAGGGACTGTGTCTCCAACACTGTTAAGGATTCAGAAGCAGGTGGGGGGCTGGATCTGCCTTCGACATAAGTCCACGAACCACAGTGGCATCAACTCTAAGGAGTAAGTGATTCTAACCCCCACACACCCACGTGCACCATCATAATTAACATCTATACCCTGAGTGGGCAGATGGTGTACATTCCTCCTTCAGGAAGAGCCCATGTTTAGATCCCTCATAGACAGTGATAGGTTCTCAGAGGCCCTAGGTGCTCCCCAGCCCTGATGCTCCCTCATTCTGGTGCTCCCTCTTCTCCTTTATCATAGGGAAAGGAATCTGCTCTGCTGGGTCTCTGGTTCCACATATTTAGCCCAAACATCTCTGTTCACAGATCCAAGCTTGCCAGACACCAGTCTCACCTTTAAAGAAGGATTACTCAGTCTTGTGTCCCCTACACACAGATACATAGTTTTCCTGTAACTCCATCGGTATTTCTGCTCATGTTGTCGATCCTCCTGCACAGTCAGATACACCTCCTGGAATCTGCTTGATAGCGTGCCCTCTGGGGTCAAGAGTCCCAAGCCAGCCACACTGCACGCCTATCCTGGACTCACTCTGGTAATTTCCTCAGGCAGGCTGAGGAGTCCCACCACTTCATTCAAGTTGGATTTTCTTGCCATCTAGGGGAAGAGGCAAGAGGGTCCAGAAAAGTCAGTGGGTTGAGCCTGGTACCCCATGTGGTGCACCATCATATCCACCCTGATCCAGTTGAACAGACATGTAATCAGGACAGGAAGGAGGCGAGGGTCATTGGACAAAGTAGACCATGGAGGGTAAAAGCCCCAGGGAGTCTCCTTACCTTTAGTAACATGATGTCACTGAATCCTTGTCTCTGAGGTGAAGGAAGGCTTTCCTCGTGGGGATGACCTTCTGGGTCTTCTCCTGCTTCCTGATGTTCTGGGTGCCCAGGATGATCCTGATTGAGCTGTACAGAGTAGAGAGGGAGGTAGAGTCCAGGACAAACGGCCCAGGAGTGGGGAGAAAGGAGGAACCAGGACAAAGCAGGTCTGGATAAAGGAATTGTAGGGCTTGGGGCCTGGCAGCTGAGCATGTCTGCTGTCTGCCTCTGGGAAGCCTGGGCTGAGAGCCAGTTACTGGAGGAGATTCATGGTATGGAGTCCCACACAGAGCTGGACTGTTTAAGCAGATCTGCAATTTCTCTAACTTGCTTCTGGGCTCTAGTCACAACTGTGGCTTCTTCTATGCCATCTCTGATCAGCAATGTCTCTCTTCAAGAGGTCACTGACACTGGTCTATCCCTCTCACTACAGAGCTTGACTGTCCTCTGACAATCTCTTCTTTTTACTGCATTGTCCAGTCTGCAGCCCCTACAAAGAGGGTGCCCTTGAGGGGCTGGTAAATAGGGGACCCGGGTGCTGTTCTCACCTTGCCCTTCAGTGAACTGCTGTTAGCACAATGTCTTCATGAACAAGGAAACCTCCACATCTTTATCTTTTCTCTGGAGTCTGGATCCAAAGAAATGTCATATACGGATGAGAATGTGCCCCTCCCCCAGTAATTTTCCCTACAAGAAAAATTCTAGCTTGCCTGCCATGCTCTTGGAGCAAGTGGCAGGAGAAGCATTGACTGGGACAAGCTAGAAAAAAGTGGAAAGAAATTGGGGTGATGGATGTTGGGATTGTTTATCGAGTAGCTAACAGGTACCAAAGGCTATTCTGTCATTTTGGTGGCTTTCCTGGCTGAGCAAATGACTTTCAAGACTCAGAATCTCCATCTGAGAGGGGAACAGTCCTACTCTACAATTTCTACTCTAGACTCAAGTTGAAAGATAGAATTTGGGTTTAGAACAGCAGAAAGTTCCATTACAAATCTGGAAAGCGCCTTTTCCTGATGTTCTCTGAGTCCTTTCCTCCTTGTTTACAGACCTCCCTGAGCTACTCATGGTTTATGAAGTGGTGGATACTAGTCAAGATAGTGAGTTGAGTTTGATCTTTACCTCCTAGATCTAAAACACAGTTAGTCTCCAGTGGAGGTCTGGGCCGCATGAAGCAAGACCTTTTGGGTGAGGGTCGATTTGGGTGTACTGGTTGGTTTTGAGCACCAGGAAAGATGGGTCCTGAGAGAGTCAATGTGTCCATGGTGACAGTAAAGTTAGAAAGAACTCAAGACAGAACCAGCTAAACAGAAGTGTTGAGAGGACTGGGTGAAACCAACCCTGGGATCAGCTCAGCTTTTGGTTTCTTTCCTGGACAACATGGGAAAAACATAGCTTGAAAAAGAGGGTCAAAATTAAAAGTAGTTTTAAGACATGGAGTTACAAAGTTAGTGGCCTTATTTTAATAACAGAAATACCCATCTCCAAATTACTCTTTCCTGTAAAATTATTTTTTATTCCCAGATTTGGATTGTTTCCATATATCTTTATAAATGAACCTACTTCTAGATGACAAGGTAGGAATTGTAGGGAGTGTGGTCCCACTGGAGCTCATGGAGAACAAACTTCCTTCTTGCCTTCCTGCTGAGATTTTATCCAGATTCATTTGGTGCTCAAGGTTGACAGCACCTGGATTCAGGAATTTCCTGGGAATAGACCCAAGCCAGAATATGTCTGGTTTTGCGTATAATCAGAATGGGATTTGGATGCGTTTGGAGTTCTATCGTTGGGGACCAGCACTTACCTGCCTCTACCCAGGGGGACAGAAAGGCCATCAGGAGCAGGAATGACTGCATATCTCCAGGAAGGTTACACAGGTCCTCCTCTTCTTTGAACCCCAGTGTTTTCCTGTGGTTTGCAAACCCTTTTTATATGAGGTCATTGAATGCCCCACATGACTCTCTTATCAAGTGTGGTTTGAGCACAGGAAGGACATCTCATCACAGAAACCTGGTAGCTGTTGATCAATGTCACTCACACTCCCTCAAACAGGAATCACAGTCTCCAAACTGGTGGACAGTTTGGCTTGTAGCCTCAGTAATCCCCAGAAGCCTATGTCTTGTGATGAGAGTCAAGAACGTCTTGCTTTCTTTGGCTCCTTGGGCCATCAGGATGATCATTTTTTGAATCTCCTTTCTGTGTGAGACTCAATGGTGCTGGACATGAGATTTCTTGCTTCTGGTGAAAGAAGTAGAAGCATTGTTGTACAGGTGAGGATGATGAGAGCCATGGTTAGAGGAAGGCCAAATTTTGTGGAAATAATGTTGCTGGGATTTTGTACCAATTACTCAAGAATGTAGTGAATTTAAAACAACAGCAGCAACGTTCATTTTGCCGTTGATTTGCCAGTTAGTCAGGCTTTAGTGTGGGTAGCTCCTTTCTATTCTGTCTGTTGTTGGCAGGGGAAGCTTGCAAGTTGGAGGCTAAAGTCACCTAAGGACTGGCTCAGAAATTTCCAGAGGTTGGTGCTGGCTTTTGAGTGACAATGTCAGTTCCTTTACATGAAGTCTTTTCATGTCTGCAGGGGATTCTTTAGTCTTCCTGGTGCATAGTTGTTGGTTTCTGGAGTGAACTTCCTCTAAAATGTGAGTTTATGGTTTCTTTTTTTTTTAATAGCCTAGAGTGTAAAGTCATATGGCATCCATTCAATCATATTATTGATTATGTATTCCAAAGCCCTGATTCAATGTAAAGATGAGGGTCATAGGCCCCACCTTTAGAAAAAGTAAAGTCTTAATCATGTGAGAGGAGCCTGTTAAATGAAAGACCCACAGTAGTAGTGAGAGCGGAGCACAATCTGCCACACTGTTGGTTGTATAAGATGATTGAAGAGTTGAAACCATTGATTGGTCTAAGCTTAGGTCAAGACACCTTTGACTTGGGTGGGGTCTACTCTGTCTAAACCATGTGCACCAAGAATGGAAGAAGGCTAGTCCAACAAAAATTATTCTCTGTAGTTTGTTACAGATATGACATGATTTGGGCACAGTTGCTCACACAGAGGGACCTGTTTTTGGAGATCCCTGTGCTGTCTGGTCAACAAATTATCCTGATTCACGCTCCCACCTCTCCACATACTTGAAATGAGAAATCGTTGGATTGAAAATACTGCTTGTTCTAATGGGTTGAACTCAATTCTCTGAAAGTAACAAACCCTAATGGAAAAGCCAACAGACATTGAAAAACAAGAATTAACAAGAGTGAGAATATGGAAAAAAGGGAGCCCATGTGCATTCTTGGTGAGAATGTAACTATAGAAAACATCTGCTGCTCTCGAAAGATTACAACTAAGTACAATTATTTTATCTAGTAATTCTAGTTTTGCTTAATTATCTGAAGAAATTAAAAAGACTAATTAAAAATGTAAATACACACCCATGTTTACAGAAATGTTTGTAAATGGAAATATATGAAAAAAATACCCTGCATCCATCGAAGGAAATAGGATGAACTTGTGGTAACACACACATATCCCACCACACACTGCAAAATATTATTTAGTCATAAAGAGAATTCTATCTTCCCATTTGCGATAACATAGATGAGCTTGAGGGCATTATGCTAAATTAATAATTCAGGCAGAAAGCATCAATTACCATACAAAGCCATAATGTGAATAATCTCAACAAAGAAACAAACAAGCTTGCTCCCTTATTCATAAAGAGAAAAGATTTGTGGTTATCAGAGCTGGAGTAGGGAAGGGAGTGATGGGTGAAGGGGTTGAGCCATTTTGTTGTATACCAGAAACTATTACAATGTCTTATGTCAAATATACCTCAATAAAAATAAGAAAATACTACTAAGTATGAACATTAAAAAGAAAGTAACAACAGACTTATCAGCAATACTCTGGTTTAATGAGAGTAGAAGAAATCTAGAAAGGGGTGAGGTGTGTGAGGTGAGGCTCCCCATTCTGTTTTTGACAATCTCATCCCACAGCCTTGGACAGCCTTAACCGGACAGCTGGCATGAGGGTGTCAGCACACTGTGAGACAGGGAGTGCAGTCTGCAGCAGGGAGTGGTAGGCCAAGTGGGGTGAAGAGGATGCTCACTAAGGGGCCAGTCTCATAGACTGTATCAGTCTTTAAATGGAGATACAGTGGGGACAGTCTGACACAACTAATCTGAGAAGGCTGATAGGGAGAGGTGGACTTTGGCTGGAAGGGGCTCCCTGATGAGTATATGAGACTGGGTAGAGGAAGGAGGAAGTGCTGGGGAATCATGCACAGTGTGGGATTAATCAATGATGTAAACACATGAAAACTAGTGAACTGTCCTGGCTTTAGCAGTACCAATGATGGTGTCAATGTTACATGCTCAGTGTACTCAATGTGTTGTTGTGTAAGGGACAGTCCTTGTTTTCAGGAATCATACACTGAAGTAGTGGAGAGTTGATGACTGCCAAACATGTGAGTAACGTTCCTCTCACAAGGTCTTTTTACTGTACTTAAAATTTTTCTCTGCACTAGTGATTGTTTTATAATTAAAATAAATTTCATTGCCTTTATATATACAACAAAAAATGGAAGCTGTAATTGAAAATAAAATTTTGCAGTAGTCATACAGTGATTATGATACTTAGGAAAGCTTCACCAGGTTTCTGAAAAATCTATTTCATGAAAATGTTAAGAGACTTCAAACACAAAGAATACTTGAAAACTGAAAGATGGATGTAGTTTCTGAAAAATGGGTAAACACCACAAAGGCCCCAAATATCCCAAGACGTACATAAATTTGGTATGGTTCCAATAGCAATGCTGTTATTTTTACCTACTGTTTCACAAGTTCCAGGGACTCTACATGACTTCGAATTACATCTATTTAAAAATGAGCATGCAAGAATAACTGGGAATATTATGAAGCTGGCCAAAAAGAGTAACAGAGAATTAATCTTCTCAGATAATTTAACAAAATGTTATTGGTGAAAGCAATGCATTGCTGACATGACTAGACATCTCCACATAGCTCCACACAGCTCCAAACAGGGTGATTCTTGCTTAGCAAAATAATTACCTGTTTTGTGACATACAAACCAGGCTTTTCCTATCATCAAAGCATCTACACTTTCTTGAGACTATGTATGCAATAATCGCCACAGGCTAATGAGTAGAGGGATTTCTCCATTTCTCCAGACCACATCAGGCTCCCTAAGTCTAGTTCACTTCTGCACAGACAGGAGTTCGCAGTCCTGACAATAATGTATTTCTGACCAGAACAACAGATGGGTGTTCAGAGTCAGACACTGTTGTCTTCAAACAAATAAATCATGTTTTTTTCCTACTATTTGGAACTTTATAATGACATACATCTCTACTACTTAAAGTCAATGAAAGTAAAGCGCTTTCTTTTTCTTTTTGTACTTTGCCCTCAACTCTAGGGGGAGAACATGCTCCTGTAAACTGCCAACTTCACTTCTAGTAACAAAGGACAGAAGTTATTTCTAAATTCAACATACTGTTGTCCTAAGGTCATAAATTATATATTAATGCAAGTGGTTACAAGCAATAAAATAGTACTTGATTCCTGTGGACTTGCTCCATTTGGACTCCCACGCGGACCCATGTGAAGGAGGGAGAGTGAGTCAGATTGTTGTGAGTGGGAAGCTTGGGTTCTTGAGCTCAGTCTGAGAGAGAATTCAAGGGAGGTTCATGCAGGCAACACACATAAAATTCAATAAAGGAAAAGGCACAGAGACACTTGAGTGAGTAGCTGTGAGTATTAAAGCTGCTACCTTTGTCTGCTGGGGTGGGTCTCATAACCCCAGAGGTGGAATCTTTGTGGAATGTGTCCCATAGTAATTATTTTCTTCTGTTGTTACTTTTTTTACATTCTTATGATTAGGGGTTTGCTAACATCATCTGTCTTCCCATCCTCTCTCCTCTGCTTGCCTTTCCTTTGTTTCCTCTGTGAGCTGTCCCTCATCAAGAAAAGCAGAAGAAAATGTCAACTATTAGATGCTGGGTTCAAATGATGGAGCCTGTGTGTGACTAACTTTTGTGCTCAATGCATGGCACTTAGTGTGTGTTCAATGAGCACCTGCTTGTTGCTAGAAACAATAGTGCCTTCAGTTCTACTGCAAATGGAACTCCTTTCTGACTCAATCTGTTAAGAGCCCAGGGTGGTCACAGGGAGTCTTAGCCTAGCTGCAGCTGTGTCTGAGAGGAACAGTATTTGTAAAGGGCTCAGGATACTGCATGCCCAAATGAATGGCGAATTTTTACAACTCTTAGTGGTAATGAGGGATGGAGAAAAAGGGATAGCCAGGACTAGACCACAGGCATAGCCCAGAGCTCAGTGGAGGACAAAGAGGACAGGGAGGAGGAGACTCAGCTCACAGGAGAATGAGAAGCTTTCCAAGATCCTCCTGCCTTCCCCACCCAGGACTGAAACCTCCCTGGCTGTAAGGGAATGTGAGGTCTAAGCTCACAGAGGCAACCCAGGAGATGCTGGGTGGTACAAGAAGCAAGTGTTTAGCTGTGTGCTCTCCCTTTTGATGGGACAGGCAGCAGAAGTTCCCTGAATTCTAGAGTTAGAGAAGTTCATGGTTTTTCCTGATGTAACTCAGGTTCAGACCAAGCATAAAGGAAAGATCTGAGAGTCAGGTGATAGACAAGGAGCAGGGGCCAGCTCTGCACAGGGTTTGGGAGAAGGTGAGATAGGGGTAGGAGGACACAGAAATAAATAAATTGTGCTGTTTCCTCTAAACACCAAGTTGGTGTCTGTGAATGAGGGCCAATGAATAAACCAGGTCTTTCCACTCAGTTCAGAGACATTTATTCATTTGCTGGAACCTTTTTCTGATGAGTCTGATCAACTTTATAGAAGATAATCCAGTTCCTGCAGTTAGAGGCATCTCATGGCTTCCTTTATGCATTTGTGACACATTGTGGAACTTGTTGGTATCATACTAAGTTTATAAATTAGACAGAAAGAGACAAATACCATACAATCTCAAATACATGGAACCTCAGCAACGAATCAAATGGATCTCCTATTAGATACAAGGCCAGATTGTGAAGGCAAGAGGTGAGGGTGGGGCAGAGGTGACAAGGGTGAAGTGGGTAAAAGCTGCAAACTCCAGGAAAAAATAAGTTAGTCATAGGGTTGTAGTATACAGCAAAGTTCCTATATTTAATAATAATTAACTATTGCATTTTATAAAGTGTGTGTAAATTGATATTAAATACCTCATCACAGTGAAAAAGAATTATTTTGTTACTGTGTGTGGATGGATTTTAGCTAGGCTTTTATGGTGATTATATTTCAATATATACAAATGCTGAAACATTGTGTTTTATGCCAGACATTAATACAATGTCACCTGCAAACACACCTCAATTAAAAATAACAAAATCCCATCAAATGTGAATGTTAAAAAGAAAGTAACAACAGGCATGACAACACTGACTCTGGTACGACAGGACTAACAGTGATGCAGAGTGGGGTGTCCATGCTGTGTGAGGTGAGGAAGCGCCCACCCGAGACCTGCCTGTGTTGCGGACAACCTCCTGTCCTGTGAGCTTGGACGGCTTGCATTGGGAAGCTGGGCTGAGAGTGTCAGCGCACATGTGAGACTAAGACGACTGTTCAGAGCAGGGAGTGGACGTCCTAGTGAAGTTAAAAGGATGTTCACACAAGGGACCAGTTTCATAGGTGGTATCAGCCCTTAATTGGAGAGACAGGTGCAGTCTGACACAACGAGTCAGAGCAGGTTGATAGGCAGACATGGTCTCCTGGATGAGGAGTCTGGGCCAGGGTAGAGGAAGGGGGTACCCGTGTAGAGGCTGGTGGAGTGGTGGAGAATTGTACAAACTGTGGGATTAATTAGCAAAGTAAACACATGAAGACTAATGAGTCAGTAATCATGGTCTCAGCTTTAGCAATGCCAGTGATGGATACCATGCCATGTCCTGTGTGTGCTGGGAGTATCGTGGTTGTGTAAGGGACGGTCCTTGTTTGCAAGAATTAAACACTAAAGTATTTGAGAGGTGATGAGCAGTAAACATGGGATCAGCGTTTCTCTGACACATTCTTTGTATTGTACTTTCAACTTTTCTCTACGCTCGTGATTGTTTTATAATTCAAAGGAAATTAATTGATATTACATATATGAACTGCCATCACTGTATAATTATTATTAAAAATAATTATATTTTTATATTTTTATATTTTATATTTTTATAAGTAAAAATAATTGTACTAGTAATACAAAGAGTATGATGCTTAGGCTAACTTGAATAATCTATTTGATAAAAACTTTGAGACTTCTAAAAACACAAACATAACTTGCAAATTTAAAGGTGCTATTAGTTCTTGAAAAATGGATATGCACCAAAAAGGTCCCAAATGTCCCAAGTTAATACACCAATTCAATATGATTCCAGTAACAATGCTATTTTTTATCTGGTTTTACACAAGTTCTAAGGAACCTGAGTTCTAATAAAATTTACGTAAAAATGAACATGCAAGAATGGCCGGGAACTTATGAACCTGCCTATCAAGGAGAATAACAGAGAATTAGTCTTATCAGATAATACAATACATTATATGAAACTTTGTGTTGAAAGCACTGTGTTGCAGTCATAGTAGACAGTCCAGTAAGACACCTAGATTCATTCCCAAGTATGCAAGGACGTGTAGTTCCTAATGGGGTGGCATCATAAATCATGGGGAAAAGGTTAATTAAATAACAGATTTTAACAACTAACTAGTCATTGTGAAGAGGTTAATTGGGAGGCATATTTTGAACAAATAATCAGAATATGCATCACATAGACATGTGACACAAAGCACAAAGAAAGCATACATGTGCTGGAAATAAGCATATGAACTTAAAGTGGATGCAGCCTTCCCAATAATTTTTATACATTTAGAAATATTAAAAGAAAATATTGATACATAAGTAATATTATTCAAAAAAAATAACATTTTAGTGTGTCAAAATGTGAAAACAAATGCAAAATAACAGACAGGAAACTTTGAAAAATAATTGTTACCAATATTTCAATGAAAGGACTAATCTAATAAACAAAGATATCTAAAATCTATTGAAAAATATATTTGAAAAATAAGGTGAAGTGTCTCAAGTTCACTCATAATAAGAAAGTGGAAATATGGAAAAAATAAAAATACAAATTTATACATTCTCATCTCACAGGTAGTCAAAAATTCAGAAGTTAAACTCTATGGCAAGTGTGGTTTCTTTTGATTGATGCTGCAGAATACACTTTTTTTCTCCCATAATTTTACTTTAATTGTATCCATGACTTTATATATAATATGTGTCTCTGGTAAACAGACATAATTAATTTTTAATCTATTTTGCACACTGACTCTCTCTGTCCTTTAATCGGAATAATTATTCTGCTTACATAATGCAGTGAATGAACTGTCAGGCTGAAAAATATCATATTATTATTTGATTGCCAGTGGTATTATTCATTCTTTATTCCCTGTCCTTTTCCTACCTTCTTTGTTATATCTCATTCTTTATTGGCTTTTATTTATATCTCTTTAAATTATGTTAGTGGTTACTCTAAGATTACATAGACCTTCTTCACATATTACAGTAGGTTTTGAATTAATGTTATACCACATCATACAGGAGCCTTGTAGAGATGTATTTCCATATATCCTGCATCTCAGCCTTGGAATTATTCTTGTCACACATTTTACTAAAATATGGAATAAATATCACCTTACCTAAGTAGTCAATAATGTTGAAAGAAATATAACTAAAGTCTTATATATGGTTATATTTTACAGTGTTATTTCACTTTCCCCCATTCTATCAATAATAGGATTATTTTCTTTCAGCCCAAAGAAGCTCTTTTAGTATTTTTGCAGTGTAGGGTTTGTGGCAACATTCTCTTACCTTTGATTTTGTGAAAATATCTTTATTTTGACTTCCTTTTGAACAATTTTTCATTGAACATAGACTTCTAGGTTTTCTTTGTGTTTTATACCCATTTAAAAGGTCATTTCACCATCTTTTGACTTCCATTGCCTGACTAGAAATGTGTTGTTGTTTTATGTGTCTTCCTTATAATATTTATCTTTTTAGCCTCATGTCTACTTTTAACACTTTTTACCTTTGTTCTCATCAGTTTGACCAGTGTATGCTTATGTGGCTTTCTTTGATTCTCCTACCCTGAATTTACTGAGATTTCTGAAACTGTATGTAAGAAATGTGTTCTAGACATAGGACTTGAAAAATAGAAGCCAAATGGTGATTACCAGCATTTTCTACCAATACAGGTGCAGTGGATGACAATCAAAGATCATGGTCCTGAATGAGAAGAGAATCACTTGAGATGTGGTTTTGACCTTAACCTGATGTCACCAAATATTCTCTATATCTAACTCTGAGATCTAATTTCTTTTTATCAATTTTTGTTGCCTATGTTAGTGTTTCATAAGGCAAGTATTTTATGATGATATAGAGAGAAATGGAGCAGTTCAGACTATGATAGCAGTTGCTCATTGAAAATGTAGTGACTGATTCATGACTTAACTTGGTTTAAAAGAAATCAGTCCAAGTTATAACACTCTTCTTGATGGATATGCTGATGAGACCAGTTTTCTGAGCCAGAATATTTTAGAAATGCAGACCTATGTGAATTTACCAGTTAGTGTAAATCTTCTGGGAGCCAACTCCTAAGCCTTCCCTTTCAGTGCATAAATGACTGACTGTCTTTCATAGGCTATGTCAAAGAATGACTTAATACATAAATGAGGACTATAATATGTGGTGGCAGCTTTAGTTTGATTCCATTTACCTGGTTCATTTCTCACCAGGATCTTTACCTGTTGGCTCTTGGTCTTATAAGGATAAAAGACTGAAACTTTCTTACCCTATGTAGGAGCCTATCAGCTAAGGGCCTGTGAGTAATGTCCATGAAGGTGCCCACTGTCAACTCTAATGAATATTCTAAAGAAGATTTCTCAGTACAAGATTAACTCTTAATAGGCTCATAAGAGACAACATGAAGGACTGGTAAATTTCAACTTAACATTAAAAAAGGTAGGGATTGTAGAAGGGTAAATCATATCTGTCTTCAAGTAAGTTATAGGTGTCTTTGATATCAGATGAGTTATTTTATATATTATTCCTGATAAAGGATGAATAGCAAAGGGAAGAGGGCCAAGGGAGTTAATATTCATTCATTTTATGATTCAGAGAGTATTTCAAGTATTCTACATATTTTATAGTACTTAGTATTCTGTACTGAGTTTTATTAGCCACATTTAAAAGTGACTAACAGGCTAAGAAAAATAAAAATACACATTCCATAGTTAAGGAGAGCTTGATCCAATATTACACACCCCTATAAAATGCAAACTATCCTCTGTCCTTCTCTTGGAGATGATGAGATAACCACACAGACAGATAACAGCACTGTTGCTACAGTGTGGCTGCTGGTGAACCCAAGTTATCTTTTCTCCCGGAGAGGATTCTCAGCAGATGTTGGAAGGTATGGGTCAAGAAACCTAAGATGTCATTATGAAGATAAAAATTATATAACAAAACATGATATGGTGGACTTTTATCTCAAGTATTTCCTTAGGGCATACTTTCATCAAGTGTGCTAAGTTTATTCTTGAAGAGTCTGGTGACCTGACCTTTACTGGACTATGGTAGGCTTCTAATGACTTCCAACACTTAGAGGTAATTGAGTGAATCTCATTTCTCTTCACAATCACCATGAAACTCTTAGTTAAACTAGTAATCCACATATTTGTGTTGATGCTTTTCTTAGGAAATTATACTTTTAGATCAGGGCAATGTCTGAGCTGAAGTTCCTTCTCAGGAATGCCAGAAAGTCATCACAGAGCAGGCGTTAGAAACACATGAGCCCACTTTCTGGTCTGTCTATAGGTGTCCTGGTCTCAGTTCAATTCTGTCTGATGGTGTGGTACCTTCAGAAAGTATTCCCTTCCTGAACCTTAATTTTGCTTTCATCTCTCAAACAAGTGTAGATCTGAAGACATCTTAAACTTATTTTCAACCACAGAGTCATTTCTTAAAAGAAAATGTAATACCTACATAGAATATCTATGTTTAGGAAATATTTAATATACTATTCATTTACATTCAGTATTTTCAATCAAGATCCAAATCCTTAGTCTGTCTTAGATGCAGGATTTTTTTCAGCTCCAAACGAAAAGTTGTGTGACATCCCTGAGCTTCGTAGTGGACGTGCACATGGCTGTAGCTCCGTGCTGTGTGCACAGTCAATATGAAAGACCATGCACTTGGGGGTCACATGGTCAGAGATTTTTTTATCCCAATTCAGGAAAGAGAGCTGTGTTGTGTATCCTGAGGGCATGAGGGTCACAGAACTAGATACCTTATGCTCAGCAACCAGGTGGTGTTCTGGTTAAATGGTCAGAACTTGAACAGATGGTTATTTTTCCATTTCTCCAGACAGCATGAGGTTCCCTGAGTCTAGTTAAATTCTGCACAGATGGAGTTAGCAAACCTGACAGGATTGATTCTCTGTCTAGTTCAAAGAATTAGGTGTTCTAAGTCAGACTCTTAACTGATTTCAAGCATATAAATAATGTTTTCCTACTGTTTGAATCTGTATAAAGACATTCATATCTTCTATTTATAGCAAATGACAGTAAAGCAGTTCTGCTGATTCTTGTTTGTACCCCTACTATCACCCTTTGGGAAGGAGATGTTCCAGTGAACAGTTTGGTAACTTCACTTCTAGAACCTAAAAGACTGATGTCATTTCCCAGCTTGTTCACTGCTCTTCTAGAGTCATAGGTGATAATGTTAATATGGACGATAACCAGAAATAAAAGGAACACTGGTATTTTTTTCCTGTGGGCATCACCCATGGACTCTTGTGAAGGAGGGAGAGGAACTCAGACCATGCAGATGCAAGGGTCGACTGTCAGACTCTGGGTTCAGATGACAGAGCCTGTGTGTGGATCACATGTGTCCCCAATACCTGGCATTTGGTGTGTGCTCAGTGAGCACCTGCTTGTTGATGGAAATAATTGTATTTCCTGTTCTACTAGAGGGGGCCCTTTCTGACTCATCATGTTAGAGTCCAAGGGGGCCACAGGGCATCTTTGCATAGTGGTAGCAGTGACTGAGAGCAGCAGGGTGTAAGGGACTCAACACTGAGTACATGGCAGACCATGAGCTAGAAAAGAAGGGATGAGCTGTCATTTTCCAGTGGGAGGTAGGGCCCAGGGTTCTGGGGAGACATATGCTGGACCTGTCCTCATGAGCCCGGCTTGGTGCAGCACAGGTCTAGTCCTTTTTGATCACCTCTGTGCAGGGTGAGAGCTGAGTTGTCATCTCAGGGCTGAGGTCCTGCTGCAGCCATGCAGAGCTCTGTCCTAGGGGGAAGGGTATGAAGAAGGGGTCAGCTCAGATCAGTGTGGCCTGGATTGGGAGGAGTTAGTGCACTGAACTCTCTGTGATAATGAGGGATGGAGAAGAAGGGATGCCAGGATTGGGCACCAAACACAGCCTAGAAGCTCAGAGGAGAGACAGGGAGAGGAGTCAGCCCACATGAAAATAAGATTATCAGGACCCTCTCCCAGGCTCAGTCTTGGAAGGAAAATGCCTCCCTCCTCAGTGTGGTGTGTAGCATCAGTGTCCATGATTTGAAACCACGGGCCATGCCTGTTTGCTTGTCTAAGACCCAAAACGTCCTTCTGTCCTCATTGCTGTATGATGGAGAAGGAAGTAAGAAGTTCTCCTGAATACTAGAACCAGAGGAATTTGTGTTTTTTACTCTTGTAACTTGGCCCTGGCAGAAGGGCAGGATCTAGAGAGGAGTTTTCTGTAAGAATCAGCAGGGAACAGATCTATATGGGATATTGTGAGCTGGTGGAGCAGAGGCAAAAGTTGGAGGTGAAAACTGTTAACTTCTGCCATTTCATCCGGCACAGAGTTGGTCCCTGCAAATTAGGATCAAAGAATAAACCAGCTATTGCCACTCAGTTCAGAGACATTTATTCTTTTGTTGGCACCTCTTCCTGATGATTCTGAACAACTTTACAGAAGATAATCCAGTTCCCGCAGTTAGAAGCGTCTCATGGTTTTCTTTATCCATGGCAGGAAAGCTGATATTTTGGTGAAGGCCCGTGGAGGTTTTCCAGTTTTGTTTCCATATGAGACAATGCCCTGGGCCACATTTTTACACACGAGAGGGCCCCCAGAATCCCCCTGTGGGCAGAGAGGGAAGGATTGAGGATGCTCTCCTGGTCCTGCCCTCCCTGTCACCAGCCCTTTTTCAGGAAGGACTTGTGCATGGACTTTATGTGGATGTCAGAGGGCAGGTCAGGACCTGACAGCTCATAGCTGACTAGTCCTGACCTCGGACATGGGCCCCGCTCTACATCGGCAAGTTGGCTATTCCCTGTGGCCCCAGCCTGGGTTCCCTGCCTACAAGGTGCTGAGGGACTATGTCTCCAACAATGTTAAGGACACTGAAGCAAGTGGGGCCTGGGCTTACTGAGACAGGAGCCCATGAACCACAATGGCACCAGCTCTGAGAAGCAAGCACACCCAGGGGCACCATCCTCACAGAGTATCCTGAGTGGGTGGAGGGTGCACAGTCCTCCTTCAGGAGGAGCCCATGTTTGGATTCCCCATAGCTCTCAGAGGCCCTTGGTGCTCCCCAGCCTTGGTGCTCTCTCTTCTGTTCAAGGTAGGAATATGTAGCCTGGAGGGGAAGTTGTTGCACTGGGTGTCTCTGGATCCCATTTTTTCCCCCTAACAGCCCTCTCCCCAGATCCAAGCATTCATATGTCCGTCTCACCTGAAAAGAAGCCTTGTTGTCCTTTGGGTCTCCTGCACACAGCTGCATGGTTTTATTATAATGACGGGGAAATCGGGACTCACATTCCTGATTGTCCTGCACAGTCAGCTTTACCTCCTGCAGTGTTTTTGGGTATTGGCCTTTTGGGACCGTGCGCCCCCATCCAGCCACACTGCACACCTCTCCCGGCTTCACGTGATACGTGCCCTTGGGCAGGTGGAGGATTTTCACCTCTGCAGTCTGTCTGGCCTCCTTCTCCAGCTGCAGAAGAGACCAGAGGGTCCAGCTCAGCCAGTGGCTCTAGGCTGGACACCACGTGGCTGCTTGTCTTCCCTTTGCCCTGTCACTGGGACTACAGGTGTCTAGAATAGAAGGAGGAGAGGGACATATCCCACGAGAAAACGCTGTGAATTGTCCTACCTTCAGCAGCATGATGTCATTGGAAAGATTATTAGGATTATAGTCAGGATGTGGGATGGCTTCTTTCACTGCGATGTCCTGCTGGCTCCTCTCCTTATTGGCAATATTGTGGGCCCCCAGGGTGACCAAGATTTTGCTGCACAGAGAGGAGAAAAAGTGGTGAGTCACAGCTGACACAACCCAAGAGTGTGAAGAGCAAGTGATGGCGGGGCAAGGCTGAAAGGCAGTTGAGGTGACTGGAGGCCCCTGGGACCAACAGTCTGTCTGCTGTTGCTATGAGAGAATGTTCTGGTGCTTTGGGATCTGCATCAGTGCCTCTTAGGGCTCAGTTACTCCCCAGGAGTCCAGTGAAACAATATTCATCGTCTCCTGGTGATAAACTATGCCCTAACTGTAAGGCAGAGTAATCACTACACATATTTTAATTTTCTAAAAACGTTGAGGAAAATTTCTTGGGACACTGTATATAATTTAGATGACCAGGTTCCCCCTTCTTCGGTGCTGTGAACCCACACTACATCCCCACCAGTTCCAATGACCCTCACACTGGCCATGCAGCAACTCTAGTCTGTCTTGTTGTCAGGGCTTTCTCGCCCCAGGCCTGGCCCCACCACCTCACTGCCCATCTCCCTGTCTCAGGACCCATGGGCTCTGCTCAGAGGAGCAGGGAACACCTGGGGGAGGAAGGCTCCCTGTCCAGGCTCAGGAGGTGCCACGTGCCTGCTATACCTTCCTTTGCAGTGAGCGGCTGTCAGCACGAAGTCCCATCGGATCAGGAAGCCGCCACACATGTTCTCAGCCTTGTTATTTGAGATCTGAAGATATGCCATGTAGGGTCGGGAGTGGCGCTTGGCCTCATGTCCCCCGATGATCTCTCCTGAAGGAAATGTCTGCTTTGCTTTGGGCACCCACTCAATCCGATTGGCATTAGCTGAGCTCAGAGCTTCGGGCATATGGGAACCTGGGATGAACTGCCTTGGGATGGCAGGGGAGGGGCCACCTTTTCTTCCTGTGAAGCAGGAAGAGCAGCAGGCTCCTCTGGGAATCACTCCACACGGGGTTGGAGGTGACGCCTGTCTTAGGGCAGTGAGTCCTCCCTGCCAAAATTCCTCTCCTGATTTTGCTTCATCTCAGGAAGTTTCTGACCCAAGTCATTGATGTCTAGTGCTGCTGCCTAGACCAGGACTATGTTTAGGACCAAGATGTCACAGCCTATTTTCTAGGACCTGACAAGTGGTGCATGACAGTAAGTGTCTTCGGCTGCATGAGGAATGGCCCCCAGTGGAAACTCTGAGTGTGTCTTGGTGGAGCTCACGCTCGTGGGTTCTAGCAAGCAGAGAAATCAGAGCTCACCCCTCAAAAGACCGTAACCCTAAACCCTGGGAAGAGAAGCTGAGCTGTAGGAAGGAAGTGAGTGTTGTGGGACTGAGCTCCAGCAAATGCACTGTCTGGGCACAGGGATCCTGGCAGCTAGGGGTCACTCCACTCTGCTTCTGTCCTCAGCAGGTGCTGAGGAGCCCCAGGCTCATCCAGACCTGAAGCCAGACCCTCTGTGACCTCTGTAGGGGGATTTATGATTTTCTTGTTTCCAGTTCCCCACCTTCTGCCATGCACTTCTAGGGCTTCTAGTATCCAGATGCAGTGGCAACACCTGGGGAGGGCACAGCACCCACTGGCTCCTCAGGAGAATAGCCTTCTACCTGCCATTTGAGCCAGTAGCTTATCCAGCATTGTCCTGGTATCTGACATGGACAGAATTGGGTTTAGATCATGTCTGCCACACAGAGGAACCTGCATGTGCAGAGTGACTGGGTCTGGATTCCAAGAGAAGGGTTGTGACTCACCTGTGTGTGCCCTGGGAGCTGATGAAGAGGCCAGCAGGAGCAGGAGTGGGAGCTGGAGGGGATTCATTTCAGCAGGCTGCTGCTCCGAGATCTGGTGCTTTCTGAGATCCTTTTCTGCCCTGGGAAGGAAGGAGGTGCAGGTGGGCCCAGAGATCTCGAGGTTTTCCTGTTTATGTACTCCATCCGGAAAGGCATTTTATGAAGTCTTCCCATCACCTACCCTGTCTCTCTGCCTGCTGAGGTTTTCGGGGGTTTGTCAAGAATTGTGCAGTGACCGCATCAGTCCCCACGGGTGATGACTCAGAAAAGACTACTTGTTCCAACCCAGATGAGACACACAAGGTACAAGGTGGGAGCTGCAGGATGTGGTGGTGACCAGTGGAGATGGTGAGCCCCAGACTCTCAGTCCACAGGGACAGAACCACCGCGCCTCCCTCTCCATGCTAGACCATCAGGACGGTGTGTTCACCAGGCATGTTCTTAAACCATTCCCTGTGCTATGACCAAGTATACTGAAGATGTCACCTTCTCACGATGCGCTGACAATGTGGTGGAGAAGACACAACCCCAGTGACCAGAGTCTAGCCTGGGAAGGGCCAAGAGAGATATAGAAGTGGTTCCAGAGCACAGGCACCATGCACCATACCAAGAGAGCACCTGTCACCACCATAGCTTCCTTCCCAGGGAGCATGTAACCTCTTTTTTTAAATTACAAGTGCTCAGTGTGCCAGAGGTCATTGTTCTTGTCAATGCTGTCAATGCTTTTAACAAAATCCTATATTGATATTTGCTGATCTAAATTAACAGGTCACTGTGACCTTAGACAGTGAGTCTGCTGAGTGACTTTATTCTAGGCCATTCTCCCTTTGGGTTGACTGGAGCCAGTCCCTTTCTAAACGTCATGAACTAGCAATATTGCTTAGCAAGTTTCCCAAAGGATGTTCAGACTTCTAAGGTCTGATACAATGCAATATGGGAAATCATGCTGGCAACCAAAGCCAGGAATTTTCCTTTTGGTTCTCTGAGAGTCACACCTCTCATCCAGGAAGGTTCACATCCCCTACATGTGATGCTGATGGTCTCACTACAATGGAAGTGAAGTTGATGTTTCTGAACAGCCCAAACCCAATTTTGTTCAAATATCAACCAAGTATCTCTGAATGGTTATATTATGGTGATTTAAATTTTGATCTTTATATTTTCTGCAATGTGCAATTTTTCTGAAGAATATTGTGTATTGAAATACATAATTCCAGTGCAAATATCATCTTTATAAAAGTATATTCCGCAGACCTTGATCTTTTTTAAGGTTGTGGCTCAGTAATAGACATTTAAAAATTAAAACTGCCCCTCTGTCATGGTAATATATGTTTATTTACAATATTTGAATGTGGAAAGGAAAAATGCCATTTGTCTGCCAGTCTCCCACAGACAGACTTTCAGCATAAGTAAATACTGTGTAAAAGCTTGGGACCTTGCTAAACTTTAGGCTATGACCATTTATTAAAAATTGAGGTAAAATTCAGAAAAAAATAAATTACTTTAAAGTATAGAATTCAGTTGCAGTTAGTGCCTTTAAAATGTTGTCCGGGAATACTGTATCTCTCTAGTTTCAAATCTTTTTCTTCACTCCAGAAGAACGTTTCATCCATACTCATCAATGGCTAGTCCACACTCTAATGGGCACTTAACTACTGTCCATTTTCCTGCCATTCTCTCCCCGACTTATCTGTTGGCAACCACTAACCTTCTTTCTGTTTCTATGACTTTTCATATTCTGAATAGTTCATATAAAAGGAACCCTGCAGTATATAATCTGTTGTGTCTGGCTTCTTTCGCTTGGTATAATTATTTGAGTTCTATCCAAATTGTAATACTTAATCAGTGTTCATTTTTCGTGGCCGAAAGGAACTCATAGTTCTCTGCCCTCCTTGTGTGTGTGAAGTTGTGTTTCATTAAGTTTCCTAATTACATTTCTTTTGTGACACATGATATTCAGCACTTTTCCCTGTTTTTGCAGGTCATTGCATATCTTCTTTGGCTCTCTATTCCAGTCAATAAGTCTGTATGTCCATATTTACGCTGGTACCACATTGTTTTTATTGTTGTAGCTTTTTAATAAGTTTTGAAATCAAGAAGTGTGAGTTCTATGAAGTTGTTTTTTAATATTATTTTTGCTCTATTTAGAATGCCTTTCCATTCTATATACATTTAGGATTGCATTTTTTTTTTTAATTTTAGCAAAAACTTGGAATTTCCGTAGTTTTAACTTTGTAGGTTGCTTCGAGGAGTATAGCCATTTAAACAGTACTATGGTTTCTAATCCATGGATATGGGACATATTATCATTAAATTCTTTATTTTCTCTCAGCAGTGTTTTATAACTTCATGTATACAATTTGCTTACTTCCCTAGTAAAATTCTCTATTATATATTGTATCCTTTTGGATAATATTCTAAATTTCTTATTTTTTTTAATTGTTCATTTCCGTTGATTAGAAACATATCTAATCCTGTACCCTGAGATTTGTTTAATTTATTTATTAACTCAAATAGTTTTTGTGTGGATATCTTTTGGACTTTCTTCATACACAGTTATGTCATCTGAGAATATAGTTTTACTTCTTTCTTTCTCATTTGGATATCTTTCATTCCATTTTCTTGCCTAATTTCCCTGTCCAGGACTTGTAATACAACTTTGAATAGTTGTAGTAAAAGGAGATATCCTTTTCTTGCTTCTTATTTTAGGGGAGAATTTTCAGTCATCCATCTGAATCTAATGAGAGCTTTAGGTTTTTGGTAAATGAATTTTATAGTGTTCAGGACATTTCCTTTATTTAGAGTTTACTGAGTTTTTCCTTCATGCAGCATAAAAGTGTTTTGAATTTTGTCAAATGATTTTTTACATTTATTGAGATGATCAAATAATATTTCTCCCTTCATTCAATTAATATTATGTATTATATTCATCAATTTTTAATGTTGAACCACTTTTACATTGCAGGAATGAATCCAAGTTGGTCATGGAGTAGATTCCTTTTATTGTGTCATTTAATTCACTTTGATCATATCTCATTCAGGATTTTTGCATCTGTTTTCATACGGGATGTTGATCTTAATTTTCTTGTCTCTTTTTAATTTTGTCTGACTTAGGTATCTGGTAATACTGGCCTTACAGAATGTGTTAAGTTATAGTCCCTCCTCCTCATTGTTTTGGGAAGTGTTTGAGTAGACTGATATTAATTTTTCTTTATGTGTTTATAGAATTGACCAGTAAAACCATCTACTCCTGGGATTTACTTAGTTTAGAGGTTTCTCATTACTGCCTCAATCTCTTCATTTTTTAAAGATCTGGTCATACTTTTATTCCTGTTGAGTCGGAAACTAATAGTTCCTGTGTTTCAAGGAATTTGTCCATTTCTTCTGTATTATCTAATTTGTTGGTGTATATTTGCACTTTTGTCATTGTCTCCTCTAATATTTATTATTTCTTTGCTTTTGTTGGTCTGCTTGATCTCTTTTTTGTAGTTCTTTTAGATGTATAGTTTTGTTGTTGATTTGAGATATTTCTTCATGTAGGCATTTATATGTATATATTTGTCTTCTGAACACTGTTTTCACAGCATCCTATAAATGTTGCTATTATGTTTATTTTAGTTTTTATCTGTCTTCATGTATTTTCTAACTTACCTGGTAATTTATTCTTGATGCATTTTATTTAAGAGAGTGGTGTTTAATTTCTATATATTTCCCCATTTGTTAATTTTTCTGTTTCCTTCTGTTATTGAATTCTAGCATCATTCCATTGCCATTGGAGAAGATAATTTGTATGGCAGGCAGGAAGAGAGAGGAGGAAGAAGAATTTTATTTTATTTTTATATAGTTGTTCACACTAGTTGTCACCCCTCCCCTCTCCCAGTCCTGGGACTTGCACTCACGGGTATGGACTGTACTCCTTTGGAGATGATTGACCCAAGTGCTACTCCACCAGAGCACACCTGACTTGTATTATTTCAATATACCCAGTAGGCTATATACCACACAGCCTAGGTGAGTAGTAGGCTATACTATCTAGGTTTGTATTTGTCTTTGGATCTGATATGATTTTCTTGTAGCCATAATATTGGTGGGACCTGTTTTTGATCCATTCAACCACTCTGTCATTTTATTGATAAATTTAGTTCACTAACATTTATGGTGACAACTGATATGTAGGAGTTTGTTACTGTCATTTTAGCCTTTGTTGTCTGTGTTAAAATATTTTCATGACTTTTTTTCTGGGACACCCATAATGTATATACTAATATTCCTAGTAGTGTCCCACAGCTCCCTTAGTGTCTGTCTGTTTTTATTCTCTTTTTCTTTGTTTCTCAGACTGGGTTATTAAATTTTCCCTGAGAATTCAGAATTCCTTCTTCTGCCAGCTAAATATATTGTTGAATTCATCTAGTGAATTTTTCGTTTCAGCTATTTTACTTTTCAGCTCTAGAATTATTACACTATCTCTTTGTAGATATTCCATTCTATTCATACTTTGTTCCTGATTCCCTTAGTTTCCTCTGATGGTTTCTTTCAGTTCTCTGAATATTTTTAACACAGTCTATTTAAAATCTTTGTCTAATACAAACAATATCTGGGCTTCTTCAAAAATGTTTTCTGTGAGCTTTGCTCCACCCTGTGAATGGATCACATTTTCTGGCTTCTTTTTAGTTGCAGACTTTTGTTATAAACTGGACATTTTGAATTTTGAAATGTGGCAATTCTGGAAATCACATTGTTATCCTCCCCTTGGATTTTTCATACTCTTTGTTGGTGGTCCAGTCATATATTTATTTATGCAATCTGGCAAACTTTTTTTTTTTTGCAATGACTCCCTGTTTCTGTGGTCATTGAAATCTTTGAAATTTTTATTTCTATATAGTTGTGTTTGGAAGATAACTCAATCTCTGTAAAGACAGGAATCAGGGAAATATTTCATAACGTATATTATGACTTGAGATCACATCTGAGGTTTCTGAGTGACCACTCAGTCTGTGGAGAAGACATGGAATGACAGTGTCAGTAAAACAAAGCTGTATGGAACTTTTTTTTGTGTGTTTTGGGTTTGTTGGTTATTCTGTTGTTTAGCCCATTTTCCATTTGCTCTGAGTAATTAAATACTAACCAACATAAACATTTGTGTTACATTAGGATTAGAGACCATTTCTGTTAGAGATAGCTCCAAGAACAATTTTTATATTTTATTTTTACATTGAAAACCAGCCAGATTTGCCTCAGCCTCAAAGATCATGTATATGTAAAATTAAAGTGATGGCTGGCAGTGAAAGCTGTACTTCATTTTTCTAAATGGGAAATGGAACTTCAGGGTTTTATATCCATCCCTACTCTGGTTGGCTTTTTTTCTAAATTGTGACAGCTCCCACAGTTTCACTAAGCACTCTCTTGCTTTAGCATCTTTGGAAAGCACCATCTCTCCATGTAGTAAGGAGAGGTTATAGGAAGTCATGGAACTCCAATCTCAGGTCTTTCCCTCTTTCTCTACTGTCGTTCCCTATTTGGATTGTTATTTGAATTCTTTCTTTAAGAGTTGGGTTGCGGTCCTGAGCAATGATATGATATGCTGTTAGGTTGAGAATTTAGGGTGTGGGGAACTTGGAAAAAAATTTATTTTACCTCTAATATATGGTCAGTGGCCAAGGTCATGAGGAAAAGGCTTTTTATTCAAGTAGTGGAGAATGGTGAACTCCAGTCCCCAAACAACCACCTCCTCTCCAAAGTGGGGTACAAGTTTTTTTTAAAGGGCAAGGAAAATGGGCCTGCCCTGCCTGAAGGGATGTAGGAAAAGGATATTTGGGAAGGAGTGGGTAAGATGTACAGGTCCTGGGACTATGGCTTTGTTATCATTGATGGGTGGCTTCAGGCTGCATCCTGCATGGCTTGACCTTTGATGTTAGTTCCACTGGGGGGTTGATTATATGCCAACAATAAGATTGATTCTAAGCAAGCTTCAAGAGAGGAAAAACAGAAAGACAAGCTTGTTATTTTCATTCATCATTGAGTTTGTTAAGTCTGCTTTAAAATGACAGTGGAACAATGACACTGATAAATGACATTTGACTCTGCTGCTGTAAACTGATTTCCTTGAGCCTGATTATTCTAAGTAATCCCCAAATCACAACCTACAGCATAAAGGACAAGAATTTGACTGTAGCTGACTTTATTGACCATGAGACCTAGTCATGTTATTAAGAAGAGATTAATGACTCAGAAGTTATCCTTGCATTCCTATCAGGAGACTGGAATGATAGTGAATTTATGGGGCATTCACATGACAACAAAAACAGTTTTGAGAGAGAAACCTATCAGTGTAGGAGAACCTACTTTATGTGTTGGTGTGGGGAGATCATCTTTCTATTTTCCCTCTGGTAAGGATGGCGTGTAGCAGTAATGTTAGCGTGCAGTCTCAGTAGCTTCTTCTGCTTCTCATGGATAAATATCACTGCAGACACATGCACGTTGAAAGTAAAAGAAGGTTGTCTTTGTAGCAAAGAGAAAGTGGCAAGAGGAGAGAGTGAGAGACAGAGAAAGAGAGCATGAAAACTACACTTCTCAAGACAGGGTGAGAGGTGGGTGGGACTGAAGTGAAAACATACACACACACACACTCTACTAAGGGTGCACATGTTTATGAGGGGTCTTTTCCCTGGTCTCCCTCTAACTCCACTCTAGGGTTGGAGGGGATTTCCAGGAGCTAGACTCTCTTTTCCAAACAGGGGTTTCCTAAGTGCATGTGTTCACTACCTATAATTGTAATGAGTCTAATGAGTAAGGCCATATGCAATTTTATGGTAAGTTTCTTATAATGAGATAGTGGTCAGTTGCATGTAACTGTGAACTACTGCACCTACGCTGCCAGTCAGTTGGGCAGTCAGGGCAACTGCAAAGATGTATCACCTTACCTAGTAATTTTGAGGCCTAGTCTGTGTTGGAAATTTATCAGTTCCTTGGCCTTTTGGAGCCTGATTTGTGCTAGCTTTATCTGACAATAAAGCTTGGAGAAAGATGGTAGGGATGGAGAGAAAAAAAATGTTTTTATGACAGATAAGTGAGATTCCATTGGGTTCTGTATCCACTGGAACACCTTTCAGTTTCCCTGTGTTTCCCACTCTGTCCATTGACCAAGCACCAGCACAGGTAAAGTCTGGATGCTGGGTCGGGGTTCATACAGCAAAACTCTGAAGCAGACAAATGGCAGCAATGATGAGTAGAAAGAGGATAACAGAGAAAGGGAGAGAGAAGTAGGTTTGTGTGGGAGCACTGTGCTCAACCCCCCACCAAATGGGGGGAAACTAAGCAACACAGACCAGAAAAATCCATTAATGTCGACTGCATTTCTGACGGGAGCTAGTTGGAAGAGAATGTTGTTCTGGGTAATGATACCACATTTAATGTGACTTTGATCACACTCACGACCTTCCTTACCCTGCTCCCACCTGAGAATCTTTCTCTCTCCAGGAGCTCTGCCTGTCTAGGTCATTGCCTTTTGCCAAAGCATGTTGTCCCATAGAGCCTGAAGTCTACACTTTAACCTTCTAGAATGAACACATTCTTCTCATCTCACAGGACTAGTGCCGTACACTTCTTTACATTACGGGTCCTGCACATGTACAACCTCAGCATTTAACTTCCAAAATCAACATGGGACCAGACAGACATGGAGGATGGAGAATTTCCAGCGCCTCCAACAGGATGGAACAACAAAGAAGCATGGAGATCCTTTTGGCTGCAGAGGCTTTATGAACCAAACTGAGAAATCTCAGAATGTCCCTCTTTCTATCTCACTTGGAACTGTGGGGGACAAAGGCCTGCTTGCTGCTTCCAGCAGACATGAAGACCTGAGCTTGCTAGAATGTTGCCAGCAGACAAAGAACTTCCCCTGCTTGAAACCCCCTTCCCTAATTTACATCCCTCTCTTCCTGCTTTGCTCTAACTTACATGCTCCCTAACCGGAAGCTTGTGTGCAGCCTTTGGGAAGGATCCCTGCTGAGTCTGCACCTAATAACTTTGTCTAGAGCACTTTCAATGAGTGCCCACTTGGTTTATCCCAGAAAGCCATAACAGAACCACCTGCAGTGATGGCCTGGTCTTTGATGTTTGAAAGCACTCCCTTCTTATCAATAGACATTAATTGGGTGAAAAAAAGGGTAAAAATTAGTAATCTCATAATAATCAGTGCAGCCCTCGCTGCCCAGGAAACTCTATCTACTGCTTTTGCTTTCTTTCTCTTCCATTTTCTCTAATAAATTTAGAAAACTGCACCTTACTGCTCAAGAATTCTTTCTTGAACCTGTCACTGCCAAATCCCACAGCCTCTCATAGTCTACACAGATGTGGAAATTGGTTTTGTTTGAGGTAGAGAAAATGCATGTTTCTGAATCATTTACCAGAAACTGTAGCATATGGTTGCAAAACCAGTGGCTATTTCTGTTTCTCTTTGTCACAGTTCAGGGCAGATCTAATAAAGCTTTGTGCTAGGAAAACATAATCCATACCTAAAAAGTTTTTGTGGCAACCTCTGCCTTCCTAATCTGTCCTCTAGCCTTGATATCACATCTTAGTCTCTTAGATGCTCCCTTGCTAGTACATTCCTGTTTCTGATGCAGTACTAGTGACTGAGGGAGAGTTCAGAATGGGATGCCGTCTGAGTCACACCAGACAGAATCTTTCCTGAGTACTGAGGTCAAAGAGGCAAAAGATCATCTCCTCTAGTTAAGGATTCCTGTAATGTTCAACTTAATGTTTTACCCAAGACAAAAGAAACCTGATATCACTAAAAGGGACTATCAAATTGCCGGAAACTGCAACATAGACAACGGAGGATGGGGAGCTACTGACAGAATGGAACCATAAACTCCTTTAGGTTCCAGAGGCTTTAGGACTGGGAAGTCTTTCTCTTCTTATCTCACCTGGAGCCACATGCAGTGATGGCCTGTTATTTGATGTCCTCAGGCTAACAGGGATATAAATGTAAGAATCTCATAGCAATCTGGGCAGGCCTTCCTGTCCAGGAGACTGTCTCCTGCTTTGCTTTCTTTCTCCTCCTTTTTCTCTAATAAACTTTAAAAACTGCACTCTTAAGGCTCAAGAATTCTTTTTTTGAACTCATCGCCAGACCCCAGAGCCCCTGCATCACTAGGAAACAACATTCAAACTATATGTGAACAAAGCAGAAGATCTGAACCATTCCAGTCAGTCCTTCAAAGTCTGCCCATGGGAAATCAGGTTTTTCAGAAATCTGTCAGACCTCAGAGCCTGTTACCAGTGGAACAGGATGACCTACTGTGATATCAGTGATTATTTTCTCTGTATTCTCTATGCTCAGTAATTTTCCAGAACTTCTAGAATGTGATTTAAAAACTCTGGATGTTTTTTATGTTATGTGGACTAGAAGACTGAGGAACCATCTTTAAGTGGACTATGCTTCATTCACCAAGCTCTGAATTCCATCCTCGAGGCACTTAATTTTCCCCATCCCTTTAGCATCACATGCTAAGATTTAGGTTGTGTAGCTGCAAGCATCTTAAATACCTTCTCGTAAATACCTACTAATAAATGGTACTTGATAGCTCCCATGGAAATCATGGGCACTGGAATCAGTGGGCTGACATGGCATGTGTCCTCTGGCTTGGGCCCTTTCTCATGGAAATGCCATCTTTGCCTCAGTTTCACAGGTACAGAAAGTCAGATGTCTTCCTCGAACCCAGAGGATATAACTGATGAAAAGAGGAGGAGAAGGTTGTGACAAGCGGATATCTACCCTGGACTCTGCTGAGTGGCCCAGAGGATGGTACTCTCACTAGTAAATTAATACTTGTTGACTCATGTAGAGTACAGATGGGCTGCGGTCATCACAATTATCTTTGAATAATTTGAAATTATCATTTGATAGCTGTTTTCAAGACAAAGTGTAGAGGAAATTATGGAATAAGGAAGGCAAAGGGCATTAATAATATTAACCTATACCTTACTATGTTGCAAAACATATAATTTTTATATATCATTGAATTCTCTACCTTCTTCATGGGCATTACCAATAATCACCTTTTAAAAGGAAACAGACTCAGAAATATTAAGTGATGTGCTTAAGGTCAGATGGCTACAGAAAGTACGTGTGCAAACACACACACATACACACAAAACAACACATGCCTGCCAAGCTAAAAACGTGCCTTTATAATACCACCCTAAGAGGTAGAAGCACACCAGGCAGATTTCAGTCCAGTGCAAGAGTGTTCTGACAATTAGAGTCCTCTTAGAATGGTTACTCTGGACTCCTGTCTTGTTTTGGTGCTTTCTCTCCAGGGAATCAGAGGCTAGAAAACATCTTACGGGAACTGGGAGATTATCATGGGTGTGGACATAAGATCACTTATAAAAAGTGTTCTACTTTTTTCTTTTGTTTGCATTGTTATATGCTTTTTAGGATGTTGACGTCACCCCTCAATCTGTGTGTATTTCACACCACACCCAACACCAGAGTTCAAGTGTTCTTTGCTGCCACCTTGTTCCCTCCCCCCTCAACTTTTTCTCTCAGTTGCAAGGGAACTGACCTAAGTATTAGGAGCCCTGGGTTCCTGTTCAGTTATGTGGCTCAATTTCCCATATCTGTGCCTCATAATCTCATTTAACAAAAAAGCAATTGGGCTACATCAAGGCCTTTTAAACATTATTAACCATAGAAACTTCTCAAATCAAGGTATAATTTTTAAGTCATATATTTATTCTACTATACCTATATCTGTTCATCTATAGAGATACATACACACTTAGTTTTATAAGAATATAAAATTTATATATGATTTATTCATTTATTTTTTATTCAGTAGTTTATTTTGGTTGTGTTCCCAGCCCCAGGATGCAAACCTGTGTTCTTGGGATGTAAGTGAACTGCACTTGACTGGAGGTGGTGGATCTCACTGCTACTCCACCTGGTCAGGCCATATATATGATTTCAATTTATTATCACACAGATATGTGTAGATATTTTTTTGTGTCTGCTTGTGTATGGTTGTATGTTTTTGTTTTAATCCCTTTACTTTCTTTCTGAGCATGATCTGGGTACATTTCTATTTCAGGAGGATTTTCAGTACTCACCCAGAAATTGTGTGAAGTCAACTGCTTCCCCTCACTACAAAAGTGACCAAGATTATTAAAACAGTCTGCTCTAGAGGTCTTTGTGAGCAGCTAGATGTGGAAATTATATCTTTGAGGGTAGCAGGAGCCCAGGGAGATACATCCCCCAGTTGAAAATGAGTTTATAGTGATATGTGTGTTTTTTTTGCCGGGGAGTATTTATTCACAACTGTGGCCGAACTTAACTCCCAGAAGTGTTCCAGAGTGACACCTGGGCTGGCAGAGGCAGCTGCTGGGCATGCCTGACTAGACTGACCCAGGTACAGGTGACTCATGGGCAAAAAAGCCTGATATAAAGGAATATGACCTCCAAGAGGAGAGCTGATCAAACATATTGATAAGGATATAGATTATTTAAATACAGCAATAAATAAACTAGATTTAATTGGACTATCTAGAACACTGCACCTACCCAATGATTAATCTATATTTTTATATGTACACTGAAAACATTTTCCAAAGTTGATCATATACTGATCCACAAAGTGAAATTAAGGGATTTTAAAGATACAAATCTTCAGAATATTTTCTGGGCACAGCAAAACTGGGGTAGGACTCAATAAAAGGGTAACTAGAAAAATGTCCCTAATATTACCGATAAAGAAGGATATGCTTTTAAATCACCCACAAGTTAAATAAAACTAAAAAATAAATATAAGATTGTGAAATGAATAACAAAAATACTTACTAAAACTTGTGGAATGTAGCTAAAGTAGGTGAAGGAAAATTTATAGTACTAAAGGCATACATTAAAAATTGGAAATTATTGAGCTCATCATATGTCAGAAATTCGATGTGAATAGACTCAATGAAACAGAAAGAAGAAATAATAAACATATATTAGAGACAATCTTTTCTGTTTAATAAAGCAAAGATTGATTATTTGAAAAAACGAATATTGACAAGTGTCTGGAGAAGCCAAATCAAGAAAAAATGAGAGAAGACCTAAATATTTAATATTGGCAACTTAGAAGGCAATATTTTTCCAAATGTTACAGATCATTAAAAGATGATCCAACAATATTGTAAAACATTTTCAGTTAATAAATGTGAAAATCTCAACAAAATGTAACGGTCATTGCTTAACACTTATTCAATAAGAAATCACACACTTAAGTAATACTAGAGTTATCAAGGAAATTGCATCAGTGGTCTTTAGTCATTTGTCACATAGAAAACTGACCTAATGGCTTTACTGGTAATACTACTGAAATTTAATGCACAAACCTTTCCAGAAAAGAGAAAAAGAAGTAGCACGACTCCTGTATAATTTTATGAGGCTGTCATAACCTTCATACAAAGAATAGAATAGAAAAAAAGGAAATTTACAGGTTGAAGCTCATTTATGATTCATAGAAAAAAATCTATCAATTCTCAAAATTAAAAACAATATATACAAAGGTCAATACATCATGAGTAAGTTAGGTTTGCATTAACAATGCAGAACTCATGTAGTCATAGAAAAATAATTAAGTCATTTGCCACACAAATGGCTCTAAAGAAAAGATCATCTCATCGCATATAGAAAAGCATTTGATAAAAATTCAACTTCCATTCACGATAACAGAGATTACCATTTAGCAGGCCAAAGTAGAGAGAAATTTATTAACCTAATAAACAGTGTCTGTAAATCAAGAGAAACATTTAATTAATCCCTTATCTAGTAAGAAAACTAAAGTTTCTTGTCCACAGGAATGCAAGAAATGCCTCTCCAGACTGTTTTGCTGATCAAATGTGTGAGATACTGGTATTCACCTCCCAGTTATTTTCCTTGAGCATCTCTGAGATTGGAAATGATCCCATGTGGGATCCTTTCAGGGAGCTTTACAGAGAAAAAGGAGAGAATGTAAGGAGTAGAGCTGAAGGGGAAGCAGATATGGGCAGGGATGGAGAGGGTTAGCAATGCTATGGACTCTTTCTACCTTTAACCCCAATTCCCTGGACCTGATATTTTGATTCTGGTGTATGTTCCTCTGTTTGTATGGTCCTTGGGTTCTTTTTTTCAGGGGTAGTGATCAGAGTACATAGATAAAGCTCTACTTCTACTCTGATATGACACACTTGAAATACTCTCTTAGGTAATTTGGGTCCAAATGTGGTTAAGTTTCTGGTAGTAAAGGTCATTGTGGTGATCCCTCATTAAGCTGGACAGTGACACAGCTTTGGTTATATCTCCACGTTTTTGGTAACCAGACTCGGAAAGTATGGGAGCAGTTGGGAATAGCAGTTTGGACACAAGGGATTAGTTTATTTTTGAAGAAAAGTTGAGAAGAGCAATTGATATTTTCAGTTATTCTGGGATATCATTCCCTATGGATAAACCCTTCTTGGCCCTCTCCCATGGGACAATTTTTGCTTGAGTCCTTACTGTCCAGGGCCAGCCAAGGAACTTGGCTTTTGGAGGGGGCAACTAAGAGACCAGATATCACCAGACAACTAGCTACAATGTCATCTAATGTCCATGCTCCCATAGTTAAACATCAACTAATTCAAAACATTCCTACTTCTGAAAGTTCACTAATTTCTGAACATCATGTTTCACAAATCCTATAAAAGATTATCTCTTGCTTGGTTCAAAGACACTGTCCTTTACAAGTACATTTCTCTTTTGTTTAGCAAGTAACAAATTCATATTTTTGTTTCAGCCATTGACTGCTACTCTTTTCCTATGGCACTCCCTACAATTGTTCTGGAGATGTCCCATGTGCTGAGTGATCACATTGCCTTGACTCTTAGCAACCTGCTGTGAAGTATTAGTCCATGTGGTAATATAACATATCACAATGAATTGCATCTTCTCTTGACTCAATCCTTTTCTTCACTGCCAATGTCCTAGTATTGTACCTCCCAAATAAATAGTGTCACCATAATCCTCTCTTCAGGCTCTGCTTTTCATAGGAGACAGGATAGGAAAAAGTGTAAAAGTACAATTTTTGGCATTTCTTCCTGATATCTCAGGCTGGAAGTTAAAGTTCACAAATTACAAACAAGATAATATCCCGGAATATTATTCTATTAAAATATTTTCTCCTTGTGGTATTCCCTTCTGGTTGTTTTGGATATTTCTCCTGTATGTTTTAGTAAGTTTTATGATGGAAAGTCTTTGCTTATTTTCTTTTTACAGTGAGTTTCTGGAGAACTGACCAGAATGTAACCTAAGTACTTTCTATCCATAGAGTAAAGGGAACACTACAGCCATAAAAAGAGCATCCAGAGATCCTCAGCCCCAGCAGGGAAGTAGCATATACTATGTTTCCAGCTGCGAAGCATTGCATGGGGAAAATGAGATCACTGTACTGGCACATACTTTAGTAACAAAGGAATAGTTGAGACTCAGTCCTACAAACTCACTAGAAAAAGCTGCTGGCCTCAAAAGAGGTCATATTTTCCTTCATTCCTTTGCATACTTCAGTTTTCCTATTTTTCAGTTGTATGATTATCCATTTGGTCAGTGACAAAAGCAGTCAAAGAATAACTGGATATACAGTCTGGTTTGCTCAACAACACCTATCAGGGAATGGTAAGACATGATGCAAAATAGAAAAAAAAGAACTTTAAGGTATGAGATGAATGTACAGTGATAAGGAGAAGGGCAGTGAGAAATAAACTGATAGCGCATAAATTGCTTGGTAGATACTCAGAAGACTGTTGAAGAACCAATATTGAAAAAAAGACAATGACCTTTCCCAGAGCTTCTTGGTATCTTTAAGGAATCAGGCTTGGGGAAATCTTTAGAACTGATTTGTCATCTCCAAGTGCATTTTTCTCAATTCGTGCAACACAAACTTCATTTCTTACTTGTTCTGTCTCTTTATAAAAGTGTTCATTCCTGACATTTGTTCTCTCGGATTACTTTGAAATAGTATGAAGTGCAGCCTCTTCCTGCATTTCTTCCACTGTTGTTGTCTTTCTAGGAATGTGTCATTCTAAAAATGGAAGCCACTTGCATATCCTCAGTGCTGTCTTTTTATATAAAGAATGAATTTTCATCATTTGGTATTCCACCAGACTTTTCTAAGTGTTTTTTCTTATTCAATTTTCCTTTATTATATAATATGACTACATCACATATCTAATGCTGCATATAATGCTATTATCTGACATCCGGCTTTCAACCCAAACTCTAAGCAAAGTGAGTAGAGAAGGGTACTCAGGAAAATTTGCCAAGAGCAAACAATGGGAACCTTTTGGGTGGGGTCCATATGTAATGACCCTGTGCCAAGACATCTGGATGAAAGTTAGACGTTCCAACATGGTTCAGTCATCATATGTAACCTTGATACTCCTTTCATGACCCTAAACTTTTATTTTATTTTTATTTATCTATTTTGAATTACTTATTAGGTTTTTATTACTAGATAATTTTCAGGATTTTAAATTCGCACCACAATCTATGTGTCCACCACACTACACCTACCACCACAGTTCCTCCCTCTTTCCTTGGTTCCCTCCTACTTTTATTCCCTCTGGCAACCACAGTCTTGCACCCTGTGAATTTTGTTGCATTTTTTCAGTCTACTAGTTTCTTTATATTACATATCATTGCCCCGAATTTAATAAAAATAAGATAATCCCTTGAAAATGTGTCATAAAATGCAAAATGCTTAGGTGAAGAGTTATGGCTGAGAACTCACTCCGATTAGTCAATAACCACAAACTTACAATGAACTGTGGTTATCATAAATTACTCCTTTAGGGTTAACTCTGTTGAAAGAACCGTTGACTATTTACAGTTAATGTAGCCACAGTGGGAACCTCATAAAGAGACCATTGTATGTCTTAGATCAAAGATAGAAATGCTCTTTTCAGAAAATTCTGTATTTCCATTACTTGAGCTGATAGTCAGAAATCAAATCATAGGAACACTGGAGAAGCTGCTTCTTAGGGAAGAGATTTTATATAATACAGATGGAGATGAAATGTTCAACCTGGGAAATTATTTCATTTACAAAGATGTGACAAATGCTTTCTCTGTGGCTAGTACTAGGAATCAGCTAATGAGCAGTTAATGGATTTAGTTTCTAATCTTAAGCAGTGAGATATGCATTCATCAAATAAATATGCATGTATAGGATTGTGAATGGTGGCAAATACACTGAAGGAAAAATATGTAAAAGAATATGACAGACTAACCTGAGCTTTTAGGGGAATGGAGAAAGACCTTCCTGAGAAAGTACTGTTTGCTAGAATTACAAACATACATTTGAAAATGAAATGTATTCTCTGATATGTTCAGGTAATTTTCTTGAAGACAGTACTCATTCAGAGGCTCTGGAGTATATTACGAGAAATAATGAGAGATTTTTCCAAAAAAATAATTTCTTCTCTCTCAAGGGAAACTCAAAGACAATAGGTGTAACTGGATAAATTGTAGTTTGACAATTTAAATCTTTTGTTTAACCAAAGACATCATAACAGAGCAAAAAACAACTTTGGACTAGGAGGCAGTGTTTACAATTTCTTATTGAAAACTTGTTATCTACAACATGTAAAGAAGACTTTAAAGTCATTAAGGAAATCAAGCTACTCAAATATAAATAAATGCTCAGGGATATGACAATTGCAGGGGTAAACTCAAATATCTAATAAATATTTGAAAAAATAATGAAGCAGTCAGGAAAGTGGTAATAAAACTCACTATGTTTTACCACTTTGGATCTAATAAACTGAAAATATCCAAGCTTTGCAGCACTGAATACTGTTTGGGACATAACTGGAACAAAAATTTTGTGAATTGAGCAAAATCAAGGTAACTGAAGATATATATACATATATATATACATACATACGTGTATATATATATATATATATATATATATATATATATAAACCAAGTCCTCAAGTAAGTAGTTTCATTCAATGTCTTTTCATCAAGTGTTGATGAGAATATAATTTGATTCTTAGTACCCTGTGTGAAGTTCGTGCTTTCTTTACCTGTCGGCACAGACTTTCTCCTGGTGCTCTGCTTTCCTCCACATCCCACAGAGAAGCACGTCAGGTTCACTGGCATCTAAACTGGCACAGTTTGAGTGAGTGTGGATGTGAGTGTGTGAGTGTGCCCTGTAAGGGAAGAGCATCCTGTCCAGGATTGGTTCCTGCCTTGTGCTCTGAGCTGCTGGATGGGCTCTGATTACCCACCACACTGACGTGGAATAAGTAGGTTGGAAATGAATAAATTGAATGAACCATGAATGAAAATAAGTTATTGAGTAACATTAGAAGTGCTTGGGCCTTTATTTAGAGGTTTGGTGTTATTTTGTGATCAGAAATAGGCCAGTGTGTGCCCTGGTGGCCTAGTGGTCTAGTATAGCTGGGAGCAGTCCCACATACATGCCAAGGTCCTGGGTTTAAGACCTTGGGCTGGGGTAACAACCAGTGTGAACAACTGAATAAAATTAAGTGCTTTCTCCTTCTCTCTCCCTGCCTGCTTGACTGTTTGCCTTCATTCTTGCCTGCACCTTTCCTTAAAAAAAATAAATAGGCTAAAGTCCTTTTCTTTATATAAATTGGCCTGAAGTAAAATTGGTTCAACCGTTTAGTTTATGTTTCCAAGAAATCTACTGACGATGGTGAGAACTTATTGTACACTATAACAAGGCCTTCCCACTTTAAGGATATACCCTAGAGAAATTCTCACATGTGTAAATAGTAGACAGGTAAAGAAAGCTCACACACTGCAGCAATTTTATTAGAAAAAATTGCAAATGACCTACATTTCCTATGAGTGGATAAATAGTTTTATTTGCATACTTTGGAATTTCATGCAACTATTAAAGTAAATGAACTGCCTGTAACAATTTGTTTAAGTCTCAAAACTGTAATACTGATTAGCTTCTTCCGGGGAGAGAAACAGGATGACTAGGAGATTAGAAGAGGATTTTTGCTTTTTATATTTTTGGATCCTAACTTTTACACTAAGTAAATCACTTCTTCAAAAATTACAATTAATTTTTTGACCTGTCAAATGGCAACAAAGTTGCAGAGGGTTGGTCTAAACTAGACAATTTTTGAAACATTTGAAAATTGACAAAATGAAGAACAGTCAGTGAGATTTTGTTCTCTTCACTGTTTCAACAACCACAATGCTCACTGGTTTCTAAACCTGAGCTGCTAAATTGGCTGGAGACCAAAGCAAATTCTTCTGACAAAGCAGGTAACACAGGAGAAAAAAATAAGACAAGGACCAGTGAGATATCAGAACCTGCAACAGCAGGGAGAGGCTGGGCCACTGAAGTCTCCCTCTCCTTTCCCCTCTGAGGGACACCTGGAAAGCCTTCCTGACACACAGTTCCTCAAGCTGATCTTGTCAACTGTTCTTCCTTCCTCGAGAATCATTGCTTCCTTCTGTCAAAACATTGTCACGACGTGCTGGCTGAGTTAGTACAAGGCATTGGGCTGAAATCAGTTGTATTCATTGTCATAAACTGATGTCTACAATGTGACCTCTAAGTCCTGGTGTGTTGCCTGCAGCTGGAATGGGATAATGATGAGCAGATAAAATGACTGAGCACATCTTCTACATCAGGTCCACTTTTAAGTGCTTTGTAGGAATCCATTGAATCCTACGATAATTCCGTGAGGTTGTAGTATTAATATTGTCATCATCACTGTTTTATACTGTGGAAGCTGAGGCACAGTCAGGTGAGGCAGATTTTCCAAGGTTGTGCAGTTATAGTAGTGCAACCAGGCTTCAAACATCAGAAGTCTGACTGGAGAGTGTGCACACTTATCCACTACACAAAAGATCTTTATCCAATCAAAGCTCCTTTTGCAGAAACTGAATAGATCATACGCATCTTTGTGAGTGTTAAGCCCCCTGGAAACTTCTATGAACCATCACATGGTGCATCTCCTGCACCTCTAGGGGGCAGCGGTGAGGCGGATAGTCTAAAGTGATTTTCTCCTGCCAGGTGTCCTTGAGCGACTTTCTGAGTGAAAGAAGTTTTTAAAGATGATCCAGGTCCTAGCAGATGACCAGGTTAGGTCAGAAAAGAGGGGCATTGAGTCCAGGAATGGAAAGAGCCTTGAGGTGGTGGAGTCTGAGGGTCTTGGAAACTTGCTACTTGGACCTAACTCCTGAGATTCTGAGGGAGAATGCACCCTCTGCAGTCCAAGTGGGAACAGACAACTTTGCTGAGGCAGAGAGAGGGCTGCTCTCCCCTCCCACCCCCCACCCCCCACAAAATGCCCCCTTGGTGGTCCCAGAGCAGTTCCCTCTCACTGTCTGGGAAGATACCACAGACAATGTATGTTTAAGACACTATGATGAAGAAGCAAAACACAGGCCTGTGGCTTTTCCCACCAACTCTTCAGTTACCACCACCCAAGGACTTGGTGGGGTGGGGACAGCAGATTTCTTCCTGTGTCTAAACCTAAGGCCTCCTTGCATGCGTTTCCCCTTTGGTGACAAAGCAACCACATCAAAACGTCTTTTAGAGCTCCAGGCTTTAGCAGTTCTCATAATTTACAGACTGCAAAATGAGGTACAGTTTCATTACCTTGTCCATACTTGTATGCCTTAGGAGATGAGCTTTATTAAGATCCCTCCAAACGATCCTAAATATTCCTTGGCTCATGTTTGTGGAGAAAACTGTGGGCCTCATTTTTAAATGAGAGGATATTCTGTGTGGCTACCATTGCCAGTTGCCTGCCCCATATCCATTCCTCTTCTTCACTGAAGAACCGCAGTTTTGCTCTGTGTGGTAATGCATCTCAGTTAAATATGCTCACCTTACACTACTTTGCACATAGAGGTTTGCATAGCACACATTTCCAGCCAATGAATGTCACTGAGAGACTTAAAAAAAGAATATCTTCTCTTTGCCTTTTGTCCTTTCCTTTCTCATCCTGCTTGTCACTTCAGCATCATGCTTGGAGAAGTACTACTTAAGACACATGGCTGAGAGATGATAGATTGAGGATCTCTCCCTCCCTACCTGTTTTCCCTTTACTAGTGCATGCTCTCCTTTTCTCTCCATCACAATATCTTGTTCCAATCTGTATTTTCTGTTCGGGGAATGACTGCTGATGCTCTTACAAAGGATTCTATTGGTTTCACCCACCATTACGCCTTCCAGAAGTCACATAATAGACATGAATGTTGCAGAGAGGCACAGAACAGGAATAGACTGCACCAGAGAACAGAGGTATCTGCAGAAAACCAACCATGTTAATGACATGGGGCCAGAGAGCTCCCCCAAGTCCTCAGGTCTTGATGATACTTAAAGCTGGAACTTTGACATGGCCCTCATGTGAAGTTAGCCCCAAGAATGACTAATTAAGTTTAAATTTCCTGCATGCTTAAATGCATGGCAGGCTCAGATAAAATTTACATCAACTTATAGAAAATAAGAGATATGACAGATATCAAATTCTGAAATTTTTAAGCTTTATATATGTATTCCACAATTTCAAGTGCCCAGGCATGCTTAATGCAATGCTTATTCATTTTTTAAAAAATGGACAATAGGGTTGAAAAATTAGGGTCTGCAAATTAATAAGATAATTCAGCAATGTTGTGGGATACAAGATGAATAAAATGTTCTAGACACACAGTCTAAAATTACATAAAATGTAACTTTTAAAGGAATTTATTTATGATATAACAAATTCTCTGAGGTATATAGGAATAAATAATGGGTGTGTGAGGCTTTTATGATGAAAGAATTTTTTTAAAGAAAAGAAAATATTTGGATGACTTCTCCCTTAATCCTTTTTATTTGGAGGGAAGGGACAGGTTATTTATTACCAATATGGTGAAAAGGGAACCCTGTGCACTGTTGGTGGAAATAGTCACTGTGGAAAAACAGTATGGGAGTAACTAAAAAACAAACTTATCGAATGATTCAGCAATTCTATTTCTAAGCATTTATCCGAAGGAAAAATAAAGCACTCATTTGAAAAGATATATGTATACACATGTTCATTGCAGCATAATTTAAACCAGTCAAGACATAGAAACAGTCCATGGATAGATGAATGGATAAAGAAAATGTGATATGCATATATATATATATATATATATATATATAGAGAGAGAGAGAGAGAGAGAGAGAGAGAGAGAGAGAGAGAGAGAGAGAAAGAGAAATATTATTCAGCCAAAAAATAGAAGAAAATCTTGCCATTTGGGACACATGGATGGAACCTGAAGATGATGATGCTAAGTGAAATAAGACTGAAAGACAAATATTGTATGATCTCACTTATATATGGAGTCTGAAAAACAAAAGCACAAACAGAACTCATAGATACAGTGAATAAAGTTGCCAGAGAGGGTGAGGTAGGTGGGAGGTGGTCAATGAAATGGGTGAATGTGGCCAAAAGATACAAATTTCCAAATGTGAAATAAAATAAATAAGTCCTGGGGATGTGATATACAGCATAGTGACCTTAGTTAATAATATTGTATTATATATTTGAAAGTTGCTGAATGTATTTTAAAGTTTTCATAACAAAAGAAAAATGTAATTGTAGTGATGAATGTTAACTGGACTTATTGTGGTGATCACTTGCAATATATACGTGTATATATATACATATTCGTCATTAATTGTGCACCTGGAATAAATATAATGTTAGATGTCGGTAACATCTAATTAAAAAAAAACTCATCAAAACTTTCCATAAACCTGAGATTAATTTTAAGAAGAAATTGGAGCTGGAGTTTCAACATGGAGCATTAAATCTAGACTTTAGCTTTTCTTGACTTTATTTTCCTTAGCGATGACAACGATGAGCTTTGACCTCATATAGGAAATTCAGAATAATGACTCTGTCACCTGCCTCCAAGAGCTTGCTCTTCCACTTAACATTAGTTAGTGAACAGGGAATCCTCTCTCTCCTTTCTTGGATTTTCTTTTCAATCCAGAGCCTGATTTAAAGGGAGGATTGACCTGCTCAGGTCTTTCGCCGCCCACAGCAATGTAGCTTTCCTCCTCCATGCCAAAGGCACTGTTAGGAGGTCCGCATGCAGTGTTCTGTCGGAAAGACCTGTCTCAGAACCAGTACCCAACAGATGCCTCTGCCCAGGGAGTACATGGCGGAGAGTCCACAAGCAGAGCGGCTGCCCTGGAAGTGCCACTTGCAGTTGGGGACATTAACTCCTTTCTAAACGGAAGTGTGGAATGTGATGGAAACTTCCAAAGTGTTATTCTGGGATATATAGGAAAGTACATTTATCACTTAGAGTTAGAAAAAACTTTTTTTTTCATGTTATCCATGCCAAATTTTATCTTAACCACTTATTGACCCAAGGGATAATTGTTAATCACCTTCCTACTCCACAGTATTATTTATCATAACCTAAATCTTAGGGTATTTATTTGAAATAGCAAGTGTCACCAGACTGGTCCATCACGCAGGCACTACTCATGTGTGAAACTTCCTAGCTTAGTGCCTGGAACAAAACTTATGCTTAAAAAGCTTGTGTGACATCTTAATCTGTAAAATGGTAAAGATTATGCTACAGATGATTATAAATATTTTCAACATATAACACATGGAGAGTATCATATCATAAGCACTCATACACCATTCCTCCATACTAAACATATTTTCCTTTTAAAAATGTCATTTTAATTATTACTTGTACATTGAAATTTACTCCGAATGTCACAAGAGATTTGGAAACAAATCTATGTCAGCCACAGCATCACATCTCTTCTTATGACATGTCAGCGAGTTCTCCAATAAGCCCACCACAGACACTGGGATCAAAGGCTGGGCAAGGCAAGGGAGGACCTCTGCCACACTTCATCCGGCTCAGAGAGATGAAAGCTGAGGAGGTGCCTGGGTTTGCTTGTTTCAGTATTGTGTAAGACAGAGATCTACACCTCCTAACCCGCTTCTTCTGTCATATCAAAGAAATCCAGCCATATCAGGGCAAAGGTTTTTCTGCAAGGTAAACAATTTACACACTACATTCCACCTTCATTAAAAAAAAGAATGTATACTATACAAAACCCACACCAATGAGGAAAGTTTAAGGAAGAATGATCAAGGACCAGTGATAGGATTTCTTCCACCGGGACCCAGCTGCCACTCCATTTGTGCTAGATTCTTCAAGGAGAAACCACACTTACAGATTAAACTTCTACCACGAGCCTGATGACCCTCAATCTAGAGACCTACTCCAAACTTCTCTCACCAGCTTCAGACTAGTCATCTAAATTGACTTCTAGTACCATCACCTGGATGCCCCCAGGGACTCATCAAACTCAAAAGTCCAAAACTGAACTGATTATTTTACTTCAACTCCAGAATCTTCCTGGATTTTACTTTCCAAAACAACTGCTGAATGACCTTGAAAATTCTTGATTTTTTTTTTGAGGAAAATTTACACAACATAAAATTTACCTTCAATTGTTCTATTTTTATTTAGTATTTATTGAGATATCTTTGATTTGCAAAACAGTATATACTGATATGTGCTCACCATTTCTCAACCATATGATGACAAACCTTATCCACCACCAACTTACCAAAAGTTCTTCACTACTCTCCATTGAATTCTACCACCATTTGCTCACACCCCCTACCACATTCACCCTGGAAAACTTGATTCTGTTGCTAATGTGCAAGGGTTGGTTTGTGTTTAGTCTGTTTCTTTGCTTTCTTTCTTTATATTCCATTTGTGAGTGAGATCATCTGGTAACTTCTTTTTTCCTTCTTTTAAAATTTTTTTATTTTGAATTCTTTTACTGCCACTAAAGTTTCCACCCAACCTTCACCCCAGACTACAGGTTATAAAGTGTATGATTGTGATGTTGAATGTGGTTTGGGAGCAGCTATTTTCCTTATTTATGTTGGTTGCAGACACTATCTGAGCCTTATTTTCCTCAAACATCAAAGACTCAATATCAGTTTGGGAGGCTGGGAGGACTAAGATCACAGTGCTGGCCAACTGGATGTCTGGTGAGGGTTCTTTCTGTGTCTGCTCCTGGGGCAGGTGGAAGCAGGTTAGTGGATTGCTCTGGGCCTGCTCTCCTGGCTCTGACTTTGTTTCAGGGGCTGCTCTTCTGGTGGGGCTGGGGGCAGCGGACTGCTCCTGGCAGAATCCACTCTCACTCAGACATCCTGAGCCTCTCTTTGGTATGTATTTGGGGAAGGTTCATCACCTCTCCCTGTACCTCGGTTTTTCAATCAAGCAACATTCAGGTCTACTCATTGCCAAGGTAGGCATTTTTTCTTTTTTTCAGCCTGAACTTTCTTAGGGCCTCCATTCATTTTTTTAATCTTCAGCTCTTTTTAGAAAGCTATAGTTTGTTATCTAGATGTGATCTTGTTGTGTCTGTGGAGTGGAGGTGAGTTCAAGATCTTCTAATCCGCCATCTTGGATGTCAACCTTTAACTATTTTAAGAATTATTTAAAGTGGACCATTCAATGGCATTTAGCACAGTCTCTGTGTTGTGAAACCATCACTTTATCTAGCTTCAAGACGTTTTTATCACCTTGGAAGGAAACCTCATGCTAGTAAGGTGTCACTACCAATTTTCCCCTTCCTCCAGCTCTTGGAAAACTGTAGTTGGCTTTCTATCACTACGAATTTGCCTATTTTGGAAATTTAATGTAACTGGAACGACATGATACGTGACATTTGTGTCTGGCTTCTTAAACTCAACACAATGTTTTCAACCTTCATCCATATGGTAGCATCAGTACTTCATTCCTGTTTATGGCTAAATAAATTTCCATGAAATACGTAAACCACATTTTGTTTATCTATTCATCAGCTGAGGAATATTCATTCTGTTTCCACTCTTTGGTTATTGTGTATAGTAGTGTTGCTTTGAATATTCATGTATAAGTTTTGTTTGAATGCTTGTTTCAATTATTTGGGTATATATCTAGGAAAGGAAATGCTGGGTCATATGTTGACTCTGTGTTTAACTTATTGAGCAACTGCCAAACTCTTTCCTGTAGTGGATGCATCATTTTACCTTGTATTATATATTTTATACCCCATAGCAATGTATGAGGGCTCTTATTTCTCCACATCCTTACCAATTATTTTCCTTTAAAAGAAAAATTCTAGTCATCCTAGTGGGTGTGAAGTGGTATCTCATTGTGGGTTTGATGTGCATTTCCTTAATGATTAATGGTTTGGACATCTTTGTGGGTACTTGTCATTTGTATATCTTTTTTGGAGAAATGTTAATTTAAGTCCTTTGTTAATTTCACATAGATTCCTGATTTTTTATTGAGACTTAAATCTGAATCTCAGTTTGCTAGTCTGGACTTGGGGGCAGTCACTTAGCTGAGTACTGAGCACTTGCTCCTGAGGAAACTTTCTTTTCCATATTCAGCATTCTTTTGGTCTTAAAGGTCATCGGACATTAGAGAAGGTGACTGGCTCAGTGGTGATCACACAGATTATACTGAGAAGACTTGTTGTAACGTTTTAGGCTATGTCTGGTTCAGCAGGAAAAGGTCCATGCCAGGGAGGAGGGCAACAGAAGTTCCTTTTGAGGAACTTTCTTCTGAGGATTTACAGGGAAGTATGTGATAGGAAGGGATGGTGGGACTTGAGTGAGGTACCCAGAACCTGAAAGTTCTGTGTTCAAAAATGAGACAGTAGCCAGAAAAACACAGATAACTCATGGACCAGAGCTGCAAGAGCAGGCCCAGTCCCCAGGGTGTAGAGTAGAGGGAATGCCTAGAGAGGACTGCTCAACATCTTGAGCAGGGGTGGTATGTGCACACGGGTAGTGATAGGTCAATTATCAGAATTATCAGAAACCCCCTTGTGTGGTCAGAATACGGAGGTTATTTCTAAGAAAAACCAACCTTGGTTTTCATTTTGAGTGAAGTGAGGGAAGGCAATCTTCCCCTCTACCATGCCTCCAACAGTTCCCCACCCTGAGAAAACTGAGGGTGGATTTGTGCTCCTGAATTTGAATCAGTTCTAATGAAGCCCACTCAGTATTTTGCTCCAGGTCAAATGAAAGTGTGAATGCAGGAATGAGAGGGGGTGTGAGAGAATGAACTGGGGATTCAATTAATACAGAGGGACCATGCAGTGACCAGGGTAGACGAAGGTGGATAGATGCAATGAATCAAGCAAATGGTCTCTGAGTGTCTGGGTTAGTCACACACGCACAAAATAAACCTAAGAAAGCCCTCAGCCGGATGTGAGAGCTTCCTGTTTGACATTTCACACAGCTTGACAAAATGCTGTGATGTTTATCAATCACATCAAGACTACCACTTGAATTAATTTAATGAAAATTGCCATCTTTAAAATATCAAGTTGCTTTAAGCTGCACCATTTAGCAATATTTGGGATTCAGGTCAGAGAAATCTTATTTACCGTAGTGTGACAATAAGGATTTATGTCTTCCATATAATAAGCAGTATGGAGGTGAGCCATCCAGGGCTGCTGTAGTGACTGTAATAATACTTCTCTTTGGTTTACTGTATCTGAACATGTTAATCTTCATCCTTAGGCTTACCGGTTCCTTGTCACAAGATGGCTGCTGCCAACCCAGAGAGAACATCTGATTTCTATCAGGTAAAAGGAAGGAGAGACCTGATTACCGTTTTGGGAAAACAAAGCAAACAAATAAGAAACCATCAATTCTAGATATCTATTTACCTCTTGCTGGCCAAAACTTTATAAAAAATGAGGCCCATCTGCAAGAAAAATTAGCAAAACATCTCTCTCTCTCAAAATTTTGGGTTTATTAGCAAAAAACAAGGTGGTAAATAAACTTTCTATAGGTAACTGCCAGATCATATTCACCATTCATCAACATTCTATATCTTTTGAATTTATTCAGTCTTTTATGCTCTTAAAATTTTATTTTAATTTGTATGTGTCTTACATATCTTTATCAGACTTTCTCCTAGGACTGGCCCTATACTTTTATGGCCATTGCGTTATCTTCTTAAAAATATACAAATCTGAATTGTTTGTTGTTGTATTGGATTTGAAATGACATTATTTGAGAAACTGCTATCTATCAGTTCCTTTTCCCAAACCTGTAACCTTTACTTCTTTTTCTGCAGAATGATGCAGGTCCTATTGATAGTTTAGGTCCTGAACTCCAAGACTGAGTAAAAGGGAAGCTGGAATGGTGAAGCTTCTAAGATCACACTATTAAGGTAATTACTATTTTTGTTTGTTGTTGTCCATCCAGGAGGGGTGGTTTGTGTTAGGATAGTGGCAGTGGGGATAAAGAGAAGTGACAAGATTGCTGAGATATTTAAGAAAGAGAATCTCAGAGACTTGCTGGTGTATGAGACCAATAGTAAAATCCATTTTCAGGTATTTAGAATGTTTATTAGTTTCTTTGATTCAGTGCAGAATAAAACTAAGTTAGTGTAGGTATTTCCTCAAAAGTCTTTTTTTTTTTTTTTTTTAAAAAAGGACATGTATCTGGTACCTGCTTAAGTTGCTACACTTTATGCAGATAACATGTTGTGAGTTTTGAGAAGCCCTTGTACCCTGTACCCCAGAAGTACCCAGGCCTGTCATGTGGACATAGAAGGTTCAGTCATATAGTCTCTGAGGCCCTTTCTGTCTCCGACTTTCTGAAATTCTCCCACTCCCCATAATAGGCACTCTCAGCATCCATCATTTTTGCTTGTTTTCTTAGTTGCTTTTTCTTCTTTCTGCCTCCACTTTGCTCATTACCCTTTTTCTCCTCTGATGTGCATTAGGCCTACCAGCAGCTTTTTCTGGGAAACCCTGCCTGGCCCTGTCACATGCTGACACAATGACCACAGGTAAGTGACCTGGTTGCTGCCCTCCTTGATTCATGGTCCTTGATTTTCCACTGAGGGGAGAGAGGGCGGCAAGGATCTGATCACCTCTCTGCCTTTTTCCTTCTAGCACTTCTGGCTGTGGCGTGGTGCCCTCTAGTGTCCACACTGAGTTCTTTTACTGTCTAGCCACGCAGTCCAGAGCAATATTTTTTCCTTCCACATGAGGGAGCAACTCAGGAAAAAAAAAGAAAACTAAGTAAAAGACATATTTTGCTTTAAAAATTTAGTGGGAAGCTATTTGAAATGTATAAAATGTTGCAAAAATAAAAACAGCACAGCCCCTGAATTCCCTTTATAAAGTCCTTATATTTTTTCATTAAAACAAAACATTTAAATGTACATAACATAGTTTCAGTGGGTACTTCCTATACATAGGGATAGTCTCTTATGTGGCCACAGTATAGCTAGCAGCTGCCACGTTTGTTATTGACAGGATACTGAAAAGCAGTCTGCAGCCAGTGTCCAGTTTTGTCAGTTGATCCAATAACGTCCTTTATAGCACTTTACTTCCTCCAAGAGCTTCAAGATCCAAGCTGGGGCCAGGTGTTGGACTTAGTAGACATTTTTGTGTCTCCTTCTTTCATCTATGATATTTCTTTTTTAAAACAGTTTTATATATTTTTTTGTTTACATTTCTCTATGCATTTTGGGATACTGAAGTGGTACATTAGTCTGTGTGTATTTCATACCACACTATTTTATTTTAAAATAACAATCATCTTACTGAGTTTCAAGAGAAATATAGACTACTAATATGTTTTCCAACTTATTGAACAGAAGATCAATTATAACATGGGAAGATAGTTGCAAACATGCTGATAAGTATATTTGATACAGTAACTGGGAAGAAGCTTGGAGTCATAGAGCCCTTTGGAGTTCCCCTCACCTCTGCGTTTGGTCTCATTTCAGTCCTTGAATAGCTGGAGACAGCTATAGCTTGCCCCACCTTTCCTCGACACTCCAAGTGACCTGCTGAAACTCTCCATGTATGTCCAGTAGGCATAATACATGCATACACTTGTGTACAAAACAGAACTTTTGACTAATTTCCTTCCCAATGCTAGTCCTCTTTCCACTCTTGCTGCTTTGGTTTTGTTATCCACTTATTTCCATAGGCTTAAAGCCTAGGAAATAGTCTTGACTTTTCTTTTTCCCATATCTTACTTCCAATTCACTGATAATTGCACCTTCAAAATGTATTTCAAATATAACCACTTATTAGCATGGATCCTACTGCTATCTTAGTTTAAGCCACTGTTATCTTTCTCCTGATAACAGCAGTGAGGTCCTAAGTGATCTGCTTCCTTCTCCAACCTGCTGCATCCTGCCATCTACACTTTAACAAGCAGAAGGTCTTGTAAAACCCCAAGTCAAATCACGTCACAGATATGTTCAAAACTCTTCAAAGATTTTCCATCTCCTTTAGAATTAAATGAAAAAATCCTCCCAGTGGCACTTACCATGGGTCTACCTTCCTTTATCCCTGCCATCTTCCACTGTTCCAGCTTCATTGACTTTCTTGCTAATTCTTAGAACTTTACCCCTGTTCTTTCTTCTTTCTGGAAATTTCTACACCCAGATCTTGGTTCCCTCTGACTTCCTCCAGCTTTCTATTCAAATGTCACCTCTACTCTGTCAAATACAGTCACATGCACACTATATTCCTTTACACCGGTTTACTTGTCTCTTTTAGCACTACCTGATAGATTATATTTCTCTGTGTGTTTATTGTTGGCCCTGCCCAAAGATATAGGATTCATGATGAGAGACTTTGTTTTGCTCCTTGATGAATTCTCAACTCTGAGAACATAGTGGCTGCTCAGTGATGAAGACTGGAGAATCTGGGCATGGAAGACTCACACATTTGGTAGCGATCACTTTCCTTTAACAAGTCAAATATAAAAAAGAAGGAGGCCGACTTGGAGCACTTCATTTCTTTCCATGCCTCATTAACCAAGTTCCCATTGTGTTCCGGACACTGTGGTAGGTTTGCAGACCTTTGAGGAGAAGGTCTTGCCCTTTCTTCACTCAACCTCTGTCTGTGCCTCTGGATCTCCCCTCTGCTGTAACGGGAAGCAATGGGCCAAGCCATGTATGCACCCCAGCAGCACCATGGCTCTACAAAAAGACCAGCATCGGCCTGTGGACTGCCCCCTATTGCCTCTGTGACTCCTAGCATGCTGGGGCCCTGCCTGCAGTGGGTCTTGATCACTTTCTTTCTGGTCCCAGAGGACATGTGGAGCTGACCTCCATGCTGTTGCCCCTCTGTCTGTCGCCAGTATTCTCTTCAACACTGTGAAGCTGGAAAGGTCCACACAAATAGACTTGTACATTTCTAATCCACCCTAAGAGCATACAAATGGAAACCAAATTGATCCCAATACTTCTATACTTGTAGAACATACATGCATTGGAAGGACATCCAGAGTAAAGGGTACGGGACCACCTGCATTAGCTTGACAAGGAATGATGATTGACTCAGGGGTCATATTCAGGGCTAATAAAACATGTATGAAAGATTTCTCCCCCTAAATGCCACCCCTTTGAGTTACAGTGGGAGAGCATGCTATAGAAGGGGAGAGGGAAATAAAAACTATATGATCACTTCTTTTAGTCCTTTTCCACACTCTTCTTAAATATTCAGTCTTTCTCCATACTCCTCTTCTTGTCCAATGTTTTGTTTCAGAATTAGCTGGAAAATTTCTGTTTTTTCTTTATCTAGCATTTGCTTACCCTATAATTTATTGAGCTCTAGGGAATTTATGCTCTATAAATAAATGAAAGTATTATTATTATGTAGCTCTATTCAGAGCACTAGTTACGGGAGAAGTGACATTTTTCTTTATTTGCGTAGAAATGTGTTGCGGTCACAATAACTCTCCTCCTGCCTTGGATTAATGACATAATTATTCACACTGGGCAAGAGAGAGGGAATGAGTTTGAACTTGGCATGAATTAACACACTAAAATATGCCTCCTCTTCTGTCTCATTGCCTAATTAATTCTGAATTATGAAATTCTCTTTGAGTTACCCAAAAAGCATGGTCACTGAATTCCATTGCAATTACTCTTTCTTTGCGATAATCATTAAGCAATTTGATAATTATGGGCTGTTAGAGAAGAGAATGTTCATTTGAGCATTCTGGGGAGGAGAGAGCAAACACCATAAGGGAATTTTCTAGGGGTTTCTAGGGGTTACAGTGAAAGTGTGTGCAATAGCCCCCAAAGAAACTGAACTTTGCATCAACAAGCTTCATCATGAAGGAAAAGAGAGAGCATAGGAGTATTCCCTTGTCATTCTTGTGCCTTAATGTCTGAAATTACCACTATGAAGTCCAGGTCTTTGGGTTAGGACATTATCTTCAGAGGTTCCCAGCTAAATATGAATGAGCTGTCCATGTACCGTTGTACAATCATCCACCAATGCAGGATGACGGGAACTTGACATTCCATGAATAACTCTGACCACAGCCTAGTTCACTGTCCCTTCAAGGGAGGAAGAGCCACTCAGATGACCTATTGGAACTCAAGATGTTGACTAAGCCTGAGTAAGTCGTGGAGGGGTTGTTCTGACATAAGAAGCACAAACACAGATCCTTCTCCCTAGCTGTCTCTTCCACTGTACGAGGATGTGTAAGTGGATCCAGACATGACCACTTTCTTCAAGCGACTTTCTTCCTGCAATCTGCTAGAGAGACTAAGATCCCAAGAGTTGAATTCAGGACTTGGAGGAGAAGTCTGAGCTGCAGGATCTTAATCCATCATTACGAGAACTTTGACGTGGAGTACTGAGCACTTGAACAACCATTAGCAGAGTGATATTTTAACTCTTCTTTGTCATGCCTTGTCTGTGAGCTCCCTTTGGATCCTCAGGGAATTGAGGGGAAGGAAAGGTGTGGTATATTTGGATTTTAATAATTTCCTTCAGATTCCTGGCAATTGTATGATCAAATCCTATCAATATGAATACTGTAACATAAAAATCTGACAATAATTACCACTCATCTGATCATCAGTTCATCATGTTATCTTGAAATAATGATCTTTGACTAGATTTTCTCCATCAACAAATAAACATCCTGTATTATTTCTTATTAAAATACAACAGAATTTCTTAAACCTCTCAGCTCCCTCCAGTTACCCCTTCACATCTTTACTTTTCCTTTATAGAAAATGACATCTGTACGTTTTGCCCTCATGATTTTGCATCTTATTCTATTCAATTCTTGCCAATTAATTTTTCTTACCAATTCACTGAGATCATATTGGTCAAAATCATCAATCTCTGGCTAAATTTAATGTCACATCTGTGTCTTTTTTTTTTCCTGTACCCTCAGCTGGATTTAACATCTTGGGTTTGTATGCCCTTTTTTCATAAAACACCTTTTCTTTTTCTTTTTAACTTGACCCCTAGGACAGTTCTTTCCTGATTTTCCCCTGATATCTTTGTTCGTGACTTCTCTGTCTGGTTTTCCTTAGAGGCTCTTCTTTGTGAATCTCAGCTTTTCCCCCTTTATGCTTGTTCCTTATGTGATCTCACTGAGTAGTATTGTCTTAATTATACCACATACACTGATGACTCCTGTATTATCAACTTTTGCCGCAGTAACAAATAACTTCAACACCTCAATACCTTACAATAAACATTTATTTTATCTTAATGTTACATGAAGGCTGTGGGTCAGTTATGTCTTTACTTAACTTGGGAGGACTCAGGGTGACTTTTCATTCTAGACTGAGTAGGACCTCTTTTGAATATGTTGTTTTTATGATAGAGGACCAAGCAAGAGACTGCAATACAGAGCTTTTGCTTAGACATACACGTGCCCTCAGTGACCAAGTCAAATCCATATTCAAATAGTAAGGTAAAGACATATTTTCTGTCCAAATACTTCATGGACAACTCATAACAGCATGTGAATGAGGCTAAATTGTCCTGTTAGAAAGTGGGAGCAAGTAGTTGAAGGCAATGACTCTATTAACCGTGACCTATTCTTGATTATATACACATATAGGTTCACTTCCCTCCTGAATACATTCTCTTCTTGCACATAGAAAAATTATCCCAAGGGTTATTTTACCTTTAAATGGTCACAGGATGGCAGCACTTTGACATCATAATTTCCTCTAACACTTAGTTATGCTGCTAGTGTTTTAATCTATTTGGTGCTACTTGGATCCATGTCCCAATAGATGCAACCACTATTTTCTTCAAGATATGCTTTTCTCTGTAGATTGGATTGCAGATAATTTGCACGTATCATTCTTCCATGGGAACGTACTATTTATCTCTTTTCTCTGAGTTGTTTTATCCAACGGGGGAATTTTACTGCAAGTCACTTTAATCCAATCAGAAGTCTTAACATAAGTCTTGACTTTTTGCCTTGAGATACAGTATTGAAAGATCTTTCTATTCCAAAGCATCTTTCAGTTTTCTTTTTATAGGTAGGAGGTAAGAACAGTTTAAAACCATGAAGAACTCAAATTCTTGCACTTTCTGTCTTCTCTTTCATCCATTGAAATACATGCATTCATTCTGAACTTATTCCTTGCTCATATTACCAAAATCATCTCTTTCTATTTGTTTTCCCACATTCAACAAGCTCATTAGGAACATTATCAAGCCTTTCACCATTGCATATCATGAGCTATATTTTTCCAACCACCTATAAAATTTTCCTTTCTATCTATTTCACAGCTGATTAATTGTGTGTGTGTGTGTGTGTGTGTGTGTGTGTGTGTGTGTGTATAACAAAAGGAAAGGTGCAGGCATGAATGAAGGTGAGTAGGCAAGCAGGCAGGAAAAAAGAGGAGAAAGAAACATTTATTTTATTCAGTTGTTCATCTTGATTGCCCCGTCTCCCCCCAGTCCTGGATCTCCGACCTGGGTCCTTGGGATGTATGTGGACTATGTCTGGTGATCTTATCCACCAGGCCACCAGGGCATGTTAATTTACATACTTAAAATTTTTATACTTAATGCCTCCTTTAAAGTTTTTAGTACTTCTATTACAAATTTCTATATCAGTAAGCCTTTGCAAATGTAATAAACAATCCCAATATGTCATTGTTTTTACAATTGCAAACATAATTCATTTATTGTTCATATTACAGGAGAGTTATGTTGTTATCTGTGACTTAGCTTGACTATATTCAGGTCTGTGTGTCTTCTAACTTCAGGTCCAGGCTGTCGCAGCAGCCCTTATTTGGAGCATACTCTTCTTACAGTATAGAGTAGGAACACTAGGAATTGAACTCAATTAGGTAACCACATGTGAAGATTCTGACTGTACACAGCAAATTCACATCCAGTTGGCTAGATATATACACAAGTTTAATGAGGAAGAGAGATACTCTATCTAGCCCCAAATGGTATCACATGATCAGAAAGAAAACAAATGGTTGGTATTAGCAATTCAATCTACTGACACGCCCAAAGGTATATCTTTAGCTGTGGCGTCTCTTCCCTTAGGAATACCAAACTCATATTGAACTTTCTACTCAACATCACCATTGATATGTCAAATAAGCATCTCAGATTTAATACGTTTCAGAGAAAAGATCTTTAGTCCTTTATCCATTCCAACCTGTTATATCCCTTCTGAATAAATGCCATCACCATTCTCCCAGATGATTTGGCCCAAGCTTACAAATATTCTTTGATTTACTTTTTTCCTCCATAATCTATATAACCAACAATTTTTGATGGTCCTATTTTTAATATATATCCCAATTTATCACTGCCAGCAACATCATCCTAATAGTTTTCTAAGTGGCTTCCTATATTCTATTCTTGCTTCCCTACAATGAATTCCTTACAGGGCTTGTATATGAAAAATACAAGCAATATCCTGTTAGTCCTCTATCTTCAAGCTCTCCAATGTCCTAATTTTTTAATGCAACTTACAAATTTTTGTTTTGGAGAGAGAAGGAAGGAGAAAAAGAATACTTTTTTTTATTTAGTTGCTCACATTGGTCTTGAACTCAGGACCTTGGGATGTGTTTGGGACTTCTCTCAGGGTGTACTAGACTGCTAGGTCACCAGGGCATACCCTAATGTTCTGATTTCTACGCACTCACCAGATTTTAACATGAGCAAGTGTCAGTCATAGGCTCAGTCTGAGACAAAGATCAATTTCAGACACCCAGACTTGTGGGTAAATCAAGCTACATTTACTTACCTAAAGGATACAAGAAGGAAGACCCTTCTATCAGGCTGCCTGCCAAGAAATATTTTCCAAGTGTTTGGACCTCAAAATACCTCATCAGTCAGTAAGCTGATAGGTAAAAATGTCTTTGTGAATGGAGGTTACATCAGAGCTTTTGGAAATAGAGCTATCTCATTCCAGATCTATTCTACAAGACTGGAAGAATTCTGTCTATTAGTCTGTACTGTAATGGTACCTAAGTTCATCTGAACTGGGTATATTCCAGGACATTTTACATACAACACCACCACAGAGAAAAGTATGTTCCATATATTCAGGCATAAATGCAACCCTCATTTAGCACCCCCAGACTCCTCCAGGATAATATAGCTTGATCCAAATGATTTCTGAACTAAGTGTAGAACTATGGCCTGTTCCCCAGGAATCTTTTGAGTCATGCTAATTTATTTTCAATATGACTCTAAGTCCTTTCTTGCAGTGCTCAGTCGTATTCCAGATGAAATTCCAAGACTTAACCATCACTTCAAAGCCCAAGGTGATCTGGCCATTACTTAGCTTGTCTTTCCATCTCTGGCCACAATGACTTCTTAATGGTCTTAGAAAACTTCAAGCACATTTTTGTCCAGAACCTGCACTCATACCATCCCCCTGACTGGATGCTCTTCTTCTCATTGCTAGATGACTACTTTTATTTCATTTGGGCACCTATCTGAATGTTACTACTCAATGAGGACTTTTAACCACCAATCTAAAATCCCAAATGCCCAATTTTATATGTCTTTATAATATTGAACAGTTTTTGACATTCTTTCATTTCTATTTAATCTTCGTCTCCTTCAGGATGACAGGCAATTTGATTATACTAGTGCCTCCTCTATTCCCATTAATCACAACATTTAAAGCATAGACAGTGTTAAACACATATTTGTAAATAATTTAATCTATCAGTGAATAAATAAGACCTACAATTATCAAAAGCTTTGGGAGGGTAAGGAAAATATCTACATCATGATAGGAATGATAATTGTAACATAAAGATATATATGTTTATTTTATAGATAAGGAAACTAAAACTTAGATAGTTGCAATATCTTGTCTATGGCTGTCAAGGGTCAGTCTGAAATAAGCTTGAACCCAGGCCATTGATGTAAACTATGCCATGTTGTCACCAATACAATAAAGCAGTAGTGTGTGCATCCAGGGTGAATATGAAATAAGCTCTGGGATATGGCAGGAAGATTAACATGTCTCCTTATATTATTTTGTAAACCTCTATAAATTTCATTTGTTTTGTGTAACTTTTATAACATATAATTACGTGGTGTTGTATTAGTTTATGTGTATTTTACTATTAAATACTCACAGAACAGGAATGTATGACACAAAAATCTTTGAAGGCTGCTTATCTAAATTGCTGTCTATTTCTGGCAAGTTTTGAGCAGGGTGGGTGTTGTAGTGGTGAGGAACGGGGAAGCAGTAGAAGGGGATTGGCAGTATCAGGTGACAGAGTCAACCAAAGTTTGGGAGTGGGGCTGATATGTGAATTGTTCTGTCAAATGTGTGCCTGATGAGACATCCCATCCCAATGCCACCACAGCAAGGAGTGGCCTGAATTAGTTTCACAACGGTATTGGTCACACAACCAATGGAGGCTAAAGCCTTGAAGGAAATCTTCTCCATTCAAATTCAGGAGGGGGCCAGGCTGGAAACTGCTCTCTGATTCCTTCCTTCTACCCTCAATCATTTTCTCATGCACACATGGAGTATGAGCCCACAGAGTACACACACACACACACACACACACACACACACACACACACACACACTCCTTAGAACTTCCTATCAGCAGGGAGAAAGACTCCTCATGAAAGAGAGAGCTTGAATAAATAAAAGGGATGTTAAACACTATCCAGTCTGGTTGACTCATTCTATATAATAGGAAAACCAAGGCTCCAAGGTGTGAAACAACTAATTTGGGGCAGAATCAGGACCCGGTTCTATGATCATCATTCCCTGTGAAACACACCCTTGCCTGGAAGCCAGTCCTCCTCACTTATATCTATTAACTTACAGGGCAGCTTTTATCCATAGATTCACCACAGTCTTGTGATACCAGGCCTTTGGAGTATTGGAGCCCCTGGGACCCTCAAAAAGCAGGTCCACATGGGCCCATCCTTTACTTCCCTTTTTTTCAGCATGTTATGGTATCAAACAGCAATGTCTTTGAAATACATTCCAAAACTTCTCTGTCAGTACTTCAGCCTGAAATCTAGGCAGTAGCTCCTTGCTGCCTTACAGAGCAGGAACCCAAGCAACTAGTTGAACTTAATTGATCTGGATGTTTGGAATCAAACTTCATTAGTTCAAATTACTTCAGCTTGCCTAATTTGTTTCTCTATGTGAGCTCTGATAAGCTTGGTTTAACGTCTTCTAAACTGTGGTGTTTATCATCATCAATGCCTACTCAAATTACCTCTACAGAGTAATGGACCAGGAGAAAAATTGTCTAAAAGGTACAGCTGTTTTGTGTGGGTATTTCTGCACGCGCGCACACACACACACACACACAGAATTTGGAGTCCATGTCTCCATAGAGACACATTTATTTCCATAGGATGACTCCATTTTTTAAACATGAAACATAACCAGAAAAATTATATCATTAATGTTCAAACATAACTTACTTAAGTGTTTTCAATTCCATAATTATTGAGATTTTTTCTATTTGTAGAAATCTATTGGCACGTTTTTCTTTGAATCGGTTAAAGTGTTTTTTTTTTTAAATTAACCTCTGTTTGTGTATGTGTTTGAAAATTGGCCAAATCAAACAAAAATAGACTTTGAGTCTATAGAATCTAATTAGTGGTTACCAGAAGGGAAGGAGGAGAGGTGGGAATATCAGGTAAATGTGGTCAATTATATGGTGAAGGATAGAAATGAACTGTAAGTGGTAAACTTAATGAATTATACATAGGTGTTGATTTATGATAATGCACAAATTAAATCTGTATGAGGAAATATTCTTTCAATAAATTTTTTTAAATACACAAATATGTGTTTATTGACAAATTATTCATCTGAAAATAGGTGTGTCTCCCTAAGAATGACTATTGATCTGTCCCAACTGTGGAGAAATTTTACTTCTATTGAAAGTCAAACTGAGTCTCTAGAAGGATTGGCAGTGATGGTTCCTTCCAAAGTCTCTGAGAGGGAGACTTTCTTCTATATGACTTTTGCTGCATGTTTAAATGAAGGTATTATCTTTTCCAAAATTTAAAAGCAAAAAATGCATTGTCAGTAACATATCCCAAATCATTACTTTCCCCACAGTATTTAGAACTGTTAACTATGCTATACGAATATATATATATATATAGCTTACATTTTTATGTAAATTCAAAAGCCTTAATTTCAGTGCATTATGACAGTGTTTCAGAGCTGTGATGATAACTCTGTCCATTGGTTATTATTTTAACATGGAAACTGGATGTGAGAAATCATGGTCAACATTCAGGATATGGAGACCAATTTTAAGTTCACCACACTTACTTCAATAATTTTGTGTCCTCCTAGAATCTGGAACATGCAGCTGTTTTCATTTACTGCAAGTTATGATAGAAGCTATGGGCTCGCCATTAGGTTAATAAGAGTCTATCTTCTACACTATACAGATATCTTTCTGCATCAACAATAACCAATATATTCCCCACATTCCTTGCACCCTTTATGTGTATGCACTTAGACTAGAAATGGAAAATTCAGATAATGAAACACATACTCCAGAGCCTGAACACCATATACACAAAAAATATGAAATTCAGATAATCAGGTAAAACTGTCTTTCTTTTTTAAAGTTTTCTAAACATCCGTATCCTGATGTTGTATGTATACCAAGTATCCAGAACTGACCACATGGGGTACAAATCATGTAGGGATTAATTAGGGTCACTTTGATAGGCATATTGAAGTTAGAGAGGCTGATAGTCCTCAGCAGCTGAAACCTGAAACATCTGTCCCTCAGTTCCCTTTCAGTGGCACTCACATCTGCCATCTTAAGGAGTCTGCAGAGTGGTCAAACTTCACTTAACGACACAGGCTGCCTGGTGAGATATCTGACCACTTCTCATCCTCTGGGCACCCTGTGCCTCACTCACTTCCCTGCCTCTTTGTGTACTCTCCTCCAGGCTAATAACATGCACACCCTGGAGCGCCCATCTGGCTCAGGAAAGGCCACCTACTCTACTCTTGGACCCTTGATGCTGCTGTCACATCATCAAGGGAGAGGGAAAGAGTCGCCCTCTTACCCGGGTTTGATCCTCTTATCAGAGGCCCACAGTAAGGTTGCATAGGCTGGGAGTTGATGGAGTGCTTTTACTCTGAAAAAAATCTTGACTGAAATGTAATCCATATCCCAAACAAGTAACTCACTTCAAGTGTGAAGTTTAATTTTGGGGTATAATATGTTATTAATGTCTTAAATAGCAAAATAGAGATAACAAACTTTTCCATTGCAACAATTTTTAAGTGCCTGATTTAGAATGACATTCAATGTTGTACAACCATCATCACTCCTTCCAAAACTTTTTCATCAACGCAAATAGAAACTTAACCACTAAATAACAACTCTATTTCTTCTTCCCCTAGTTCTTAGTAACTTTTAGTCTACTTTTTGCCTCCATGGATTTGTCTATTCTAAGTACTTCATATAAGTGGAATCATGCAATGTTTTCTCTTTTTGTCTGCTTTATTTCATGCAGCATAATATTTTCAAGGTTCATCCATTTAATAGCATATACTAAAACTGTATTCCTTTTGATGTTGAATGCTATTCCATTGTATGGACATGCTACTTTTGTTTATCCATTCATCCATTGATGGACATTTAGGTGGTTTCTACCTTTGACTATTGTGAATAATACTGTGGTGAATATTGTGTAGAAGTTCGATCCCTTATTTTCAACTCTTCTAGGTATATATCTAGGCATGGGATGCTGGATCATATAGTGACTCTATATTTAGCTCTTTGAGGATTTACTGAAAATTTCCCACATGACTGCATCATTATACCCTCCCACTAGCAGTGCATGAGAACTGATACTTTTACTCTTACAAAAACACCGCATTCTGGGTCCCACTCTCTCCCTGGGGCAGGCAAAAATTGATGAGATTTTTAGAAGAGACAGATTCAAATGATAGCCACTGGCCCACTGGTGTTTGTTTCAGGTGAGTATCATCTGTGCCCATAACCTGGCTTCTGTTCATTCCTCCAGTTCAGTCTGCTGGTCCTACCAGTTTGCTCCAGTCCCCTGATCCCCACTCCTATCATTGATATTATTTGAGATTCAGTCACAGAAATTTCTTAGGCTTAATGCAGATCAATAAATAAACATAATTACTAGAAAAGGTGATCCACTGCTAGCTGTATATAAACATCTCTACTTGCGTTCAACTGGAAGCAACATTTAAAAACATTTTCACCTGGATTGGCCTGATGACTGTAATTGCATACTATGAACAATTCAGTTAGAAGCAGTCATCCATTCAGTTAGTTAAGAGATGGTAAATAGTGGATTAGTCCAGGTTCTCCAAGATGCAGGCACCTTGATGAGATGATATATGTGAGAGATGTAGCAGGGAACCACCTGCTCATGAAATGGAGAGGGAGCAGGGGAGGTCGGGAGAGACATCAGTCTGAGATACAGGAGAGAAGGAGCGGGGAGAAATATGTGGGGTAGGGTGTCCTAGATGCTGTGCAGTCTAAGGAAGTCAGGGAAGGTTTGTGGGTGTTAAGACAAAATCAGCCATCAGAGTGATAATGTGAGGGGTCTCACCTTTGGGTTCTTGTGTTCGTGGGGAGAAGATTTACCCCAACACACTCATGGTATGACACAGTTTCACCAGGACTCAGAATAAATAAAACCTATAGTGAAAGTCTATTGACGAAGGGGGGAAGTGAAAGTAAGGGTGGGAGGTGGGCAAAGCAACAACATACTCACAAAGGGAGAGAGACAGTCATTCCCAGAGTAGCCAACTCCCATGTTCTGGGGTTTTCAGACCTTTAAGTAGGTTCTGGCTGAGTTTCAGCCCTTGGCTCCATGTGGGAGCATTTCAGGGAGGGTTTTTTCCTGAAAAGTGGTGGAGAGTTCCAGTAACTTGGTTGATGGCTTCTGTGCTTACACAATTCTCACAACTTTCCCTGATTGCCCAAAAGGGGTGTCAAAACCACAATGAAAATTTCATGGTGTATAATGAGCTGGGTTCACCAAAAAGCTGAACCTTGTTCCTTCTGTAACTGCATTGTACACTGCTTAAAATCAGCCTACACAGTTTGTCTCTGTTTCCTCTGTTTTAGGACTGCTGATTGGTAGATTATGGTGAGAGAGACTCACTTTCTGCAGTTTTCCTGTGTTTGCTCCTACCCACTCCCTGATCATGGCTAAATGCTACCTAACATTAGGAGTCTCACACTTAAAAATGAGCCTGCCTCAGTATCCCTGTTAGGTTTTTGTTTTATTTTTTATTTAGTTGTTCACACTAGCTGTTTCCCTCCAGGCCTGGTACTCAAACCCAGGGCTATGTGGTGACTGACTGAACCACAAGTCCACCAAGGCACCCTGTTATGTTTTGTCTTTGCCTGGAAACAGTCTGGGATGGGGCCTCTGTTCACACTGTGATGGATTTCAGAGCAGCAAATGGGGATGCAGCTGGAGCCCTCAGAGGCACAATTCCATGAAAAGCTCAATGGAGGGTGTACATGTGTGGTGACGTTTAGAAGGATTCTTGGGAGACTTGTAAAAAAGAAGTCTGCTAAGAAAGTTTTTGCCATTTTCTATTGGAGTTCTCTGTTAAGAGGCCTTAAGGAGACTTACACTTAATACATTTACTTATCACAGCTGGCTTGGCAATTCCTCATCTTCTTCAAAAATGCTTGGCCCTGGGGGCAACTGTGTGAACCTTCTTTACCAAAATGGGGAATTCTCATTACATCAACTTTAACAGAAAGACACTGGGTCATGTGTCAACTGAGTGCCTATAAAATGAGGGCACTTCAAAAACCCTGAGGTCATTATATTCCTATTGAGTCCTTTACCAAATGGCTCAAACAGCAGGGTCAGTACTGACTCCCAATCCAGTATATCATTCCGTATCTTTGGATTATATTTCATTTTCCCCTTCCATTTTCATGTTGGAGATGGTTTAGGCCCCTGAGGACTTCATCGTGGCTTGTGACTTCACCTCAGGACCCGTGGGTGTCTAAGAGAAGCGCTTTGCTGATGTGATAGAAGGACCTTGTCTAAAACATCTCACCTCACATCCTTGCTTCACTGTTTCCTCCTCCTTAAAATCCTAACCTGTTCTCCTTTGCCACAGCATCTTTTCTCAACTCTTACTTGGAACGTTGATTGTGTATTGCTGTTGCATTAGGCTCTTCTCCCTTGGCCCAAAGCTCCACTGGGTAGATCAACCAGGCGCTGTCTCCACATTGGCACAGACTATTGCATTCCCATCCTTGTACGAAGGGACTCCATCCAGGTAGATTGGGAGCTGGGGCTTGGTCACACATTGAGAAGAGAATCACGGGTATACAGGGAGAAGATTTTTGGGTTCAGTGGCTCTAAGATACTTTCCAACTCTTGGAATCTATAAAACTCTAACTCAGTTGATAGCAAGAATGTTTGCTTTCATGTGGCATTGAATTAAATTAGATAAAATGCATTGGCTGTGGACAGGGTGGGGAGCGTTTGATTAATTAGGGGTCTATATCATGCATCGCAGCATACTTCCACTGCTCCTGCTGTTGTGGTACATTACCATTCAGCTGTTGAAGAGCTTTAAATAGTACCTGTTTCCCTGAAGGAAAACTTCAAGGTCTGTTCATTTGCTAAAGGCTAATAATTTTCCCTGGGGGTAAAGTGCGGGACCGTTAGACCCCAGGCCCAGGGAGACTGTGTACGTAGGACAAGGAGTGCCTAAGGAAATTTTCCTGCTCCTGCTTCTGCTGCATTCTCCTGAGGAGTCTTGTGTTTCCTAAGCTGTCTCTCCTTGGTGGAACTGGGGTGGTGTGTAGTCTTTATTCTTTTGGGGAAGCTTTTTCCTGTATTAAACAATGGAATACCCAGCTCTGCTTCAACCTTACTTTTGTTTAAAAAAAAATCAGGTCACTGATATTTTTTTGTTGTTGTTCAAGCATGGTAAGACTTAAGAATGTAAAGTAAATAGCAAAGACAGGACTCCATGATTATAGTCTCACATAAGTTAAAAAGCTTTCTCATCATCATCAGTAATGTAGTTTATCTTAAATCCATTTGGAGCACTGATAGGGCAAATGCTGTCTCCCTCCATTTTGTATGAAAAATATTCACTCTTTAATGAAATAAATATTTGGCACTTATTAAGCCTTTCTTTTTAATATTTATTGAGAGTTTGCTACATGCTAGGCATGGGCAACTTGCTGCCTAATCTCATGTCCAAATTGACCTTGTGAAATAGCTGGTATTAGCTTTACTTGGAAGATGAAAAGATAAAAGCTCAGAGAAGTTATGTGATTGACCCAGGACACTAGTGAGCAGCAGAGCTGAGACCAGAGCCTTGCAGTTGAACTCCAGAACCAAGGCCCTGGTCTCTCTTGTACTGACAAGTGCTCTATGAAATGTGTGAGTGAAAGATTATTTGAGAAATGCTGTGGAGGAAAAGCATTATGTGCCATGAGAAAATAAAACAAGGGTCATAACTTGGTGTGGGGGGGTGAGCAAAAGCTTCCCCAAAGTAGTGCTTAAGTGGAGACCTGGAGGAATGGACGAGGAGTAAGACAAGGAGATGGGCTGGGGGTGAGCGGGCAGGAGACAGAAAGAGCCTGTGGGGCATGGACTGAGGGGAGGGAGGACACTGGGTTCTGAAGGACCTGAAGGAGCCTCATTACTTTGTTGAGTAGTGTTGGGGAGCAAAGGAGATGAAGTTGGAGAGATAGAGACTGAACTTCATAGCTCATACTTTGGATTCATCTTGGGTCTAAGACAACTGGGAATCAACTGAAGGGAAGATTTGGTTTCACAAAGGTTCTCTGTGACTTCTCTGGGGAGAGAGGATTAGACAAGACCAAGAGCAATAGTGAGGAGTGCAGTTAGGGCTATTATAGTCTTACTGGTGAAGGAATGGAGAAGGAGGACGATGAGCAGGTCAGGTGACATTTAGGAGTTGAAGTTAATGTGGCCTGGTGATTGATGTGGGCTAGAAGAAAGTAAAAGTACACAACTCTAGATTTATGACATAAACTTCTAGGATGATGGTAGTGTCATTTCCTGAGAGAAAATATTAAGGAAGAAATGGTTTAGTTAATGACAGGAAGAACTAGGGAACAAGTTTAATTATGAAATTAGGTCAAGTTTCAGTGGTCAAGGGAAGATGCAGAGAAATGCATGAATCTGGAGCTTATAGAGTGATCTGTGTTAAATATGCACATGAGATGGTGGTCAAAGTCCTAGAGGTGGTTAAAGATGAGATTAGCAAAATTCTCCATTTTAATCCCAGGGCTCCACAACAATTAAGGTCCTGTAAAGAAAAATATCAAAGGAGAATGAGAAGACCCACCATTGAGGAAAGAAAAATAATACAGAATGATGAGGTTAAGGGAAATAAAAAGAGCAAGCATGCAAATGCTGTGGAGATAGCAGGTAAAATGAGGACTGAAGTGTGTCCATTATTTAGGGATTTGGAGGTCGTGAGTCCTTAGCAGGGAACACTGAGTGGAGTGGTGGTGGTGACATCAGATATGAGTGAGTAGAGGAAGGTGAGTGAGAGTAGACAGTGAGCAAGCTGACAGGAAATTACAGCATCTACTGCCTTGAGGAGGAGGCAGGGCTTGGAGGCCACATAGGAGGCCATTGCAATTGCAGGTGTACCTGGCAGAGGCCATTGCTTCTCTAGTCTGCAGTGACCCTGTGATATTAAAGTTTACCCTTGCTACTAAAGTACTGTGAATCAGTGACATTCCAGATCATATTTCACCTTATTAAGACATGGCTGCTTTATATATAGTTAGTGGTTCTGGTTCTGTAAGACTTGTGTCTCCATTTCTGGGAAGCATAATCTCTTCTTACAGGCTTCCTAATGCAGAAGAAAATTGAGTGTCTTACAACAGTGAAAAGAAGGCTACACTCAGATTCTCTTGATGCATTGGGTGTATAACACTGTTTTCTAGCACTTAGGATAGGGAACTGGATGGAGATGGCAGAAGGATTTAGTACACTCAAGTCCCAGTGCTGATTTCTCTTTGGCTCTTGATTTGAGCAAACCCTTCTTCCACATTTGGGGTCGGTACAGTGGGATGTGAGCAATTTATTTTTGGTGCTCAACCACAATGTCTAAGAGCCCCGATGGACATTGTATCATGACACATACTCAAGGAGTCTTCATGAATGACAAAAAGAAAGACAGATTGTAATGAAACACGCATATGAAGCATTCCTTCTTCAGTTGTTCCTGTCCTAAATGCATTTGCATTTTATGTGAGAATGATAATTAGATGATGACAGGAATGAAAGATGGAAAGGGTGAAGATATCATACCCACTGATGTTACCTACCAGTGCCATCATTTCTTCAAAGAAGCAAATTATTCTATGCTTGTAGGAACCTTAAAAATACATTCCTTTTGGAGAATAAGAGAATCCCATAAATGTTTGGAGGACACAGCAAAGAGGGAAGAAATTTTGTGTCACTGTGTGTATGTTTGTGTGTTCGAAACCAGTTTGTTATTTCAGAAATTTCCTGAGAAAGGATCCAGGGAGTGTTTGAGGATGTTGCATCAGCTTATATGAAAGTAAAAAGTTCACTTGTTTATTTGAACTTAAATGGTGTGCTTTAAAAATTGTCAGAGCTTACTAGATATTTTGCCATTGAATAGATATAACCTTGTTTAAATTATGCCCTAACTTGTTACCTTTAGATTGTTCTGACCTCCGGTTATTATTGTATTGTGACTAATAATAAAAAAGACCATTACTGAGAATTTTCTAGTAGCTTCATGCTTGAGGTTGTTCTGAGCTCTTCTTCTAAGTGGCAAGAGATCATGGACTACAGGTCCTTAACTGTTCTTCTTCCATCCTTCCTCTTATTGTGGGAGCAATCCCAGCTACAGAGTCAGGCTGAGCTAGTATCTCCTGCTGCAAGATGCCACCACATTTGAACTAAATCCACCTTAGTTTGAGGCTTTTGATTCTGTGAAGTAATTACCTATTTGAAAAACCAGAAAAGGAAGCAAGTCATTTGACTTAAAAGAAAAGATAAATGGATGTTAGGATCTTTGTCACCAAACTATTGTTCCCAGGCTGGGGAGCAACTGAACCATGTGAAGACAAGGTTACCTTGAACCTCACTGTTATAGCCTTAGATAAAACTTGAGGAAGGCCAAAGGTGAGTGAACACTATGTACAGTCTCAGAGCCTGCCTGGTGCTTCCAAAACACTTTCTTGAAAGAATTCTTCATTGTGAAATTTCTCTAAGAAATGTGGTCTGCTCAATTCCTTAATGAATCACCCTGTTCATTCTCAGTGGACACTGTGGACAATATTTACTTGATTTGAATAAATGACTAGCAATAAGCAGAAGGAAGCTCCTCTTTAAAATGTTTCAATTGATTAATGACTTGAGCAAAAATCACTTTTCAGCTCTGTGCTGCATTATTAGTCATTTTATAATAATGGCCTTTTGTCACTTTAAAATGCAATTTTCATTATGGAAACTCAGTTATGGTCACATGTATTTGGAAAGGTTAGCTAGCTATATGACTACTTATCCTGTGACCATTCTGTGACTTTGGCATTGCAAGAAAAATTTACAAAACTTTTTGACAGTGTACTCTTGAGGAGGAGTGCTCAATAATATGTAGAGCTACAGAGTGGGTGAGCCCTTAGATATTTTCTTTCCCAAAGTTCTGACATTAGAGGAGGAAACAGATACAGAAGTGACATCAGGGCTGCCCACCCTAAATTAGCACTGTGTCTCAGATGCTCCCATTTGCTTTGTACTGTGCTAGGTGCTAAAGGAGATACATGACTTTGGTTTCAAGTTTCTTCTCTAGCTGAGGAGATGAAGCTGGCATATGTCAACATTTAAAAATACAGCACACAATATATCAAATGAGAGCAAGTGTGTACTGGGCTGAAGCAACAGGCTGCGTTTTAAAGCCATGCAACACATTAAACTCATTCCATAGGCCAGGATGGAAAATAAGTGACTTTGAGGCTGAACAGGGCAATTAGAGCCCTCTCAGAAACATACACATGCAAGATAAGACAAGGGTTCATTTTCCTGGGGACTCTGTGGCAAAACTGTTGAGGGGATCAGACAGCAGAGAATCAAACTTGGAACCACTATGACAGAAAGATCTGAAAAGCCTGAAGTTTCTTCCCCATGGCTTTTCTTCTCCCCTGCTCTGACAGTTTCTTTGTCTTTCAAACAGGTAGTACAGTACATTCCTAGTGCACAGATGGACTTGGCTAGCAGTCTCGACCCCACCACTTTGTCCATACATGACGTTGAGTAAGTTTTCTCACTCAAGTTTAATTTCCTCATCTCTAAAATGAGAATAATTCATGACTTCTTATATACTTTTATGAAGATCAGTGGAAATAAAATATGAAAGTAAAGCATAGAGTGTAGTGTCAGATCGAGATAGACTGATTATGGGAATCTCTTATCAATATACCCAAGTCAACTATGCTGTTAGCAAAGGAAGAGGGGAGGGGAAGGAATGGGAGGAAGAGGAGGGAGAGAGGGGAGGGAAGAGAGGAGAGTTTTGGAGAGAGGTGGAGAGAGTATTCTAGTTATTTTAGCCACTAAAGATGATTTGGACTGTGAAATCCAATTGTATGAGGAGCAGCTCTTTTAATCGCTGAAAACAACAAATGACGTTCAGGTGGAAACAAGAGGAACAGCTAATTTGTAAGTGGGCCTGTTGATTATTAAGTGTTTACTAATTTCTTTTTAATAGGCATGAAGGAAGACTGCATTTCCCAGCCTCCCTCACAGTTAGGCTCAGACCATGTGACAGCATTCTGGCCAATAAAATGTGGAAAGGAGCTGTGAACACAGCTTCCAGGTTGAACTGAAAACTGCCTGTGTGATTCCTTACTTTCTTCATTCTTTTTCTTTGTTCCATAATCACATGTTTCAGATGGTATAGCTACTAAATGGAAAGAATATGTATCTTGGAATCACTGCTTAGCATCAGAGTGGAGTTGCCTAAACTCTATTGAACATTGCATGAGTAAGACGTCTTCATTGTGTTAAATCTCCGAGGTTTAGGTATTATCATAGAAAGTAGCATTTAATGATCTTTACTGGCAAATTGGCCAACCAGAGCTGTTCAAATGCAAAGAATTGAAGATAAAAATGTTTCTGCCCAAATCATGTTTAATAGCAATCAATTTTATTCATAAAATATGCAAGCCATTTTTAACTTAAAAATGATGTTACTGGGTTGCTTCTTTTTTGAATTCACTGTTATCTAAAATATATTTCTTTAAAAGTGCCCCAAAAGGTGACATTCTGACTTAGGATTGTAGGGCATGTATTTAGTTGTCAGAAAATGTTCCTCATCATATATACTGCTGAGTGAAAAGAAAAGAATCATGTTTCCAAAGAGCACAGACTGATCCCATCGAAAACATCACAATGTCAAAGTGATGTCTCTCACCATGGCGGGGCTACAGCAGGTCAGACATTCTTTACCAGAACGCTTTATTGTGTCTTCTAAATCATCTTCAATGAGCATGTATAACTTCTAAACGAAAAGATAATAAAGCCATTTTTAAAGTATTCTTTAACATTTATTTTACTTCTAAGTCCTTCACCTTTTTGTGGATCAATATCCCCTGAAATTATAAATAAAAAAAAGGTATAATTTACATAAATTGATTTTGATAGCAAAAAAAAATTTGAAACACAGCAATTGGAACTGACAGACTCCAGCAAGCTAAACTCTGCCATTATTTGCAAGTTTGTGGCAGGAGGCACACAAATGAGCTGGTGGTGCTGAAGTGATTTTCACGAGAAAAGATCTTAACCTGCACCGTGATAGGAGATGCCTATGTGTGCTTTGGAGAGGCACCGATGAGAAAAAGTTGACCATATGAAAGACCCTTCAGGGACCATTTAAGAATCTTCTAGAGGTCTAAGTGTTTTGAAGGCTGTCTTCACTATGCCTGCCCACTATCCCACCTCCTCACCTGATCCTTGTAAATTCTACACACTTTCCCTTCCACCCTGTGTTGTCAGTTAGGTGGATGCTCCTTGTTAAGCTGTAATAAAATTAAGATGTGAAACCAGAAGATATTAGTTACTTTATATAGCACTCCATAATACTTAACTTTAATAAATTTGGTTTTGTGGGTCCCTGCAATGTTACCGAGTTTAATTATAGAAATCATAGAAACAGGATTAAAAGAGGATTGCGCTTGTAATCATAAGGGCTAGACTCTCTCACTTGCTTTTGTTGTAACTTAGTCAAGGTATTCAATCTTTCTTTTAAAAAGATGACAAGAACAAGTTCCTCAGTCAGGCACTTGTCCATAAGGAAGAAGACACATGAGAGTCTTTTATTTCGAATGGAGACCCATGAGTTACATAACTCCATATTTAGGTCAAACTAAAACTGAGAAGTTTGGAAATCTGTAGTTAACTTAGTTTTCTTAAAAACTGATTAGAACGGAAGGGTTCTTAGGGACCCTCCTCCTCTCCCACCTCTAATTCCACTGGGAGAGGGGAGGGAAATGAGGCCCCAGAGGTGATGGGGATGTTCTCATTCAGCTTCACTGCTGGGTGATTTCAGAGCCAGGCTTCACATCCTTTCTGTGGTGATGTGTCCTCTCCCAATGTGACTAAGTTCTTGGGGGAGAATGAAGACTCCTGTGGGGCTGCCTTATCTCGCAGCTTAAACAGATCCATTGCTTCCCAGCCAGGCTCCAGTGCCCAGGAGCCTGCAGTAGCTGCAGATGGCTGGGAGGTGGGTGGTCAGGGCAGTCCAAGGAGATGGACTTTTCTCCAGACGGAGCTGATGCTGGGTACTGATGCCAGTTGCATCTTAATAGCTTGACTCCCCAGGCTCAACTGAAGCTAGGTCTCCACAAAGCTATCTGAGAATGTATCTGAATTTCATCACAGTTGCAAAACCATCCCTGAGCATTTGCTAAGTACCAGGCATTGTGTTAGGTCTGTTAACCCACCCCAAATCCTCATGTCATCTCTACAATACCATCATGTTTCTCTTACGCTGGAAAAATCTCGTTTGGTTGACTCTTCTATGCATTCCTGAGAATTAAGTCTAGGATGCCACAGTGAGTTCTGTCAGCAGATCAGAGAGTAGGTCTGCTTCCCCCACTGACATGGTTTATTATTTAACTGATCAGGTATGAGCATTGCAGTTTCCACTATAGTGTAGTGCCCAACACCAACAGAAGCATAGAAAACAAAGAGGTGCCCATATACCATTAAAAAGCACAAGTTTTCTTTTCTTTTTTGTTGTTTTTATTTTTACTTCACGATGGGAGGAAAAGTAAAGAATATTTCTGGGAAGACTTTTCAATTGACGTTGGCATTTAATTTGACTTTTCTCAAGATGCATGCCTGTAAGTGCATTGTGTAATATATTTTGTGAGTTTATACTCCCCACAATCCAGAAATATGTCTCTTGATGTCCTGACACTGAAACCCCAAACCTCATAGAGTTATGTCCTTTGACTAAGATTGGAAATGTGTTAAAAAGAAACCATCTTGGCATTCAGTGAACTATCACATTACTGAAGGAAATCAGAATTCATTTCCTAGATTATTTATTTGCAGTGAACCATGGTCAGTCATCCAGTGACATTCTTTACATATTTGCTGATTTTTCCTACCTGTGCCTGCCAATGAACATTCAAGCTTCTCTCTTCTGAAGTGACCCAGAATCGTTTAAGGTAGATGCTGAGTAAATCATTTCCAGTGTCATTCAGTTGTGCTGTTTTGCTGGTATCCCTTTATTTCTGAACTCAGATTAGATTTAGGAATGATAAAAATTGGTGCTGAAATTTTAGTCTTCTCTTTCAGATCCATCTCCCAGCATTGTGTAATAAGAAATCTGCTAGTTGTGAGTTGCCTGTGTTAACCCAGTGCATTCGTGGGAGCATTGGGATATGATTTCTCAGTCCGATGATATTTTCACTACCAATCACTTCCTCTAGTCATTTAACAGGATCAGGGGGAAATGGGACAGAAAACAGGTAATTCTGTGAAAGAGATAGCAAAGCATAATCTAGGGGTAGCTCAAATTTAAGAATAAGGACAATGAAAAGAAGAAAAGACAAGACTAGATCTGCCCAAGTGGAGTGACAAACTTCTAATTTCTGTCTTGTCAAAGTTCAAATCAGCTGTGGCAGCTAGCAAGTTCCAAAATGGCTGCAGCAATATCGCATGTCCCACAATATCTTCTCCAGAATACCTTACCATCCCCCACATCAAGAGGTGGTATCTAGTTCTTCTTCCTTGAATCTGGACTGGCTTGTGACTTTATAGTAATGAGTAGAATGTGGCCTAAGTGATGTGTATGACTTCCAAGGCTAAGTATGAAATGGTCATGTAGTTTTTATCTGGTTCCCTTGCAACACTCACTGGTGGAGCAACCAATCACCACATAAGTCTAACTACCTTACCAGGAGATGACCAGGCTCTTGGTGGCCAGCTCATGTGGCCTCTCCACCACATGAGGACCCCAGTAGACAGGCCCAGCTGAGCCCAGGCTTGCAGCTATGAGTGTGAATGTGTCAGACATATGTGTGACCCCAACTTGGAGACTCCAAACAATTTCATCTGTCATGTGAATGCCATTAGGTAGCTTCAGTGGTTGCCACAGAGAACAGAAAAACTATACCATCAAACCTGACTAGATTTCTGATTAACATAACCTGTAAGATACTATAAAATGGGTTTGGTTTTAAACCATTACATTTTGGGGCATTTTCTTGCACCACAGCAGCACAGGGAAGACCAGGTTCTGCTTTTATAAATATATCACTCAGACCTTACTCAAGACCTTTATAAGATACTATAAAATGGGTTTGGTTTTAAACCATTACATTTTGGGGCATTTTCTTGCACCACAGCAGCACAGGGAAGACCAGCTTCTGCTTTTATAAATATATCACTCAGACCTTACTCAAGGGAGACTCTCACTTGCTTTGCTCTGGCACATAATTATAAAATTGCCTGCCCAAGTTTAATAAGCTTGGACTCTGGAGGTCTTGTGGGTGTTAGTCAACCCTACTAGACCAGTGTGCACCAAATGCAGGTGGATTTTGAATAGTGTAATGAGTCATGGCACAGCTCAATGAAAAAGCCATTTTCAATTCAGAGTATAAACAGGAATTGGTCCTGCTTTGAAAAGGAGAATTTATAACACCCAACTTATTGCCTCAGTGCAAAGAAGAAACTGGTTGTGGGAGATATAGTACAAAAAAGCATAGATGTAGAATGCTCAGATCAGAGAAAGAATGACTTATACTATTTCACATCTCTTAATTAATCAAGAAGCATATTTCATGAAGTCTACTGAAATAGTCCTTCTGTCCAAAATCCTTTTGGGGTATAAAACAGCCCATGACTCTCATTTTTCTGTTGAAGTACTTCAGGTTGAGGATGGGAAGGGAATTGTTTGAGTAGATATAGTACATTGCAATTCTGAAGATAGTCACAGTCATATCTCCCCTCCCAGTGCCACTCTTCCATCAAGGGCTGGGGAGGGTGCAGGGGTCTATTTTATCCTTTTGGAAATATGCTTACCTTGTAACTCCTTTAACTGATAAAATGTAGGTGAAGAGGTGTTTCGGAATATCTAAACCCAGGCATTAAGAAGGCCAGCAATTTCCACTTTTGCTGTCTGGAGGAAATCAGCTTCCATGAAAGAAGTGCCGCTATCCTAATATGACTATGTCATGAGACGCTCCACTGTGCTATTTGGAGAGGTCACATGGAAGAGAATGCAAGCCCTTGGCTCCCAGTTCCAGTTGAGTCCCAGCTGCCAGTCAACACCTACTTGCCAACTAATGAGGCCAGCTTGGAAGAGGACTTTCCAACTCTAGTCAAGCTACCCTAGATGACAGCTCCTGGAGAAGAGGTAAACTATACCTATGAGACCTGCTCAAATTGTGAATCATGATCATATAAATGGTATTGTCATAGGCCACCAAGAAGTTTCAAGGTGTTTTTTTTTTTTAATGTAGAAGTAACCAAAATAGTAAGGAGAAGGCATAGGGCTGTCATGTGGCACAAAGAGGGTCTAAAAGTGAATTCTAAGATAAGGTTAGAAATCCAGGGGCAGGCCCCAGCATTGGCTCAGAAGCATAAAACAGACTTCACATCAGAAATTAATATGGAAGAAGAGGGTGTAGAACCAAGGAAAGGATATTCAAGACAGTGGTATATGAAGTAAATTTTGTTTTTTTAAAGTGTCAGACTGGGAATAATTTTTATGTTTTAAATTAAAATTAATTTTGTAGAAACAGTGCATAACATTATATAGATTTAAAGAGTGCATCATAGTAAACTCCACATCTGTATGTGCTAAATTTAGTTCACCACCATTCAGTTATTCTTTTACTGTATCATTGAATCCTTCTACCCAATTTATCTGTTCCCCTCCCACTTCTCTTCCTACAAACACTAATTTGCTTTTATTGACTAAAAGTCTAATTTTGTTTGATTTATTTTATTTTATTTATTTACTTATTTGCTTTATAAACCACACGAGTGATATCAACCTTTGTATGTCTTTCTTCTGGCTTATCCTCTAAGCATAAGTCCTTCTAACTCCATCCACATTGCTGAAAATGGTAGGATTTCATCTTTTTGATAGCTGGATGGTATCATTGTGTATATATACTACATCATCCTTATCCATTCATCTCTCTATGGGCACTTAGATTAAGTCTAGTTATTGGCTATTATAAATAATGCTGCAATGAACATGGGGTTCATATATCTCTGTGAATTAGTTTTTTTGTTTGTTTGTTTTTAGGGTAATTATAAGCAAAAGAATAACTAGATCAGGTTGTTTACTTGAGTTCTCTTTCTGCATATTTATTTTTTGTGTATATAAACACAACAGACTTCTTAGTATTTTGTGGCCTGCTATTTTATTGTATTCATTTATTGTTTCTACCAGATTTTTACTGGAGTCTTTGGGACTTACCTCTTTATATTATCATGTCATCAGCAAATAGTGATAGTTTCACTTCATTTCCAATTTGGTTGCCTTTTACGTCCTTTTCTTATCTTATTGCACTGATCAGAATTTCCAATGTAATATTAAATAATGGGGAGAATGAACAACACAGCCGTGTTACTGATCTTAGCAGGAAATCTTTCAGCTTATACTCACTGAGTATGGTTTTGGCTATATATTTGTCATGGATAGTTTTCATTATGTTGTATTATGTTGAGGAACTTCCATTTAAATACATTTTTGGAGTTTCTTTTTTAACATTAAAGGGTGCTGAATTTCATCAAATGCTTTTTCTATGGCTACAGAGATGATCATATGCTTTTTGTCCTTCCTTTTGTTCATGTAGTGAACATAATTTGCATATGTTGAGCCATTCTTTCATTCCTGAAATAAATTCCACTTGACTGTGGTACATGATTCTTTTAATGAGTTACTGAATTTGACTTGCTAGAATTTTGTTGAAGAATTTTTGCATCAATATTCATCAAAGATATTGGACTGTGATTTTCTTTTTTGGTGACTCTTTGGTGTTGGAATTAGAGTAATGTTGCATCATAAAAAAGTGTTTGGAAGTTTGTTTCCTTTCATTTTTTGGAATAGTTTGAGAAGGATTAATATTAATTCTTCTTTGAACTTTTGGTAGATTTCACTAGTGAAATCTTTTGGTTCAAGTCTTATCTTTGTTTTTGTTTGTTTTGCAGTGGTAAGGGGATTTTTATTACTGTTTTAATTTGCAGGTGTGCGATTGCTCTACTCAGATTCTTCTATTTCTTCCTGACTTAATCTTGTAATATGTTTCCAACGATATGTCCATTTCTTCCAGGTTATCCAGTTTGTTGCCATAAAGATGTTAACTGTAGATTCAGTTGTAATTTCTTCTCTTTGATTTCTGATTTTCTCTTTTTCTTTCTTCTTCTTTATTAGTCTGGCTAGTGGTTTGTCTACTTTGTTTGTCTTTTCAAAGAACCAGCTCTTGGTTTCACTGATTATTTTAACAGTCTTTGTGATGTTTGTTTCATTGATTTCTGCTCTAAGTTTTATTATTTCCTTTCTTCTACTCTTGTCCTAGATTTTGGTTTTATTTCTTCTCCTTTTCCCTAGTTTCTTTAGGTGAAGTCTTAGGCTTTTGGTTTATGACTTTTTTTATTTCTTAGGGTAGCAGTGTATTGCTATAAATTTCCCTCTTAGCACTGTTTTTGCTGCATCTTATAGGTTCTGATAAGCCATGTCTTCATTTTTATTTGACTCCAGGTATTTTTTGATTTCACATTTGATTTCCTCATTGACATGTTGTTTATCTTCCATCCTTTGTGGTTGTTTCCCGCTTTCCTCCTTTGATTTATTTCTAGTTTAAAGTACTGTGATCTTAAAAGATACTAGATATAATTTCAATCTTTGTAAATTAATCAATAATTAATTTGTGTGCCAACATGCAACCTATCCTGTAGAGTGTTCCATGAGCACTTGAAAAGAATGTGTAGTCTATTGTTTTGGGGTAAAATACTCTATAGATTTCTATTAAGTCTATCTCATCTATTTTGTCAGTGAAGCTATTGTTTCTTTGTTGATTTTCTGTCTGAATGATTTTTTCCTTTACTGTGAGTAGATGTTAAAATCTTTTATTATCGTTGTGTTGCTGTCAATAAATGACTTTAGGTCTGTAATATATTTGCTTTATATATTTGGGTGTTCCTATATTGGGTAAATAGATATATTAGTAAATGTCATGTCTTCCTGTTGTAATGGTATTTTTATCATTATATAATCATCATACTTACCTTTTGTGGTCAGAAGTCTCCTTCATCTGATGTAAATATAGCAGTTCCTATTCTTTTAGATTAACCATTGACTCGATGAACTGTTTTCCATCCTCCACTTTAAGTCAAGGTTTATCTCTAAATTTTAAGTCACTTGTAAATATCATATAATAGGCCTTTGTTTTTCAGTCCATATGCTTATTGTATGTCCTTTAATTGGAGAGTTCAGTTCATTTATATTCTGGGTGATTATTGGCATTTGAAAACTTTCATTTCGAATATTTCTTGTTTTGCCTATTTATTTATTTATTGCCTTGTTTATTTTTGTGAATTTTCTTCTTTTTAGTTTAGATAGAAGAGCTTTCAATATTTATTATAAGGGAGCTCTTGTAGAAGCAAATCCCTTTAGATTTTGTCTATTAGGGATTATTTTCTCTCATATTTGAGGGAGAGTTTTGTAGGATATCGTATTCTTGAGTTTCAGTTTTTATTTTGGTGTATTTTTAATACCTTGTTCCATTCTCTCCTGACCTGTAGTGTGTCTACTTAGAAGTCTGAAAAAAGCCTGATGGGAGTACATTTATATGTACTTTCTCCCTACCTAACTTTAATAATCTTTCTTTGTCTTGGATATTTGATAGTTTCTCAATTATATGTCTTGGGGTAGCTCTGTTTGCATTTAGATAAAAAGCTTTTTTGTCTTCACTGACTTTTATATTTATTTCCTATTGCAGATTTGGGAAGTTTTCAGTAATTATTTTTTCAATATATTCTCTAGTCCTTTCTCTCTTCCTCTAATGGGTTACCCATTATTTTCATGTTGCCTTTGCTAATGGAGTTAGATAGCTCTTGAAGTGTTTCTTCCCTTTTTACTAATTAATTCCTTTGTCTTCTTCTATCTGGCTCTTTTCTGCATTTTTATCCTCCAGATTGTTGATTATTACCTCCATCTGGTCAATTTTGTTTCCTTAGCTTTCTTTGGTATTCTTGATCTTATTTATTGTATTATTTACCTAGTAAGTCTCTGTTAGCTTATTTCGTAAAGCCTAATTTTCTGTCTTCTGCTAATTATTTAGATTTAGTTTTTATTTATTTTATTTTTGCAGTTAGTGAGTAGGCAAGCAGGCAGGAAGACAGGGAATGAAAAAGCATATTTATTTGTTCATATTGGAAGGTAACCCTGGTACTTGGGATGGACCATAAGGGCCAGAAGTGGAGAATCCAACCACTACTCCACCAGGGCATGCCTGTTCATTGATTTTATTTTTGAGCTCTTATTTTGTTTATCTGCTTCTCATACTTTTCTGATGTTTTGTGAGCTTTCTTTTCTCTCTTTAAGTTCCTTTATGATTGCTACTGTTAATTGTTTATCTGCTAGAAAGATATAACTCTCAAGGTCTTTGAAATTTGCAGCTGATGAGATGTCATTTCCTGTGATGCCATAATACCTTAAGATTTGAACTATCTTGATCTCTTTTTTACCCCCATGGGATACTTGTAGCTGAGCTACTTATCATTTTGTTTCATTGGCAGGTGGTACTCTGGTTTTGTTTTATATGTTTGACCCTTGCAGGCTTCCATAGTAACAATCTTTTGTGGAGTCAGGGAGGTGGATGGTAGCTGCTGGTTTGAGGAGGGGTGCAAGGGGCAGGGGATAACTGTTATTGTGGTGTTCAGGGCATGGGGAGTCTGTTCCTTTGGGTATTACCATGGTCAGTCTTTTTAACACTCACAGAAATGGTTCCAGCAGTCTATCTGCTGTGGAGTTGGTGCTCCTCTCTACTAGGTCATGGGTCCCAAGGGATGAGTGAGTAGAAGTGCAGTCTTATCCTTTGTGCTCCCTGCTGAACTTCTCACCTGTGTGATGACTGGGGTTCCAACTTAAACCCTTCCTATTTAGGCTCCATTCAAGCCAAACATGTGCAACTAGCAATCATTGATCTTTCTGCCTTGGAACTCAAGACTTGGCCTCTTGCCTGGCTCATTGATGCCACTCACTGGCTGCCTCTGTCATTGTTCCAGCAGCTGCAGCTCCTGCTGCCCCATTGTAGCCACCATGTGCAGCCCTCCAGATCCACTTTCAGACTCTCAGAAGTGTGCAATATCTCAGGCAAGCTTTTCAATGTATTTGCTATTGCTTCTGAGTTCCCGAGTGTTGTGAGTTCCTGGGGTGTCGTGGGGCTTCCTGCTGGCATTGCTTCTGCAAAAATATCTTAGTTGTATCCTTTAGACATGAAAAAGGAAATGACCTCTGCTGCCTTCTTCTCCCTTAGAATCCTACAGAGTTTTGTTGTTATTTTTGATACTTGTCTAGAAATGATTTGAATACAACTGAAAGCAAATATAAATAAGCATTTATGAAATATTTATGATTTTAACAAGGTCTTGAAGCAAGTGTACATCCCCAGCCACAATGGTGGGGACAAGAACAGAAAGATATCACTAACAAAGATAAATCGCTGCAAGGCCTTATCCATGTTGAGCAGTTTCCCACAAAGACTTAAGAAAGAGGCTTAAAGAAAGATCAGGACACACCGTAATATTTTGTTCATATACTGCATTTCATATGGGTCTAATTTTTTGCAAGGGCCCAATATTTCTATCCAACCTCTTTGTTATCATCATAAAGATTTGCGTTAAACAACTCCTCTAGGTGCTGTTGTATAAATACATTCAGAAGGGACCCTACTAATGTGAAGTTTCTAATACTCCAACATGTAAAAAACAAGTAAGTATCACTTACCCCAGAATCTTTGTGTTTTTTTCAACTGTGTGTATAAATAATAATGGCTATACTATCATCTAAAGTAAGTCATGTTTATTATTTTACCCACCTCTTGCTTCAATCACAGTTACTGATGTGTATGTGTGTACACACACACTATCTGTTATGAAATGTTCCTATTTCCTCAGTCCTCTTTACAATGTGTTGCTCCTTTCCTCATAGGAGACAGGAACACCGCATTCCCCAATAACTAACAATAAGTAAATGGTATATCACTTACCTAAAAAAACCCACAAAGCTGTACAATGTTCATCATATTTACATATTTACATCAAATGCAATAGGTAGAAATTCAATTATTTTAAAACTGACAGTAATATTCCTCTTAGGGGGAAACTGTCCTTGCTTTAGAAATGATTTGATATAATGCCTCAAGCTGGAGAGAAAGCCTGAGGGTAGGAGGGCCGGTAGGAACCTGCACAATGGCAGAAAGTGGCTCAACTAATCCACGTGAGGCCAGAATCAGAGCACAAGAGAGAGGGAGAAATATACCCAGACTCAGGTCAGCAGGGCAAATGGTTGTTGGTGCAGTTCTCTGGCAGAAGGGGATGGACAAAAGCTATTGCAAAAAGACCCAATAGATGTCTTATTTGAAGCTGCTTGCTGCAATGTATACTTCTCAGTCTTCAGCTTACAACAGGCACACATTTTGTTTGAGTTGGATGTATGTGTGCATGCATGTGTGTGTATGTGGTTAGACCTATAAAGGGCAGAGATAGCATTTGTGGATATAATATCTGGAACAAAGAACTACAACAGAAAATTCATCGATCTGCAGAAATTTTGAGGAGGGCTTGAACTTCTGCAAGGAATAGAATGGGGTTTAGATTATTTTATCTAGACCACAAGATCTATAATTATATAACTGCAAAAAAGAATCACATGTTAAAATGAGTTATCTCATGGTGGGAATGATTTTCATTTTTAGAATTTTCTCTGTTAAACATTTTTTTCTACAAAGAGCATTTATTATTTTCAAAAATCAGAAAAAAGTTATTTTTAAAATGTACACATTCTGAGCCTCCCTGGATTTGGCCATCATGTTAGAAAGGATTTAGCAAATCAATGTCATAGTGCATGCTAAGGACTAATAGTGAATGAGGCAACGTGTCAGGGTCATGTGCATTTTATCGGAGTACTCCTGGAAACTGCACATCTGTAAGAAAAGAGGGTTGAATTTTAGCCAGAGTAGGACAGGGCTGACTCAAGCCAGATAGTTCCATATTCTACCTACTGGAAAACCAATCTCTCCTTTTAGCTAAAAATGTGGATTCTCCCTGAAATTTGAAGAAGGACATATCATAGGTGGTATTTGAGAAAAGGAGATGAGCTCTCCAAGGCATCCTGATACCTGTGAAATTTCAGCTGTTTTGGAAAATTGGCACTAATATTTCCTAGTGGGTCTTGAATTGTACTGAATTGTTTTGTTGTGGAATTTTTTTGTAGACATTGGAAGCATTACTCTTCTCTGCCTTTCAGTGTAGATAAAACTACAGATCGCTTGGAGCCCAGCATTTGTGGATCTAAGTTTCATGAGGGCTAGTTTTCCCTCTCCAGCAGCATCCTTAGGACCTGGGACAAGCCTGAGCCATAGAAACATATTTAACAAAGACTAATCATAACTGTTACTCCCTTAGAAACCACTGAAGTGAACCGAAGGAGGAAAAAGAACATAGGAACTGGGGATAAGGATGGGCGGTAGGGAGGGCATCAGGGAGTTCCTGCCTGGAGTTTGGTGAGTTCTATGGAGTGTTTTCTCCCTGGATGAAAGGATGACTTAGAGAACAATCATTTCTTCGGACTGCAATTGGGGTTCCTTGAAAATGAGCAACAGATACGTTTGTGTTTATCATATGAATGTGAAAATGAACTCCTGACACCCCCGTTTCTCCCCCAGCACCCAATACATTAAATAGCTCATGGAGGGTCTGGCTTGCGTTTACTTTAGTTTAGAGGTACATCAAGTATGAAGTTGGGTGGGCCGAGCTGGTAGCAAGAGGTCTTTCCGGTTCTGTAACACAAGAGGGCAGTATTTCAACAGGTTGAGATTTCAAAGGCACCCTAAAGCGTGCTTCCATTATCCTCAGCAAAAAAGCCTGCTGGACTGATTATTTCCGCTCAAGAATTTGAGAGTCCAGGGGAGGATGCATTTTAATGACTCCAGGGAACGGATCAAATTAAACACATTATCCCGGATTTTCTTCCCTCTCCTCCTCTCCCCGCCTTCTGTCTGCGCCGCGTGGGTTTCAGCAGTATGCCCTGAATCGTCCCGGAGGGCAGAGCTGCAGCCCCTGAGAAGAACCCGGCCAAGAGCGCCAGAAAGGGCCTCAGCAGCTGGTCATGGCGCAGGTCCTCCGAAGTCACCTTCCGGCCGGATAAATTTCAGACTCGCTGAAAGTCGCGCGCCCCGCCAGGGTGTCTGCAGCTGGACAGGAGAAAATACACCCAGCCCGCAGCGGCCACCGAGGCCGGCCAACGCACTGTCTGGAGCCTTGCGTCTACTCTCTCAAATCTTTCCATCGGCCTTGAAGAAAATTACAATTGTCATTTGACAGTTGAAACAAATATTGAGAGGTCTGAAAAAAAGGTGCTGAAGGTCACAAAAGTAGTAAATGCTGAGCGGGGGTTCCCACCACGAGGTCCTGTCCCATCCCTTGTGTGATGCTGGCCATCTTCCTAGAGCTAAGACCCCCTACCGCTCTTGTCCGCGTAACCGTCACGTGACGTGACCCGACCCTGGATCACCACCTGCAGTGAACGTGTTCAGTGATTTTCCTCGCGGTGGGCAGAGGGGTGGGCTTCAACTTTGTGCACCTGAGCAAAAACTTCAACTGCTAGTCAGCCTCCACTGGAATGGCCTGCATTTAGTGGCGTTCAGTGCTGCCAGATAGGCTTACTGTGTTTAAAGTCTGAGACCCCTTGGGTTCTTTGATAGATGTACTCATGATTTAAAGAAGTTTATTTCTGTCTCACTGTTTTTTTAATTGAAGAAACGTTGGTTTATAATAGTCTAAGGTAGCTCTCAGGTGTATTGCCTTATAAATCAGCATTTGTATTTGTTACCTTCTCTTCACCACCAGAAATCTAGTTTCCATCATCACCATGCAGTTGTCCCCTTCCCTCTGGTAACTACTGTTTTGTTTTCATAGTCTACATGTTTAGTTTTGTTTTCTTTTTTAATTTATCTTAAAAATTTCTTCATCTACTATGTGAGTGAAATCATATGGTATTTGCTTTTCTCCATCTGACTTATTTCAGTGCTGTCTCATCTTTTATAGGAGGTATTTCTGCCCAGCTTCTTGTTAAAACACCCTGAGGAGCCCACAAGTAAGTGTTGTAATTGCTTTCTTAGCTCTGTTCTCACTGATAAGATACATGCAATTTTTTTAAAGGCAGAACTAACTAATCAATCAAAACAAGCAGCTGTAATCTGATTTTCAAGCAATCTGTATGATAAGAGTTGGCCAAGGAGAAATAATTTCCCATCACAGTGGGATAACATGCAAATGGAAGTTAGACTCCAGGCTCCCTCACCTCACAGAATGTCAAGAGAGTGCCAAGCAGGGTGTGTATATGCATGGAAAAGCGAGTGCTGTGATATTTTCTCTGAGGTTGTTCTCAATCTTATTTTCATAAGGGACAAAACAGTGCTAAACATTTCTAAATATTTCACTCTCTATGGCTCAAACCCCAAACTTAAAAATATCCATCAACTGCCCACAGAGAAGGTTTTTTAAAGAAAAATAAAGAATCAATTTTATTGGAAAACTTCCTCAGAAAAGCTTTCTTCCCAGGGGTAAAATATGGATTGCCTGCCCTGTAATTAGTTGAGTCTATTCACACAAAGGTTGGACAATTATTTGCGGGTCATGTCATAAAGGCGACACACTTGGTAGAAAGTTGTACTGAGGGCCCCTGAGGAAGGTTCCACCCAGTTTTAAAATTCTCTACAAATTCTTGTAAATGAAGCACATGAATGGTGATTGCTTTTAATGTGAATAAAGTCTAACATATTGCCTTGTGAACAGCCTGGACCAGTGAGTGACCTAACCCTTCAGCACTGTGTCCAAAGACTCTTCCACTTCCCTAGAACTGCTTTCCAGCACCTGAAAACCAGGGCAGGCTGTGAATAACACTTCACAGAAAAATGAGAGAAATCATGGTCATTAAAAATGGGTCACTACTGAGAGAAATGAGTTAGGAAGTGGTGGTTGTATCTAAAATGAGAAAGTGAGCTTGCTCTCCTCACTATCTTGAAAACCAGCTGGTACAAGATAGACGCAATTCCACACCAATCCTATCATTCTTTTTTCAACTGTGGGCCCAAATACTATTCCCCCAGCGAGGGGAACAGTCCTGTGATGCACTGACACACTCACCTGAGGCACACAAAACACCTGGTGGAAGTGGCCCTTCTGGATGGGGTTGGCACTGGCCCCCACATAGAGCAACACTGAAATTTTTACCTGTGTAACAGATACTTCTTGAGTCTCTTCTATGTGCCAGGCATTGCTGCAGGTACACAGGATACAACAGTGAAGAAGGAAGGAAAAATTTCCTGTTTTCACAGAGCTTGCATTCTAATAGGGAAGAGCGATGGTAGAATAATGCATAAATATGAAAATAAAAGTAAAATTGCTATGAAGAAAACAAAATAGTGGGAAAGAGTGTTCCAGATAAGTTCTGTAGAATGACTGGTGGGGGAGGCCTCTCTAAGGAGTGGTCTGAATGGTGTAGAGTAGCCAGCTACACACAGGTCAAGAACATTCTAGAGGGAACAGCGAGTTCAAAGACCACAAGGTGGAAACTTTGGCATACTTGAGAAACATAAAGTAGACCATGGGTCTGGTGTGTTATGAATAAAGGAGACCAGAACGAGGGGCAGCTGTGCTCTAACTGGAGAATGATGGACTGCTGACTTCACTTTGGACTGTGGAGAGTCAGATGCGGTCATTTGGATAAAGGGCATTTCAGGACCACCACAGTTGACTAACTTATTGCTTTATTTGGACCTTCTTCAGAGGACCGGTTAGGAGACCCAGCCATAACTAACTTAGTAGGAATGGCCAACATTCCCTCAAAATGGCTCTTTACATGTGAGCCTAGAACCTGGAGAGTCAACGGGAAAAAAAACCAAAAATAAAGATACCCTTGTCCTTCATCAACTTTGAAATCTTCGAGTATCCATTTCCCTGGAATTATCAGTAAAAAGTCAATATTTTAAAATCTCCCAAGCACCAGTAATTTGTCCCATTATATTTCTGAAACCCAGATGAGGGGTTTCTTCAGAGTCTTATCTCAACAGCACTCTGCTGATATGAGTAACTTGAAAACATCATATTATTACAGCAACAGCTTTAGACCTTAGATTTTGGCATAATCCCATGGAAGTTTGAACTTACAGTTAATGGCAACTTCATCTACAAGTTAGTCGCTGTTTTCTGTATAGGTGGGGTTGGACACACCAGTTCCCATAAATGTGCAGGAGTTGCATTGGCTCAGTAAACAGAGGGAGCTGAGGCAAACCTTTGGTTAGAGAGAAAAGAGTGTTTTCATGTCAGCTTTTAAATATGGGACTGGTAAGTATAAGACTTTAAAAAGCAAAGGAAGCTACATTTTATGTGTCCACAAAATCATTTATGTGTGTGCTTCTAGCTTTAAAGGGATGTTCCAGGCATAAGTGGACAGGCCTAGCTCAACCATATGGCTTCAGACTCACTTTTACACTATTTTGAAAATTCTACAAGGAATATTACCAGGGATAGAAAGGGACATTATAGAATAATAAAATGGTCAGTTCACCATGACGGCATAACTATTCTGATATGAATCTCTAATAATAGAGTTTCAAAACTCATGAAGCAAAAGTGGAAAGAGCTAAAAGAAGAGGAAAATCTAGAATTATACCTGAAGAACTCAACTCACCTCTCCTAGTAATTGACAGAAAAAAATAGAAAGAAAATGAGTATAGACAGATAAGTTTTAAACAACACCATCAGTCAAGTTGACCTAAGCGATAGTTATAGAATGTCATTCTGAAGTAGCAGAATATATATTCTTTTTAAAATAGTAGAACATATTTTCAACATCAAGTACTCATCAAGACTCTGAGTCTTAAAATGTAAAAAGTAACACATGAATCTAAGAACATCTCACAAAAAATAACATCAAAAACACTGAGATGTACCTATGGCAGTGTCTAGAGGGAAATTTACAGTATTAGGTGCTTACAAACAAAGAAATAAAATAAAAAAAAATCTAAACTTGAACCTTTAGAGACTATAAAAAGAGTAAATTAAATAGAAAGCAAAAAGAAGGAAGAAAATAATAAAGCTATTATTGGAAATCAGTAAGTAGGAAATGGACAAACAACAGAGAAACATAATGAAATCAAAAGCTGATTGTAGTTTCCTGAATATTGATTCTATGAAGAGGTCCATGTCCTTATCTCTGGGAATATGTTGGGAGCTTTACAGTTGTGCTCACTTAGGGATCTTGAGCCAAAGAGATTATCCAGGTGGACCTAATATCACCACAGCATCCTTCTGAGAGGGAACAGAAGAATCAAAGCTATAGATGTGATGACAGAAGCAAGAAGCTGAAGATGGAGGAAAGGCTTATGGACAAGGAGTAATCTCTAGAAACTGAAAAGGGCAAAAAAATGGACATAACCCCAGGAACCTCCAGAAGGAATTGACCCTGTTAACACCTAGGCTTCTGCTCAATGAGACAGAATAAAGACTCAGAGGTGCAACAGCAATTGGAAACCAACATTGTAAAATACCATTTATATCACTGAAAATCATGAAGTAATTAAGACGAATTTAACAAAGTATGAGAATGATACACTGAAAACTGCTTTCCTGCAGAAAAAGAATTTAAAGACCTAATTAATAGAGAAATATATCATGATCATAGATTGGGAAACTCAATTTTGTTTCTCTCCAAATTGAACTATATGTCCCCAGCATCTCCAACATAAATTTCTTCAGGGACAGTGTAGAAATTGATAAGGTGATTCCAAAATTGATATGATAATGCAAAGGCCTAGAATAGACAAAGTGATTTTGATAAAAGAAGAATGAAGTTGTAGGAATCACCTTAATATTAAGACTTTCTATAAAACTACATATAGTAATGACAATGGGGGTATTATCATAAGAACAGACATACATATCAGAGGACCAGAGTAGAAAATTCAGCAAGAGACCCACATACATCTATGAACAATTGATTTTTGACAAAAATATCAAGATATTTCAATGGAGAAGGGATAGCCTTTTTAAATAAATGATGCTAGAACAAACTGAGGAGAATATTTTGAGTTAATACACTATATACAAAAATTAACTTTAAGTAAATCATAGACTTACATGTAAGAGGGAAATCACAACATTTATAGAAAAAAATGTTACGTTTGCATAAACAGAAATTCCTTAGTAATTTGAACATCCAAAAATTAAAATTTCATGTTCTTTAAACAACATTCTTTAGAACAATGCAAAGGCAAACTGCAGCCAGAGAGAAAATGTTTGCAAAACATATATTCTGCAAGATGATTTGTTTTTAGAACATATAAGGAGCTCTTACAATTCAAAAGCAAGAAGAGACAACTTGTTTTTGTTTTTTAGAAGGCAAAAGATTCAAACAGCTACTTCAAAAAGGAGAGATGGTTAGGAAATAAGTACATAGAAAGATGGTCAGCATCACTAGTTATTACAAAAATGCAAATTAAAACCAAAATGAGACAATGAAACCTAGCCACAAGGATGACTGACATCATAAAAACTGTTGAGAACAGATGATGGGAAGCAACTAGATCCCTCAAACATTGCTGGTGGTAATGGACATAAAAACAGACTCTTCAGAAAACAGTTGGTAACTTGTTAAATAACTAAACATGTGCTTACTATACTGCTGAACATTCCCATTCATAGATATTTATGTAAGAGAAGTAAAAAATGTGTTCATTGTAAGACTTGTATGTTTGTAACAGTGCTATTCAAAGTTGCTGCTAACTGAGAATTATGCAAATGTCCATAAACTGGTAATTGGACACGTTTTGGTTTATCTAAACCATGGACTTTTTACTCAAGAGATGACAATGCACTGCTAATACATGCAACAACATGGATGAACCTCGAAAGTATATGGCAACTGAATGAAGCCAGATCTAAAAAGACTAAATACTGGATGACTCATTTATATCTAAAGCTCTAGAAAAGGTGAAAATAGTGACAGCAGATCCATGAATCCTGTGATCTGTGAGTAGAAGGAGGGTATGAGCTTCAAAGCCATACAAGGGAATTTGGGGGGATGATGGAAATGTTCAACATCTTGATCGTCATGGCTACATGGTTGTATATACATTTGTTAAAACTCATCAAACTGTAGGCTACAAGTGGTGGAGTCTGCTGTATGTAAATTATACTTCGTACAAATACAATTGATTAAAATAAAATTTTCTGAACTTTTCTAAGAAGAACAGAGAGAACAGTGTATTCTAATGGTTTTCCACCACAGCAGAACAAGATACCGTTCAGAGAAAGGCTCATACAGCTCATTCGCAAGATGAGAAGGTTACGATCTTGAGGAACATCCAACAGAAGTTGTGTTTCTCATTTAAGCCAAGGTGCAGGTTTTTAGAAGCAGAACAACTTTCATTGAGGAATCTGCTGAGAGTGGTTTTCCAGCTGAAGCTAATGTGAGATAAGGGAGAGAATTTACTTGAGGCAGTCTTCCTGGGTCTCAGTCATTTCAACAAGAAATGGTGACAATCACCACCGTGGCGCAGGATAGAAAAGGCTCCTTCACAACAGACCGTGGAGACTAAGCCACTGGTGAAGGACACATCCAGTTCAGCAGATGGATGCCAGAAACATGGGGCTCCAAGGCAAATGGAGACTAGGTTGTTTTCAGTAATGGGTTAGAAACAAAGCGAGCATAAAGTAATCTCCAAGACCTGGAACTGCCAGCATTGGAGATACTCAACTTTTATGGAAGGGAGCCATGTCTCAAATTCCACCCTCTATCTGCTGAGACAGTTTGCATTGATGGATTTCTCATCGCCTCCCCCTACCATGGTGAAATATGGTGCCATAAAGGTCAAGTTCTTCCAACAAAGACATAGAGGGACCAGAATCCTGGCAAAACTGCAGCCAAGGGTTTCGTTTACTTCCTGTCTATTCACCTCCTCTCAGACATCACTGACTCTCTGCTGTGTTTTTTGGCAATAAAAAGTGGAGAGTTTGGGAATATTATTCTGTCTGGAGTATCTCTTAACTGCTCACGGTTGATGTATCTTCTAAAACAAGTAGCTGTGATAATCTTAAACATTCTGTAAATTTCCTCCAAAGTGAGACACATATTAGTACAGAAGAACTTTTTTGTAACTGATGAGTTGTTTTAATAATTAATATTTTTGATTAGTTAATATGTATTAGTAATGTTCTCCTTTACGGTTTAATGAAGCACAGTGTCCCCAGCCCAGCCCACTGTCACCCATCTGTCTTTACTCCTCATGACTCCCAGAGGGAAACTGAGTGTGGTTGGGCAGGGCCAAGGCTGGGTTCTTGCCAGCACCCCCACCCCCTCCCTCCTCGCAGAGCTGTCATTTGGTCCAGTTTTTTGCAGGGGTCACTATGATGTCAAGGTGGTGAGGGACAGACAAGTCTGGAGGGAGGTCTCTGGAAGTCCTGGCCTTGCCTCTGGCCTGTGAGACTTGGGGAGGTGTGAGGGGCAGGGCTCCAGGCTAGTTCTGGTTTTTCCATACTATCCCCAGGAAGAAGCTATCTTTTGGAGGCTTTGGGCCAAATTTTTGGACTTGTCAAATGCCATAAAGACCTAAATTTAGGCCCATTTCAGATGGGGAAAGAGATTCAAGGAAACAGACCCTAGAACTTTCAACCTCCTGAGTAGTGGTTTTCTAGCTACAGCTATGCAGCTGCGGGCAGGATATCTTGATAATAGTGACCTCAGTTTCCCCTTCTGAAATGTGGGCATAGCCTAGATTTAGGTTTTTAAACCAACAATAAACACTGTGTGTCCATCAAGCCCAGCGTCATGCCCACCAATGGCCCCCTGAGTGGGTGACCCTGGGTGTCCCATCTGACATGCTGTGTAGTCTTTTCAGGATGAAACAAACGCTGGGAAGTTTCAGAAGGCTGGCAGCTGAAGCTCCCCACGACCCCAGTGACTGAGGGACACAGTACAGTTGAACTTTTAAGATCCTATACCTATTCCAGTAGATAGACTGTTATTCTCATAGTGAGGCAAGCCTGAGGGGCAGGCACTGCCTTAATCAGAAAGACTCAAAACCTGAGAAGGTTAGTTTAGGAAACATACGGAAGTCTACTTGCCCTTCACACTCAAAGCTGGGTTTCCGAAAGCTCTATCATTAATAGTTGATTTCCACACTGTGTTTCTCTCTCAGTGGGTTCTGAACTTGGGTAGAGAAGAGGGATGATATTTATTGAGTCCCCTCAATCCTAACTTAGGGAGAAGTTGCAGCACATGTGCTGTCCTTAGGCAAATAAGGATTTTTTGAGCCCTGCTGAGCAGCTTGGTCTGTGGGTGGGGCTTGGGTGCACATAAGGAGCGAGGAGCAGACAAACAGTATTTCATAGCTGCTGCTGTCTGAGCGCTGTCCGAACACACTTAGGCAACCCTACTGTCATGAATGTTTTTGTTCAAACAGGCTCCTCGCCAGAAATTAGTTAGGAACAGGAAGTGACAGACTCAATTTAGCTAATTATATCATTTATTAGACCCAGATGAGATTTCACAAGTAAATGGTTCTTGTTAACTTTTGGGTTTTCCATGGAATATATAGGTATATATGTATATGTATATGTATGTGTGTGTGTGTGTGTATATATGTATATGTATATGTGTATATGGGATATACTATTGTCCATTCATGATCACAGATTATCAGGAGTCAGACAAACTTGGGAGAAGGCATTTCCAATTTGACGATAAATAAACAAGTAGACAATTTCTTCAACTTGATTTTCAAGTTTTAGGTTTGCAAACCTGCGTATTTCCTTTCCTATGACAGTATTTTGTGATTAACTATGCAATTTTCTTTTTTTTTCATAGCCTCTAGGTCTCTAAGATTAAATTAGCTACATGTCAGTACATTCTATATGTTCATTATTTCAGCAGACTGTGCCACATTGTAAGATTAATTGTTGAAGTTCAGATGAGGACACAGCCACAGGGAAGAAGATAAAATATGATGGTAGTTAAATGCAGGTTTTGTCTCTCGCTGAGTTTTTTCCCAATGGATCAGTCCCCTACCTTTTTTAATGAAATGAATATTTAGTAAGAATCAGAAATTACTGCTACTCACATGAAGGACCCAGGAAATAGCATGACTGCCCACCAGTATTCTGGCCCAGCTCTGAGACCACTTCGGAATTGATAAAATAGAGTAAGGAAGTTGCATGGGATAGCAAGATCCATCTAGGATTTGACATTTAGAAAGAAAATCAGATCAGAATCATATCCCAGTCTATCTTCAGCTTACAAGCATATATTAGTTGTACTCCCAAACTCATTTATTATCAGTTAATAAATGTATTTAAGTTATTAGAACTTAAAAGGCTTGGAAGTCAACTTACCTACAGAGACATGGTCTCCTCTGCAATCTACAGAAGAATTTAATCCACATCTTGATGGTATATTTACAATGATAACATACATTTGCTATAAATAATGTAATGTCATTATTGCACTAGCAATTCACTCAAACAAAGGGAATAATTAATATCAAATGGCTGTTGTTTATTTTAGATATTATAGAGGATGAAAGGATAAAAGAATGATTTTGATAAAATTCTGAACCAGATCTCTGTATACTTTCAAATAGTCTAGAATTGGACACTGATACCTTCCAGGTAGTTTTCTTTCACTGAAAGTTTCTGGGGAATTTAAAATAATTCATTTCATTTTTTTTTTTTTTTTAAATTGAGTGCCTTTTTAGAACGGAAAATATTTCCATAATGTACCCAGTAGGTCAGAGTGGAAAGAGAGAGAAGTACAGATTGGGTTAAAGTTTGTGTGTGTGTATGTGTGTGTCTTGATGTGACAAGTAACACTGCTTATATAAAATTGACTCAGTTTGAAATCTAGAGAGTCAAAAGGAAAATGAGGAGGGTTGCAATTCACAAAATATAAAGAAAATTTAAATGCGAAAGATGCATAAAATCTTAAATTGCCCTTGATGATGGTCACCCAGAACTGTGTCACTTCTGATTTGAGACAAATCAAGTAGTCTCCAGAAGGCTGGGTGGGAGGCACTTTGCAAGTATCCATTTGTGCATATAATAGTTCATAAGGTGAATATTCATAAAATAGGAGGATCTAGCAAACTCTTTTGCATATCAGCGAGACCAGCTATGTATCAGCTGTGCCAGTTCTTTATACCCTTAGGCATGATTCAGAGGTAAATCAGAACCTTCTAGACCCTTATGGTATATTGGAGTCACAACTGAATTCTTGACCAGGATTTATTTTCCCCTCCTTGTGGGCTCAGCCAGCATCTCTGGGGCAGTTAAAGCACCAAGCGGGAAGAGCTCCTGCCTATTTTACAAATTGCTCATGAATTTTTAAGTGTGCCTGTTGGCTGCTGATAGTGGCAGCTCCTAAGGCCTCCTACTGGATAATGCTCTCGGACATGGTTGCTGGAGAGGCAGCAAATGAAATGCACTCCTTGTCCAGCATGTCAGATCAAAAGCAAACAGGCTGGGCTGTGCCAAGTTTAATTCACAAAAATGGCCCCAAGGAAATGAGTGCCAGTATTAACCTGGTTACTCTGTACTAGGATAGGTGGTCCCTATCTGTTTGAAGATGACATCTGCCACAGAGCAAATAGTTCTGGAACTGAAAATGAACTTGAGAAAAGGAAGATACATAGGGGTCAGGGCTCAGGTAGAAGTTCTCTGTCAAAGCAAAGTGTCAGGAGGACCTTAATAGAAAAGAGACCAGAGCTACTGTGTGATTCATTTCTGAATTGCAAAGAGATGACTATGAAATGCACATATTGTATAGGAATTCATAATTAGCAATCAGATTCCTTTTGTCCACAGAACATTGAATTCCTTTTGGCAATGCTTTAAATGCCTTTTGATAACAAGTCTCACAGAGTGGGTGAATTCTGAGTCACTCTTACAAATGAGTTTCCTGAGACTTTCAGAGGAAAGCCCTGAATCCAGCTGAAAAGAGGCACAAGCACGTTTAAATAGAAAATCTGATCCTCCTGTCTGATAGCATCTGTCATTTCCACTTTGGCTTACTTATTTGCAAATTAAACTTCCTACAAAAATCTTATGAGAAAACTCAACTATCAGCTTTTATTCTTTTACTGTGAATAGCTCAGTGGTGGAAGTCCTTATGTCCAAATGAATAAAAAGGAGCTGTCCTGATAAACAACTAGGTCCTCACAAAACCCAAACAGGCTCAGAATATTTTGTGATAAACACAATTGTATAAATAAAGAACACATTTCGCTGAATTCTGGTTCTAATCAGTCCTGTTGGAGTCAGGACCTGGGGACACTACCATGTCATTTTATGAAGGCAACATTTGGGGCTGGCAACCACTTGCTTGGATCTTCTTCCTTTTCTTGTCCTCTTCTTCCTTTCGTATTATTATGCTGCCATCCTTTCTCATCCTTAGGAAACAGACTTCCAATACTCCAGTGAAAGGTCGATTACTGATGGGGCCTAAAGATGATTTTGTCTTCTTCCTTTCTGAAAGTCCTCTTAGGTTCCAAATCATAGGCTTAGGGATTATCTCCCCACTCCTCACTGTTTTCCCCTTCTGAACATCTCTGGCATCTAGTTTTATACAGAAGCTAAGAACAAAAGTGGCACAATCGCTTTGTGAAACTAGAAGTATTTGCAAAAGCTGATCATATGCACATCCTAGAACCACTTGGTATATATTCAACAAAAATAGACATACACAGAAAAGAAATGTACATGGATGCCCAGCATTATTTAAAGTGGTAGAAAGCTGAACTCAATCCATTGTAAGTAATAGATTAAAAATTGGTATATTTAGAAATAAAAGATGGTAAGGAAAATAAATAAACTGCAACTAACAACATGAATTACTATCACAAAAGTAACAAAGGAAACCAGGTGCAAGAGTCTGTATATACTGTGTATGTGTGTTTCAAATACAGGCAAAAATAATCTATGGTGTTAGAAGTCAAGTCAGTAGGAATCGAGTCAGTAACAGGAAAGAGCTAGGACTAGGCCTTCTAAAGACTTGAGATGATCAGTTTCTTGATCTAAGTGCTGGCTATATATCTAGATTTAGATTGTGTATTTTTCCATTACTTTAAAAGAAAAAAAATCAAGCACTGAAAATCATTCTGAGGTATACTCATCTTTCTCCAAACTACAATAGTTTCTATATAAATTTAACCCAAAACCAAGCTCAGGTCCACCACTAAACATGGTATCTTTGACTAACATCTTAGAGGTCCTTGTTATTTGTATCCAGGGTAAAGCTTTGCCCCTAGTTAAAAGCATTTATAGGAGAGATAAGCACAACAACTACAAAAATTCACCACATAGTTGAGGACCTATTATAGATCAGGTATGGAGTTGGGCACTGGGATAAAGCAATGGATAATATCCAGGCCTGCCCTCAGAGAACTTGTCTATTCTATTTTTAGATTTCCCTATACTCCTACGTTGTCCCATTTAACACGCTGCTGAGCAAACCATGTTTAGTCATATTCCTTTCTTTTCTCCTAGGAATACATCAGCTTTATACTCATGGATGCAGACAGGAATGGAGGTGAAACTGCTAGGGCACTGGGGAGGAAGCCAAGAGTGAGTGGGGTTTCAGGTAATCCCAGTCATATATCCCTGCTACCTCAATGTGTGGATCTCTACTGTTATAACTCCTGTGCAATTACTCACTGTTAACGTAAGTTGATACCTGAAAATCAGCTCTGATAGCTGCAGTTCTGGACAATGTATTAACCTTTCAGGCCGCCGTGTGACCAGTTAATAGACCAATGTAATTTGAAGAATTATATCCAAGTGGCAGAAAACATTCAGCTATTATCCAGAAACACTTACCATCAAAGCGAGAATTTTTCAGCAATATACCTATTGCTTGGAACAGTGTGGTTCAAACTTGAGATTTCCTGATCTCTGTCTAAGAACCTGGTCCTTAAGTTATTTGCAGTATGTTAAAACTCCTCATATAAATTGTGCACTTACTTGCAATGAGGCCTACAAGTTATGTAAAAGATGAATTATTATGTTACTAGATATACATAATCTCTAGTAATGAACTTGGTTTTCACATGTTGATTGCAAGATCTGATGGACTGTTTCTTATGACTTTGATAAATGAAAATTGGTAAACAAATTAACAATTACTTAACAGATGGAGTTTTCTTAAAAGGTCAGTTTGAAAGCTGAGCACTCTGGGGTTAATTCAATAATAAAATGGCTTCTTGGTATTGAAAAAATTGGCAACTACAGATCCAGTTTAAAGTGTCTTGTGTTTCTACAGGACCAGCAGAGGGCGCTGGAATGAAATGATTCCCTCTGGAGCCATTCTTGTTTCAAGGGCACAGGATAACAAAGGAGAGAATAATTAGAATAGAGGAAAAGGTCCCTGCCTTCGGATAGGGGCCAAACTAGGATGGCAAGTCTGTTTTACTTCAGAGTTTTTAAGGATTAGGAGTTGTAACATACAACAAGGGGAAAAAAAATGTGGCAGTACTGTTTTTAGTATTATCTATAACTGCCTCTAATTGTTCGGAAATAGGTTATCTCCAGTATTTGTCCATTTGGGACATAACTCAGTGGATATGCTCACCTCTGACCATGTGATGTGTCACTGTTATCAAACGCATCTGAATGTGTTAAAACAGTGAATTTAGCAAATCTGGTCTTTGTTCATCTCTTCCCCCTCCTCCTTCAAGCTCGACCCTGGTGAAATTATTTCAGGCATGGGTAAATAGAAAAGGGAGGCTCTTTGGGGGTGGGAGGTGTAAATCTCCCACCTCTTTCTGCTCAAAATGTACAAGGAAGGTGCAGGCTGCTCTGCGTCCTGAGGGAGGCTCTGTGGCCTGAGAACAAGATCGGTCAGGTGGACTCCATCATCTCATTCCCTCTGAGTGAATTTCTCTTTCTGGAGAGACTGAACATGGGTCATCTTGTCTCATTGCTTTTTATAACACATTCCACTGATTAGTATTCTACAGATTCACATCGAGTTTCATTAAGGCACTTAACCTACTTAACTATAAGAATTTCGTACTCATCATTTCTTCACTTTTTGAATGTTCCTAAAGTGCTCAAATTTGTTTACTCAAGCTGAATAATTGACTTTCAAACTCATTTTATTTATTTGAACTTTAAAGAATGTGTTTTTCTACTTTCCTTCTATTTTGAGTAAGTACACTAAGAGGAGATTGTACCCTTGTGTTGTGAGTCCACCTAGAGAGAAGTGGAGTGGGCAATTCCCTGGGGGGGAAATGCACACCGCCCCCCTTATGTGTAACCCCTAACAGCTCAGACTTATCCTCACATTTGCTGACAACAAAAACTCTTATCCATACTTTTCAGTTACCCAAGATTAACTTCTGTCTGAAAACATTAGGGACAATAAGGCATTTTGAGAGAGAGTGAAAGAGTGGGGCACATTTATGTAACTTATCACAGTAATTATTGTAATTGTTCAGTGATAGAGGGTGCTCTAACACATAGGGAAGAATTTCTGGTCAATTCTGATGTTAAATTGAAATCTGCTTTGAATTGTTCAAGAAGAGATACCAGTTTAGATATTCTCAATTGTTCTTTAGATATTTGAAAATCACCATCTAAATTCCCCTCCAATATACTCTTTCCCAAAGATTGAATATCTCCAAGATAAAAAAATATCTCATAAGGCATGAACCTCTTTTCTCTCCTTTGGCATCATTATTGAAACTTTTCTGTCAGTATCTCTTAAAATAAACTTTGTCCATACTGCTCCATGAGGCAAGCAAATGCCTAGATGCTTGGGGATTCAAGGAGCTTAGCTGGCTACAGAGGTGAGTCTGGACCAACCACAGGACTGCAGTGTTTGCAGCCAAGAGAAAGCCCAAAACTCCACCACTTTAGACGAAGCTGGGTGCCAAGGACATGCTGATATTTCAAGTATGACATCTGAATCTAATGTAACTGGATCAAGAAGTAGAAACGAGCTAAGGAGTGGGTTCAGAGAAGAATATAATGGTTTCTGCACTGATACACTGGGACAGCCTCTTCTGTGTCACCCAGGGGTGAGATAAGAAAAGAAAAGAAACCATGTGCCCAAGTGCTTAGTTTCTGTCACTGTATCCACACAGATTTGACCTGTCTCTCTTAGCTCTGAGTGCATCTTCTAAAGATAGAAAAATCATGGTGATTTCTTCATGATGGATGACGGTGATGAAGGTTTGCTTTGTATGGTGAGTGATTTTTTTTAACCTCAGTGAAGTATTTATGGCTTTTCTCTGTCACACAGGGGTGTGCATGGTGTTTTTTTCTGACACCAAATGTGTGTGGGTTTTCTACACCAATTCTCTAATTCTGACACCTACTGGGTGTCCAATAACTTAATCCAATTTTGACATTAACTATCCAGTTAGTGCAGATTCCACAAATTAAGGGCTTAGTCCCAGAAAACTTGCCCTACTTCAGACAACTGCAAATGAGGTGTCCAGAGTACTTGAATTTTCTGCCTGGTTGACTATATGACCCTCCTCATTCCTGCTTGAAAATTCACTGGAATCTAGACTCACAGAATTCAGGCAAATACTTAATGTTTATTAGTTTATTGTAAGGGATACAACTCAGGGAGAGATGCACAGGGCAAGGCATGTGGGGGAGGACACTGAGCTTCCATGCCCCATGTGGACATGTCACTTTCCCAGCACATCAATGCATCTGCTAACCCTGAAGTTCTAGAAGCTCTCTGTTCAAGCATTTGTATATTCAATCTCCAACTTCCCTGCTCTCCCCAGAGATTAGGTGGGAGTGGACCCAGTCTCTGTGCTTGGTCTTCTGGAGACCAGTTTATCTAGGGACTTCCACTCTGTTACCTCATTAGCATAAACACAGGTAGGGGCTACAGGGGGCTCATTATCAAAAATGAAAGACTCTTCGGAGAGAGGGTTAAGAAGCTCTGAGACAAAAGACTTAAAAAACTCAAGGTGCTCTGTGCCAGCAAACAATGGGGACAAACATCAAATATTTATTTTTATTATACCACAGGATGGCAGCAAGGTAGTCTGTAATCTTAAAGTTCAAGGTTCCTTTTGAGAATTATATCAGAACAACCAAACATGCAAAGAGTCAGACTGGTTCCCATACTTTATGAAATGATCTAGGGATATGTGATGAGTTGTTTTCAAGAACACTGGAGTTTTCAAAATGTTAAGTCAGGTTTGGTCTCTGGGATATTTGTCAACATTTACTGATCTAAAGCTGTAACCTTACAATTTATGTAATCAGATTAAAAAATAAAGTTATTAGAAAAATAAAGGATACTGTTACCTTGTGGGATAGAAGAGTCAGGGTATGGCAAGGCTAGGTCAGCACAGGCAGAGGAAAAAAACAGCCGTGATCCCGGAGAAGCGAGCAATTGATTTACCCTAGAAGTGCTCTCTGTTATGGAGCAGAGATGACTCATCAAATCTTTCCATGTTTGGATGAAGTATTTCCCTTTCTCTGTGGTCTGACTCTGTACTTACCAAGCAAGACATGGCTGCCACTCAGTTTTTCAGTTTTCTTTATTCAAAGAGCACACCATGGGCAGATGTTCATCATCTGACCACTGGAAAGGGACAGGTCAAATTGCAAATGTCCTTTAGATGTAGAAACATTAGGGGGTGTGTATCAGCCACACTCATGGCTTCAATAACTACACACAGACTGATGACTCCCTAATTAATGCTTTTTGATTAGCTTTCTCTTAATGGACACAGCGCACTGCCTAATGCATCATCACTCAGTCACGTGCACAACTTAACCTCGACATTTCTCCATCAGGCTCCTCGAATGTCTTTACTTCACTGACATATACCACCTAGCTGCCCAAGCCAGAAGAATGGGAAGCCTCCTCAGCACCCATCACATCCTGACTCACCTTTGGGGATTAACTACAAGTGCTGCCCATCCCATCCTGTCCTCTCAGATCTGCCCTTCTTTGGAGGACCACCCCCATTAGCTCTGGCCTCCTCACCCACTGAGGACCACAATAGCCTTCTCTGACTTGGGCTGTTCTCTTGTATGCCATTTGACCCCTGTTGCCAAAATATCAAGTGACTCATGTCAATTTTATGCTTAAAATTCTTTAATAGCTTCCAGGGCTCCAGACTTCTCAGTTTAGCCTCAAGATTCTCCATAATTTGATGTCTGTTCCATCTCAAGTCCATCCCCAAAGACACCCTGAGCTCTTCACATGCCATCACCTTTCCAGAACCCCACTGCAAGAAACTCGCCTTTACCTTTCCCAGGCAGTGAATACCCTTCAGTCCCTCTGTTTCCTTTCACAGGGGCTCAGCGTCATGGGTTTGAATTGGACCGTAGGAGTAGTATCAAGTACCAGTCTCTCTTATAATTCCCTGACTCCATCATGCTGTTCTGCACTTAGGTTAGCTGATACAGATGGTTTCCTCTGCCTGGTATCTTTTCATCTTCTGCACTGACTCCACCCTTGCTGTGCTAACATCAACTGTCTTTATCCAAAATGCCTTCTCGACAGCCTCCCTTTAACCCATCTCCCTTAATTTTGAGATCCTTGATTTTTCCTCCAGTGACATTAGGGGGTTATCTGTGCTATGCAATAGATAGACAATCCATGCCACAAAGTGCTACCATCTTGGTTACTCGTCTTACACCCAAGATCTCTTGGAGGGCAAGGATCTAACATGGTTAAATGTGCACATAGAGGAACACAATAGCTTTCTTCAAATGTCCGAAGATCTGAAAATAAAACAAAACAACAGACAAAACAAAACAATGTTTGAAGATCTTTTATGTTTTCAGCAAATAGGTGGTTTATCCTGAAGCCCTGAGGAAAGAGTCAATACTGAGGAACAAAAGTTACAGGCAGGCCAATTTTGATTATTTTTAAGAATTTTTGTTTCTCTACAAATAGAGCTCCCTTCAAGTTAAGTCATCTATTTATGAGCCGGGAAGCTTCCTGTTTCAGGAGAAGTTTAGGTACAGGATGAACCCTTTTGTGCAGCTGTTCCTGGGAAGATTCAAGCATCAGCTGGGGACTGGACTCTGAATTTGGTCACCAACACTCTGCTCCTGCACAAGAAGGTCACACTGTCCACTCTTTGTTAGGGACAGATAAGCGCTTGGTTGGTACGGGCCAAAGGAATATGATGTGTGTCACTTCCAAACAGATTCCACTCCTTGGATCAGCATGAAAGCGATGTTGAGGTGACGCCTCTGTTAGCCTGAGTGACCCCAGGATGCAGAGCCCCTCTGGTGTTGTGTAGATATATGGTAGGAGGGGGACGTCAGTTTTGCTGTGCTAAAGCCACTGAAATTTGGGGTTTATTTGCTTCCAGAGCACAAACTCGATGCTACTTCTCGGGTCCTGTTCAAACCCATAATTCTGTGCCTCTGTGAAGGGAGACAGAGAGACTGAGGAGTATTCACTGCCTGGGAAGGGTGAAGGTAAGGTTCTTGCAGAGGGTTCTGGGAAGGGGCTGGCATGTGAAGATCCCAAGGGAACACTGTGGAGAAGAGGCAAAGACAGACATAAATGCTCACAATTCTGTTTTAGCCCAGGCTTGTGCACTTATAAGGATGCTTTACTGTTTCAGGGAAGTTATGGTAAAGAGATCTCTTTACGAACTTGAGACCCATAGACTGCATTCAGCAGGCACCTGTGACAACAAAGAACATTGAGTAGAGATCACTGGAGACAGGGGCTCCAGCCCAGCCCAGCTGAGTGGGCACCCACTGCCGACTGTGGGGCTGTGAAGGGAGGGAGTCCGCAGGGGATGAATCCCAACTCCAGAGTGTGGCTGGAGGACTAGTGTCATGAGCTTGGGTGTTAGAGGACTCAGTTCTTGCCTAAGACCAGCTGTGTGACTTCAGGCAGGTCTCAGGCTCTGCCACGGCTTCCTCATAAATAGAGTAGATTGAACAAACAGTCCTCCTGCCTCATAGGAATTTTATGGCGATCAGGAGATAATGTGCCTGCAAGTGTTTTGTAAATTGAATCACTAATCAGATGTCAGAGACTGCTGCTTGTGTTCTGCCATTAATATTCTCAGGCCCTGCTTGGTCTGCCTGGTTCTCCTCCTCATGTGCTAGATACAAAGTAAGGGTCGTGCTGGTAAGCTCTTTGATTTAATATGCTTTCACATATGCGGGCTTAGCCTGTATATCCTGTTACCAAGCTCCCAATAGGGCTTTTCCTCCTGACTTTAGAATCCAAACTTCATAAATCATACATATTTCTTAATACATTTTCAGATGATGTTTACATTTAAAAAATCTGGTACATCCCCACCCACCATCAGTCTAACACGTTTAGCAAAATGCTTTGAGGAGAAGTCCTAAGTGAACTTTCCACATGTAATTGGTGGAGCCCCGGGAGTCTGCGTGGAGATGTTTTGGAAAAGTCACCCAGAGTCAACACAGCTCTGCTGGTGCTGAGAGGCTGAGTCACAAAGCCGCCATTTGTCGGCAACCTTACTGCTTGGTGATGGGGGAGCGACGTTTTATGTATTTTCCATTATAAAATGAGGATTTGTTACTTAAAGGTGTTTTAGTTACACTTTAGGAAAGAGATTGGGCATTTTAGTTTCAGGTATGCAGTTTCCCCCCAAATCCAGAAGTGGAGTTTTCTTAGGGAAATTTTCGTAAGCTGAAATGATGCACAATGAAGAAGTAATCAACATTCCTTTATGTTACAGAAAATGCTGTGTTCCCAGTCCCCCCAAATAACCTATAGAATGATACCAAATAACACATAAAAGCTAAAATAGCAATAGTGTGTAGTAAAAGCAGGGATGGTCTGATGCATGCGCGGCCCCTGTAAAGCAGACCTTGGAAGGTGCTCTCAGGGCTGGGGTGCTCGCTGCCTTTAGAACAGCTACTGGAAACAAACCCTGAGGGCCAGTTTTGCTGTTGGACAAAAGGGGAAGTCCTCCTCAGATTTCTTTCCAGTTAGAGAAACAGGTATTAATATATGTCTTCTGTAAAAGCAAAAGCTGCTTTTAAAAAGCAGGGAATACCTGGATTGCTATATTTTCCATGTAAAATGTTCAGAGACTCTGTGTTGGTATTTCCTAGCAGAAAAGTCATAGACTTTAACATGAGAAATCTGCGCTGTCACTTGATTTGATCCTCAACATTTGTAAATTGAAAAATATGAGGCTCACAGGCATCTCGAATTGACCCAGAGTCCCACAGCTTCTTGTGAAGAGTGAGTGCTTGCGGATTGTGAAGTCAGCTTACAGCTTGGTCTGCTGTGCCTCCCTCCTGTACCAGGATGGGCCTGAGTTCTCCTGGGGGCACTGCTGGGGGCAGTGACAGCAACAAACACAGACTTACCCCATACCCCCAGCCCCCAGTGCCACAGGACTGACTTCTCAAGGGACAGGGATATGACATCTTGTGTCTTAAGGTGACTTGGCTGCTATGTCAAATTGCTATAGACTGGATGGTCTAAACAACAAACACTTGTTTCTCACAATCTAGAAGCTGGATACTCGAGCTCAGGTTGCCAGCTGGGTGAGGCTCTTGAGGAAGTTCCTCCTGGTGTGAGACGGCCAGCTTCTCGCGTCATCAAACGAGGAGAGTGAGGTCTAGTCTCTTTCTCCTTTTACAAGGACAATGGACCTCCTCTAACTTAATTGCCTCCAAAGACCCCACCTCTTAATACTGAATTTCGGTTTCCAAATATGGATTCTAGGAAAACACAAGCATATAGTCTTTAACATCCTGGGATAGGTTCTTATCCACAGATACCAGCTAATTCTCTTCAGTAGAATTTTCTCTGGCCTTCACCTTATGTGTAAGCCTGAATTCTCAAATGGATTAGGTATTGGGAGCTAGTAGAAATTGCTCAAAAATCACATTAACCAGAAGAGTAAAATATCGTATCTTAAGGAATGGTTAATCTGGGAAAAATGAAACTCGATCCACTACTTAAACAAACAAACAAAAGGAAAGATTGCTGGAAAGATACAGTGATAGTCAGAACCCATGACCTGGAAGTGTAGCCAGGGCTCCGAAGTGTCCAGAGCAGGACCAGCTGACCTTGCGGAGGCTGCTACCTTGGTCCTTTGGGGCCACATTGTCTGCCTGCTGCTGGTTAACCACGCCTTTCATTCCTTTTTCTTTTCTACATTTGCTACATTTCTTTGTTCCATTTGAACTTATGGCCCTTCCATCCTAGCTTTAAAGCATTCCAGCAGAGAGTAATAATGGCCCTTGTGTACTAATTTTAAATATAATGGCCTTTGTTGTGTTCTACTTCCAAACTTGTAGGAGGCAATTCCAATTGATTCTCCATGCTTTGATGAACTACTGCTATAGATCAGTTGTTGCTATATAGGACTATGTAGGTAGGCATGGACACAGAGGAGGTAGATACTTGACTGGAGAATTAATCCCCCAAACCAAAACATACTTACAGACACATTTCACATTCAAGATTCCTTTCCCTGGCTCTAAGGGGAACTGGGACATAGAAAAAGGAAAGAGAAAAATAAAGTAGGTATGATATTTAATAAGATGTATGCATGAACATATGGATGTATATATGTACATATGCATTTATCTCTCTAGACCATCAGGGTGCTTTCTTTAATAATGTAAATCCTTCTCCCCACTTCCACTCACTGTTCTTTCCTTGTACCAGTTTTACCACCTCCATAGAGAGTTCCTACAGCTTCCCAGGGGTACAGGTGACCCTGCTAAAGAAAATACCAGAGTTAAGCTAACTTGGGTGTGGAGTGAGAGCTAACGGATGGCGTCTTGTCTTGTTCACTGCAGTACTTTCTCGGTCCCCACTGAGAGAACTGGGCGCTCCATCATTTATGATGAATGAGTGAGTGGAGCCTCAAGAGTTCATCATGACAAGGACGAGGACCAGAAGTAGATAGTCAGAGCTAAATTCAGAACACCATGCCAGAGAGACCAAAGAGTGGCAAAAGAAGGCAACCCTGGAGTAGGCCTCACAGTCATCCAAAGCTGCCTATTGCTCTAACATAGTTGAGGTAAAGTCAGGGAGGAGTGAGAATAGAGTGACTCTCAAGAGTCTCAGGCAGGGCGGAAATGAGGATGACATCTTTCATCTGACGTTAAAGTTACATTTATACTTGTTCACCTTCTTTTTCATTCATAAGATTGTTGAGGGCAAGTGGTATCTACTTTATCTACCTTTGCAGTCTTTAATGCAACTTGCATTCAACAAATATTGGTTGAATAAATTAATATATTAGAATTTTAGGAAACCAAGAAAATATAATTCTTATCTAATCTGATAGAGCATTTTAAGTGCAAAAGTTTAGTGCAAAACCATTTTCCCCCCAAGAGAAAAATACAGAATGCTTCATGAATTTTTATGTCATCCTTATACAGACAGGGGCCATGCTAATCTTCTCTGTATTGTTCTAATTTTAGTATATATACTGCTGAAGTGAGCACTAAAAATACAAGAGCTCAAATACTTGTCAACAGTGTAAATACTTCTGTGAAAACTCTTCAATTTTTATCCTCTTTTCTTTAAATCATTATTTCCATAGATGACTGTTTCTTGAAGAGTGACTTACAACTGATTTTCAACATTTCATGCTTAATGAAGACATCCTGAGTTTAATTTCCACTTGCAGTATTTATTGCCTATTTTTTGAACTGTACATTCAGTCAAACAACATGAAGACACCTTCTAAATGATATTATTTTTGCATATGGTTTTTCGTGATGTCCATTACCCAAAATAAGTTGCATCTAATAATTAGCTGTAGCAGTTGATTTTTCATATTGACCTTGCTTTCTGGAGACATACTAAAGTCATTTATTAGTTCTAGTAGTCTTTTAAATCTTCTGTATTATTTTTTATATATGTTCGTGTCACCTGCAAATCAAAACAATTTTTACTTATTTGCTAGAAAAAGGCAAACACTCCATAAAAGAATACAGCAAATCTGGCACTCAACATCATAAACTTAACAATTAAGTATCCAATTTAAAATGATTCGATCTTCAAAGAATCAGGGAAATATGCTCGGTAGCTAGAAGAAGAATCAGTCAAAAGAAACAAACCCAGAAATAGTGGGAGAGGTTTGTAGGCTGCAGTGTCCTGTGATCCTCTCTCATTCTGAAACATTTGGGGCGTCCCCTCTTATCACTCTATATTTTGGAGAGGAGAGGAAGTAGGGTTGCTTAAAGGAGATTATTTCTATAGCCTGTATTGAATTGATCCTTTTTCTTAATGCTGTTTTAATAGCCATTTTCAAAGTTGTTTTTCTTTGGTTCTTGTGTTAAAGAAAAGGTACAGGCAGGAATGAAGGCAAAGAGGCAGGTAAGGAGGAAGAAAGAGGAAGAAGAAGTGTTTTATTTTATTTTTATTCAGTTGTTCACACTGGTTGTCTTACCCACTGGGCCCAGTACCGCGGAGGGATTGACCTAACCACTGCTCCACCAGGGCACGTTGCATTTCCAGAGTTACTAAGAAGCTATTTCATGACCCTTAGTCATTTCTCCAAAGAATATAGATGATAGAGGAAAAGAAAGGAACCCTGGGAAGACTCCTGGTCTCTTGCTGGGGATTACTCTTTCCCCACAGAATTTTATGTAAAATATAACCATTTGGCTTTGCTCTTAAAACTAGAGCACTCAGAGTTTTGATTATAGACACTGTTGTTGAGAATGACCTTGGAATATCCCAGTGTCGTAAGCATATAGAGAGGGGATGAAAATTAGACCATAAAAGCTATTCCCCAATTTTCAAAAAGTTCTGAAGAAATACTTTTCTTCAGAAAGCTTGTGTGACTAATAGACTATAAATAAATATAACTTTGATGCATTATGCAGCATGTAGTCTGACTGGAACTGAGACAAATGAGGCAAATAGATGCTCTATTCAGAATCATCAGAATCTTTAATGATAAAATTCAGCTAAAGAGTATGCGATTTCCCCACAATCCTGAACACGTGAAGGAGGTACTTTTTAGATAACCCTAATAGCATATGTTAATGTACATGTATTGTTTCCTTTTTGTGAGAAAAATTGCAATTTTTTTAAAATTAGTTTTTATATACTCCTAGAAAAGCAGTGAGCCTTCTCCAAAATGTATTATTGGGGAGTTCCCCTTGAGTTATCAATAGCTGTCCTGTTGACTGTTTTCATAAGAAATATATTCAAACAGTTCAAAATTCATACATATATATGTATACATGTGTTTACATTGTGTTTATGTGTGATTTTACATGTGTATGGTAAAATATCTTTTTCCAATCCTTGGGCGCCTTCTGCTCAGATCCATAACACCAGGGGCACCACTAGTATTGTTTGTTTTTCCATCCAGCATTATCTTCATTTTCAAGCTGATACCAATATATTTTATTTTCTGATCTTTTTATCCAAAAGATGATAAATACAACTCTTGTGTGCCAGTCACATGCTAAGGGTGGGGTGCCCCAGCCCAGCTTAACAGAAATGTCAGTAATTGTCTAGAACTTAGACCAATAAATGAGTTTTGGAGGAAGGGGTATTGACCTATATTGTTTAGAATTATTGGCACGTAATTCTTTTAAAAGTATCAGACCGATTTTTAGTCCATTTAAAAATTGCTTTAAGCTGTGTTTTCCAGACAATAAACCCTGATTGCCTGCACCAGAGCTGCTCTCTGTTCTTAGCACACCAATCCTCTCGGTATTGCATAGATATTTCCATATTCGTACAGCATTGGATAGCACTACACCAGGTCTTGTTTCTAGTTTATAGGAATTACAGAGGCTAGAGCAGTAACTTCACCAATTGCCTCATAAAGAAACATTATTCAAACATGGGCATTAGGATGTCAACTAGACTGAACTTTTTAAAAAAGGTAGTGTTACCAGAGAAAAAATAAAATGATAAAACTATTCTAAAATGGTTCAAAGCGACATATCAAACAAATGAAACATGGCAAAGTTAACTGGCTGCCAGTAAGCAGAAAAACAGTAACAATTATAAAAAACATTCTGAAGACAATTTAGAAAATCAGTGTAGCTATGGTAGATTTCACTGATATTATAAAACTTTGTTACCTGAAAGTTTCTCAGATACAATAATGATATTGTGGTTATATAGGATAATGTTTATAGAACATTAAGTTGAAGTATTTAAAAACCAGGAGGACTGTAACTAAAGGGCTTCAGCATAAAGAAACAATGAAACAAAAGCAGCATAATCTTACCAGCTGATGCTATTTGGAAGTTCATTATATTTACTCTTTAAACTTTTCCATATCTTTGAAAATTTTCAAAATAAATGGCAAGATAAACACACAGAGAAATCAGTTTGAAGTCCCAGCTGGTCTAAGATGAGATCATCTGAGCATCAAAAGGGAATAATGAATGCATTGAAACAACCTCGAATACATACCACTTCCTAACTTCCTAATACTCCAAAACAAATTAATAAACCCATATCTCATTGTTTACCACTGGGTTTTGTTCTCATAGTAACATAGTATCTAGAAATTGATAGGTTAAAAAAAAGCATCAGAACTTTTTTGTTCTATTTTTCTTAAACTGTTTTCAGCGAATTTGATGTTCCATATGATACCTATTTAGAGAACATGGCAGTAGTAAATTTAGAAGGAACAATAGAACTGAAAACCACAAATTTGCAATCTTTGTGGATCAAAGGACCTAAGTGATACTTATATCACTTATTAGTATCTAATTTAATTAATGTCTTATTAGTGCATCTAAAGCCATTATAATAAGGCTTGATGGGGAACTTCAAAAAGTGCCTAGAAAAAAAGTGCTTCCATTGTCTTATTGGTCCTTTCTACAAGTATTCACTGAATATTCACTAAGTCAGGCAAAATAGATACTAGCTTCTCTCCCATCACAAGTCTGAGAGGCCAGATCTTACGCTAACTATCCTGGAAAGGTCAGATTAGCCAATTGCTGGGTTTTCAGAACATTTTATTTCTCCTTGGTTAATAACAAGACCAGGCCCTATTACTCCATAAGAAAAAGCAGCATCCATTTCCAGGGACTCGTGGGACAGCACTGTCTAATAGAATTGCTTGAGCCCTATAAGCGCAAGTCTTTTTCTGAAACCCTTTCCCTCTGTGCCCATAAAGGCTGCCAAGTAAATCCTTATTAAACTGATAGCTGTTATTCAATAGAGCTCACATTTCAGAGCAATTACTATTCCCATCCAACTCAATGCCCAATTAGTTGCTAATAACAAAGCACCTAGTACAGTACCCAACAGAGAAAAGGTATTTAACAAATCTTTTATTGCCCTGTTCATTTAACTTGGGTGACCTACATAATATTTATACAATGTTTTTCTAAAACAAATACTACCCATGGGTTGACAATGAAGAAATTATGGCGACTCCCTTGCTATAAAGAATACTAGTCTACAAGTAAGATCACGTAGCTTTTGTGCTTACATTAACCCAGTCCAGAACAGGAAGACTGGTCATCAATATTCTTTTAATAGACTCAATGTAGGACAAAAATCATGAAAGTTCCTTTTCCTTGTCCCAACTCCTAACCACTTCTTCTCCAAGGCGTGCAGGTGTTCAGATAGGCGGAGATTCCTGTTCTCAGTGGAGTATCAGGGAACACCTGACTGGTGCGCTCACCAGGGACACATGAATCCACCACTAAACTACTGCGCTGTGCTTTTTTATATATATTTATGATCAGCAGTTTTTTAAAAAGCGAAGTATCAAAATGGATCATATTAAATGATTTCCTGTATCCCTCAAGTTAGCATTTCAACACTCTGAGTTTGCTTTTGACCACCAATTTCTCCTACTAGAGAGCTGACAGAAGTTCTTCATCGAGGGTGTAATGGTAAAAGTCTGTGTCCGACTCCTCTCTCATTATGTACGGGTATGTGGTCCTCTCTTTCCTTATGCTGCAGAAGGGCTCAGAAGATTCCCTTCTCAATGTAGTCAGTGCTCAACTCTTTGGTTAAGAGATATTTGCGGTGCGCTGCTACACATTTTGATAAGAGCCCCACCCCCCACTCCCCGAACACTGTAATCACCGTGTTCTCTTCCTCTCACTGTGACTATCTGCCTTGAGCTTGTGTACAGTGCTCTCCTCTATGCAGCGTGACCCCCAAGAATTACCATTGTGTCCATTTTCAGCAAACAGTCTCAGCAATTCCATTGTTCATTTTGAACTGACACTCTCTCTGCATGGAGGCAAGTGCTATTTGTTTTTTAAAATAAGCATACTATTTTAGAAGTGCATGGAACTTGGAATTGAAAGGCCTGAGTTCAAATCTCAGCTCTGTTTCTTACTCAACATATGTCTTTGGACAACTCAGTAGTTATTTCTGGCCCCTACATCTAAATCTCTTAAATAAGCATATTATCAACCTTGCAGAATTCTATGATGATAAAATGAGATAATATATCATATTACTAATTCATCATCTATGTTTAACACTGTATTTCTTTGTGTGTAAGACATCACAGATTATAAAACACACCATAATAGAAATAATATTTAGCATCAAAAGAATATGTACTGGAAAACCCCATGTATCCAAGGAAAGCTGGTGAGTTGGTAAAGTGGGCAAAAACAGGAGGATGGAGGCTTCTAACGAAAAGTTACCTCATTTGGTTTGGTCCACTTGTAAATCTTTAGACAGAAGAGGGCATGCAATTGGCAATTCTTTTGAGCCATGCTTTGGTTTCCTGTGATTCCTGGCCATATTAAGTAGCATTATTTTGACTGAAAAGTAAAAGCCAAAAAAAAATCAAGAGCTTTTAAGGATCATTCACTAAGTTCAAGGTGAGATGAGATGGTCTGTGACTGCTGCCCTGGTCTCACCGAGAACCTGTGTGGATGGTCTCCTGCCCCCTCTGCACCGACCTTGGGACTAATGCTCTGTGGTCTCTCCCTCTTATTTTTACTGCTGCTTACTCATGTGCAGAAGTGGAAGAAGAAGGGCTGAGATGTGGGAGTAGACCTGGGGTAAGGGAATATGGTTCTGACTTGTTTCAGGTTTATCAAACATGAAATCTTCTAGGTCCATCTCTCATCTAGACCAGGGACTCTCTGGTCACAGAGGGACAGCACAGACTTGGAGGCAACCCACCATGTTTAGGAGTTAAGGACTCAGGAGTCTATTTCCTGACCTTTTCAATACCCTTTTATTTCAACATTTGCTATATGTGCAAAAAGGAAGAGATAAATGAGGTTCATCAAAGGAAGTCAAATTAAAAATTACAATGAAAAGGGACAGAAACAAAACCTTCTTTTAGCAGCATCTAGAAGATTTCTGAAAAGTGCCTTCAGTTGAAGAAATTCTGCCCTTGCTTTTTCTCTTAGCTCCTCCTTTCTGTCACTCCAGAATTCTTTCCTTTATTCTGTCAAACACCCAGAGATGTCTGAGATCATCTGGGACAGTTTAGGTAAAACTTCTTTCTCAGCCTTAGTAGACCAAATCATCTGGGGAATTGCCACAAGAACCTTTGGGTTGAACATCCATCAGAATTATTTATAGCCATCATAAAGGCGTCACACTATTTCTACATCCATCAAACCACTTACCATAAAGCAGCATCCTGTGGCTTCCCTCACCTGGGGACCTCAGTCAAGAAAGAAGAGGGATGAGTATCAGGGTCAAGAGCTGCTCAGTCTTGCCTTAGAGAGCAGTTTTCGAAGAAGTCACCGAGGAAGGCATTGCTCCTGAGAAACCTCCTGGGGAAAGCTGAGGCCAGATGTAGGAGGGCTGGCACAGGCGGGCACTGTCAGCAGACCAGAATACATGGGCTTAGGCCTGGACAAAATGTTTCTCAACTTAAAGGTCAGCATGGCACCAGAATAAGCCCTCTGCCTTTATAAGGCCGAGCTCAGCTAACTATATCCTAAAGTCAGGGGACTCCAATGGGCATGAGATTATTTGGGCCGAAATAAAATTATTTCTTTCTCTTCTGCTTTAAGCTTTGAAAACTCCCAGCTTGCTCACCAAACGGCTGCACTTTATGTTTGCTGATGCAGAAGAATAGCACTTCCCCATAGCATACCACCAGATGGTAATTGGATTCTAATAATAGAACAAAATACCGAGAATTCCCACTGCTTGGCTGGGTTTTAACTGATGTGACAGCAGAGAGCCAGCCCTTCCATTGCACGCCTGTGTGGGGAGTGAGCTGTGAGGTTGTGGGTCTGTTCTGAGCTCCTAGAAACACAGGGTCAGGTGGGTAGGGGAGTCACAGAGTTACTGGTTGAGGTGGTCCTGGGGCCTCCGGCTTTCTCCATCTGCGTTGGCTTTAGAGAATGTTCTAGAAATTTCCAGGGGAGTTGGGCTTCTGCAGGTGAAGCCTCTTCTCCATCATCTGTCTGCTGTCCCCAGTGAGAGGCGGTCCTCTGGAATCAATGTTTCAACTTCAGGAAGGAGCTAGTCTTTCTTTTTCCCATCACCTCACTTAGCATCCTAAGCATGTGGTCACCCTCAGGAAGCCCCAGTGATAGAGCATAAAATATCATGGCTTTAATTTTTTTTCCTTCCTCAGGGTCTTAACTCCAATTTCTGGAAAAATAGGAATGTAACTTAGATGTCTGAGAATATGTAACTGGCAGCACAACTCAATTTATCTATAGTTACCCAGGGAACACTTTCTCAGGGATGCTGCTCAGCATGAGTGAGTCAGAAGAAACTTGACCTCCCCTGAAAAAATAAGGCCAGTTGTATCAATGTACCCTCTGCTTTCCAGAGATCATTTCTAAAAATATGCCTGTGATGGCAACCACGAGATTAGGGCCTGCCTTCTAACACTACAAAGACACTTAAGATAATCACTGATTTCTTGATTAACTCAATAATAAGAATCAGTATTTACTCATAGTACTATAGGAGTACCCCCTGGCCTCCCAAAAAAGAAAGCCAGGACATGAGGTCCCTGACCTAAAGGTGTCTACAATCTGAATCATAGACTAAGCTTCAGAAATTGCCTTATCCAGCCTCCTATTTTTGTAGATGAGGGCAGCAGGATCAGATAAGTGGAGTGACTGGTTCAAAAGCATGAAACTAAGTGGTGACTCAGGATTTGCATCCAACATACAGCTCATATCTGTAATTCTACTCATACTGAATATAAACTATATGGATATGCTGGAATAAACTGGGAAGGGAAGTGGGATAGAAGAAAGGCGATGCTCAGAATTTGCCTCTTCATCTATGACCTCTGGGTTAGTCTGGTGAGGGACTGTGGAAGCCCAGTTGATGGTTTGGAGAACCTGAAAGCAGTGACTCACAGAGAAAGAAAACAAACCTACAACTGTGTGGATTACACAAACTCTGTAAGTTCAGAGAAACCACTTTGAACTGAGCAATGAGGGCTTCCTGGAGGGAGGAGTATTTGAACTTAACTTTGAAGGATAGCTTGGTTCAGCTGAGGAATAAGAACAGGGTCTAGCCTGGGTCAAAAGGTACGGTCTGGGACACAAGTAGAAAGGTTAGTTGGTATGAAGGCTGGTGCCCTTTAAATGTGACTAGAGAGAGATCTAAATGCCTTCAATATTCAAGGAAGATGATAAAAGTGGCCAAAGTATCAGAGGTTAAATACTTTTAGTTTTATGAATGAGAAAATCAATTAGATGAGTGGTAGAAATGATTCAAATGTGCTGTTGGCATAAAGTTAGATTTTTGCCCTGAATCTGAATATTTAGATGTATTTGGCTGTATGTTGAGAGCATATTTCTGTGGAAGACCAAGACATTTGAAAGACTGATATAATAATGAAGTTACTGTATTGGTTTTGGGACTGAAGATGAACTGGAAGGAAATATGCAGTGAAGATCAGAGGTTAGCACCCATGGAGCTAAATGTTCTTTGGGGCTTGCATTTGTGGAAAAGTTCCTTTGGAAATTACATATACAGATACTTCCTGCCTGCCAAATATGACCTAATATGAAATGTTGGCTAACTCCCCTGAATCAATCCCAAAGATGTCACATAAACAATGTGATGTATCTAATAATATGGCAAAGATAAAATAAACTGAAAAATAAACACAACCTCCTGAAGGGAAAAGATTCTTGGGAGGCAAATGTGGTGGGTCCCAGAGTGTGAGTGGGGGAAGAAAGGGTCGGGGTAATACGAGGATGGAAAGAGGATCTGGTACCAAGATTGGAAATAGACTACAGAAGAATTTTCCAATTGTAGCCTCTCATTCTCTTACATTGCAATGGGCAGAAAATTAATTGTCAGGCAGAAAAACATCCTTATTGACTCAAGACCATCTAGAAGCATCAGGGTGATGTCAGAAGAAGAGCTAGAGTCCACCTGGATAGAGACCAGGCAATCAGTGGGGATGGCAGAAGGCCTGGTGCCTGTGGCTCCTCTTTGCCAGGCCTCCCAATTCTATAAAAATTGACATATAAATTGGATTTAGAGCCAAATGGCCCTGATTCTAATCCTGCCTCCACCAATTACTGCTCTGCACTTTGGGAAAGTTACTTTCTCTCTTTGTTTTCTCATCTCAAACTTGGACAAAATGCTATCAAACTATTAGGGTGGTTTGAAAGGTGTAATACATAATAAAAGTACTTAAAACTGGATGGACACATACTACATGCTAAGACATGTTAGCTCATATTTTGAAAACTGGAGTAAATTTACTCCCCTAACTGAGGAGCAAACAGAATATGGTAGAGTCCAGAGCAATATTTTCTCACACACTGACCATTCCCTAAATTCACCAACAGAGGTACCAACAAGGACCTGAGTGCTTTCCCTCTTTGCAGATATCCACCATTCCTAAGGCAACAGATACCCTCAGGGTAATACGAGTCATAGAGGAGAAAGTGGCAATACATTTACACTCTCAAAGGGGAAAGCAGCAAAGGAAAACTGGATAGCAAATGATGTAGACTTAAGAAAACAGAGAGAAATGGATTTAAAATAAGCATGGGAAATCCTTGAAGAGGTGACATCACCAGCCCACTGATATGCCTTCTCCTGATGCTACCTCTACTTCATAAACCAGTTCTGACATTTCAACAACATTCACTAGCACCAAATGCTCCTCTCCTAAGTTCCCAATTTCACCAGTGACTTCAGAACTCTGATCACTCTGACTCCCATACTGGTTGGTCAGAATTGGACCTGTTATTTGGAAGATGCTGACTCAATCCAATCTTCCACTGGACTTTCAAAATGTTCTACCATGGATAAATTTTACCCAAATGATGCATTTCCTATTATAACTCTGTGACTCTGCATATCTATTGCATGACATTAGGCAAATTACCGAACTTCTTCAAGTGCCAGTCTTCTTGTCTATAAAGTAGGGGAAGGAATAGGATAGATCTTATAAAGTTATGATGAAGATTAAATGATAACACATGTAAAGTACTTAGCAAAGTGATTTGCTCATTGTTGCTTATAGTAAGTGCTTAACAAACTTTTGTTATACATGGTATTTGTGAAAAGGGAGAGGGTTGTATCAGGGTCTGATTGGGATAGAAGAAGTCATATTATGCATTCTGGGAGTTACTGGTCTGAAAATAGAGAACTGGGGACTTGTGCAACTGATGTTCTGGGGAAGCAAAGGGTGAAGGAAGTCAATGAGCAAATCTTAGCCTGAAGCATTCGTGGGTGCTTCTTATGAGCTTACTAGAAGTCACTGCAATTCTCAACAACTTCTGGGGCATCCCCATGAATGATGTCAATCTGTCTTGATGAAAGGACAGCACATGAAGAGATTGCTGGGAAGCTGCTGAGAATCCCAGTCTCCTGTGTTGGGTTGTCACTGCCTGAAGAGAAAGGTCTGGGCTTCTCTTCTGGTTGTCACTCATGTCAGGTGAGTGTCCCTCAGAGGGAAGGGGAGGGGAGTCAGGAGCACATTTGAGCATCTGAACCAAAGTGCTCAGTGAAGTTTCTCTTGAAGAGCAAAATGAACCAACTGGCTAGATTTTATCATTTTATTTCCACTATATATAGATGCTAATGAGTAGAAAGAAGAAGTCCAGAGACAAAAAAAAAAAAAAAAAAAAACAGCCCTGGGTAGCCTAATGAACCATCCCGGGGTAACTGAGATTTAATGTACTCTGTCTAGTCTATTATACTCCTCCAATACCTGGAGCTGTATTTTTGTTTTATTAATGATGATTATATTTATACAACAGTGCTCAGTTTGTGAAGAACTTCCATGATCATTATCTTTGCCTTACCCTCACAACAACCCTCTGAAAGAGATGCGATTATTGCAGGGTCACAAGTGTGAAAACCAAGGCTTAGAGACTCCCAGCCAAGATCTCTTTAGCTTTTTCTTTAGACCCTGCCCAACCACTGTCCTATTTACTATAATAAATAAATAAGTTAAACAAATAGCATCTGGAGAGCCTATTTACACCAAAGGTAAAAATAATCCAAATTTAAAAACCATGCTATTCATATTTAAAATATTTCACATATACAAGTCAGAAGGGTCTTTTGTCAAGTTATAATAAGATTGGCAGAATATTAAATGCAGGCAGGACTTAACAGTCCAATCTCCTTTGTCCAGAAAAGTTAAACCTTCTGCATCAGACATAGGACTTGAAAATAATGGATTTAAAACTTAAAAGTAAGTGCCTAGATTCCAAGACCTACTGATGATTATTGACAAGTTGACATGAAACCCGTGCATTACAATGGTAGCTTTAGCTCCTGAGACTACCTCCAAGTTTTCCCGCTGTTCTTTCCTCACTGCCCAGATGAATTATGGATATCAGAAGCCTTTATAGCAGACAGTAAGGCTTTGATTAAACAGTCTCAAGAACAAATTTTGAGCCGCCAACGTCAACCAGAGCAGGAAGGGAGTCTGAAATGGGTTCTAAGTAAGATAATTCCAATATGCCTCAAACGTGCTGAAAACAGCTGCACCAATTAAAAGGCAATTAAATGTGTAATAACTGGAAATGCTGCAAAATTGTTCTGTAAAAACATCCAAATGGGAATTGCCAGGGTGTATTTGTTGAGCAATGAGTGCCCAAAGAGAAAGGAAGGTTCCCTGATTTTTAGCTCATATGCTGCTCAGCAACACCCGTGAAACAGCTTGAAAAATGACAGCTCCAAAGCCATGCTCAAGAGATGGGAACGTAGGCTAGTGTCGGCTGACCCAGGGCATATGAGACAGAGGGACACAAAACCCACAGATGGGGTTGAGGGGAGTGAAGGAAGCAATGAGGGAAGTCTGCTTGGCAGTGCTGCTTTGGTCTGGAGGCTGTGAATCTAGCGTTAAATGGTGAGGTGTGGGACAGAAGGAGAAGAACACATAAATGATATTTTGAGCTAGTATAATGAGCTAATAAGGAACTTTACAGACTATAGCAGTCAATACTCTTCTTTTTGGAGGTGTGCCATCCCATCTTTTTTTGCCTGATTTCATATCCTTCCATAGTCCAGGAAAAAGACTCAAGTTAAAAATCTTGATGTATCAAATATTTATCACTCAGTTCTATACTACAAGCCTCCTTTGGGCATCAGATACCATGGCAAATCCATCAGGGTTCAAATAGAGAAACAGGACCACTATTCATCAAGGGAAAAAGCATTTATTATAAGAACTCGATTATGGGAGGATCTGGAGAGGTGATAGTCCAGCAGGGAGGTTGGAAGATCAGAGGAATCAATTTCCAGGGTGTCTGAGGAGTTAAGCATGTTTGACCTCCCAAAGCAGGACTCTGCAAATGTGAAGCTCACAGGTGGTTTGTGGGCAGCTGTGCTTCTGTGGGTCTGTTGACGGGTGACTGGAGATGGAGATGGAACTCTCCTTGGTCAACAGGACCAACAGGCAGGAGGAAGGGCTGAATGCAGAGGGAAGGAGAGTGAGGGCAGGCTGGCACCTACTGGCACCTTTGCCTCTTCAGTCACCACATTGATAATATTCAGCAAGTAGCAGATGCTGCTCTGCTTTCAGTCTGAATCTCATGCAAATGCCTCTTTGTTTGATTCTTAATCAGAGCCACGTAAGGGAGGGATTCTCGCAGACATCCGTGGAGTGGGCACAGGACAAGTTACCCCACAGGGTGAAAAATGACTGAAACAGTCTGGTTTGGAAGTGAGATTTCAGGGTAGTGTGCAAGGCTGTAGAAAAAAAGGGGAAGAAGGAAGAGGAAAACAGGGATCCAGAGCCACCTCAAGACAGTAAAAGGGAGGGTCATGGAGAAGTTGGGTGATCTAAAACAAGTACATTTGGGGAAACAGTGGGTTTATTTCACTGTCAGTCTGGAAGCAATGCTTATAAGCACTCAAATGTGCTGGTTTGAAGGAGGGGCATGCAGGTCCCAGAATGTCTATATAAACAGATGACTCCGTGTCAAAGTACAGGAACCAACAAGCAGTTGGCTAGAGTCAATCAATTTCAAGTATCTCCAATGACAGAACATTTTCCGCGCCTCAAGTTTTAATTACAATAAAACTTGAGGGGATGTGCTTGAGAGGAGTGCAACTGCATTAGGGGAGGGGTTAATTTTATATAAGCTTACATAGGTCGATAGACAGACATACAGAATTTCAGATAGAAAATAAGCATTTTAAAATAAACTAATAATGTGCTCATCGATTACCATTTATTTCTATCTCAAGTATTAGCTACTCACTCAGGTTATTAGACTAACTAGGTCTGTGCATACACTGGCCCAAGAATGAAAAATTTTTGTTGGGCTTGCCTGGATCCCGCAGGTAGTAAATTAGAATGTCAGACCCACATGAGAACAGGCTAAAAGTTATACATTCTCACGGGAAAACTTTTGTGAAATTTCCAACCAGAAGGCAGCTTCCTCATCTCCCTTTGCTGGTGAGGTTTTGTTGCTTGTGTTTTCTGTTGTGTCTTTTCATTAGGGTGTTAGCCTTGAAGGCTCTGAATTTATGTGGGGCCTCCCTTTCCTGCTTTGCATGGTCCTACAACTTTGTCTCCTTGTCTCAGCACTGCTGTGAAGACTGAGCTCTCTTAATTCTGAAAATGGGCTCCTGTTTTAACTTCCTCTGCTTGCGTTGCCTTGGAATTTCCCTAGTTTCTTCTGAATCAACCATGCATTTAACAAAACTTGATACATTTTGTGCTGTATTTCTAAGTGTTTGCATGAGCTGTTCAGTGGTTTCAGAATTGAAATTTTTGGAAAATGAAGTTGCCAAGCTGATCACTGAAATTCCTTCTGGCCAACCCTGCTTTACACCACTGGAATTCTAATTCTCCAGATCTGAGACAAACAGGCCAAAGGAAGTTCCTTGTGTTTCATCCTCTTTAAGTGTGGGGTGGGGGTGTGTCCCAATCCAAAGATCCCCATGCATTATATTGCTAGCATTCTTGTTCTTTGAAACAGTGAAAGAGAACTTTTGTTCTTGAGTTTTCATTCTTTGAGCTAACTGATGGTGAAAAACTTGCTCATTACCAATCTCTCTGAAGGCAAAGGGCTAACTAGCTCTTGGTTTAAGAGTCTTAGCTCAACTGTGACTTTAAAGCTCCAAAGTAATGATCTGCTGAGTAATAGAGATAAACTCCTGGGAAAGCCTGGATCTAGTAACCCATCTGCTCTCCTTTCTGGGGGCACTGAAATAATCCAACTCCATGAGTCGGTGCCTTTTTAGATTAAGAACAAGTCAGTAGCTAGAATAAAGGAACAGCAGTGGAAAAATCAACTTTATTTTTTCACTCCCAGCTCGAAGACTAGAGACTCTGACATGCTCTTCCTTTTCATTTATTCAGATGCTTTGTCTACAAAATCAATATGCATCTCTTAGCTGAGAAAGAGTATGAAAGTGAAAATAGAATTTACTTATTCCATAAATATTTATCATACATTGTCTGTGTCCACGTTCAGACAGGTCAGAAGATCAGACCCGTGGTGTGAGCTGCTGTAACCTACAAATTGAGCTCATAGAAACCTGACAAGATGGCATCTCTTATTAAAAGAGACTGTCAAACAATACCTCCTCTGGATTTCCATTTGCCAACTGAATTAGATGTGGTTCAAATGAGGGACTGAGGACACTTAGAGAATGATCTCTTGTATTTGTGCGGCATCAAAGATTTGAGTCAGGCGAGCACGGATGGGGGTGAGGGCAGATACATTGTCCCAGAAGACAGTCTTGTTGGAAATCATACACAACAGACAGAAGTATCACCAAATCAGATGTGTGAAATGAAAGTCCCAATTCTATTAATTCTTAGACCACATAAATAAATCAAGTCCTCATGAGGATAGAAAATAAATACAAAGAGATTAGAGTGTTATTTTGTACTTTAAGTTTTAAGTGTAATTTTTCTTCATTTCTTTTACCATTTTACATCCCTAGACATTTAATTGATGGGTAAGTATAGGTTTCTCAGTTTTCCTCATGTTTGGACACTAGTATACATCATCCTACCTCCCAGCCCCACCAACCATGCTCATAAGAGGAAAATACAGAGATGTAAAACACTCTACCATCTTTGCTTCTGTTGGTGTTCAACGTCAGGTATCATCATGAATGTTTTGCATACAACCCATTCATACAGAAACTTTCTAGAATGCCAGGTTTTGTCTCCTAAGAAAGGGATACTTGCTAGTAGAGGCAACATGAGATTAAGCCAAGTGGATAGAGTATAATCTTCATGAGGTCAGGGACAGTATTTATCTTATTTAATGCTGTGTCTCCAGTACTGTGTTTTCTAGTACCTGTAAAGTAGTGGCTACTCAATAAATATGTGTTAATTAAATGGATAATTAAGTGAGGAAATGAGGAGAACTGGAGGAAAGATTATTGCAGAGAAGTTGATTGGAGTCCCTGACAAGAGAAATGTCTTCCTGAAAGTAGGATCTTTAGGGCTGAATGGCTTTCTTAGAAGGATAGAGACATTTGAGAGACTATAGATTGACAGCCTTCTAAAGACAAATGAATTTCTGTAAGTCTCTGACACCTGAGAATAGTTGGACATAATCTCTGATTCTAAAAACTATGATCATGAAGAGAGACAGGGAGTTAAAGTTGACAAGTGTACAGAAGGATTTTAATGCACCTCCTGCAATGTCATCAGCATCATCAATAGCCTTGGCAAAAGCAATTCTAACACAGGGAAAAATGTATTAGAAGTTCACATGCTGAATTTTTTAAGTTGAAAACTGCAGAAAGGAGATGTGACTAACAGTACAGTCTCTACTTTTGGAAGCTCAGAGAGTCCATCTGTGATTCTACTTCATATGGACCACAAACTCACCATTAACATCTGTGTTTGGATTTCCCCTTTCCTTTAAGAGATAGTGGCAACCCTTCTTCTTTCCAAGATCTTAATTAAACCATACTCATGATTACAAAAAATTAATAACTCATAAGTATAATTTACATACATAAAGAAATAAAAGCACCCAAACACAAGAGACACACATATTAATGCATTTAGTTTTGTATCCAGACAAATGGAAGTATTTTCCATTGGTGGAAGGAATGGATGATTTGGGGAGAGGGGGTGGGGAGGAAACAAGGGAGCTGAATAGTGCAAAAAACCTAGTTCTGAATAAAACTTGTCCAGTCATAAAATTCATTTAGGCTGGACCCATTGAAATAGTCCCATTAACCAAGATAAAGCGCTTACAGATGTTCAAAGTCTAAGAAGCTGATTAGCAGATCATCTAAAGGTCTCCATTATGAAAAAAGACACTTAATCATTTGAAGCCATAATGAGCTATTTCTCATTGATTCCATTGAAAGAGAGACAAGGGGACTTCAATAATTTTTTCCTCTTTGGTGTTATTGCAATGCAATATTTAAAAGTTAGATGTGTATTATGCTGCTGTGAACACAGGAGTACTATATAATTTCAAACTGGTGTTTTCATAGTTTTTGGATAAATACTTAGAAGTGAAATTGCTGGATCATATGGATCATGTAGCCTAGATATGGTGTCAACCTAAATACCCCCCAATGATTAGATAAAAAAGATTGGTATATATATGTGCAGTAGAATATTAGTTAGCTATAAAGAGATGAAATCTTTCTTTTTATGGATGGAACTTTATGTTATTATTTATTCAAAATAAGAAGGAGAAAGACAAATACTGGATGGTTTCACTCATAGGAGGAATATAAAGAAACAAAGTAAATTAACAAAGGAAACACAATAAAAACAACTCTTAGATTCTGAAATAAAAACGGTGTTTACCAGAGGGGAGGGAGAAGGGAGCAGGAGAAATGGGTAGAGGGCTTCTATTTAATAGTGGTGAATGGCACTCTGGTGAATGGAAATCTGGTGGTATCCACAGTTTGTTATGAACAATTTACACAGTGTGATGCTATATGCCTGAAGCTTATATAGCATTATAAACAAATGGTGCATGTTATGAATGACTAAAATTAGAAGGTAAATGTTATAAAGTTAGTGAGAGTCCCACCCACCTTTACCAACCTACCCATGAATGCCATGGCTGAGGTAATTTTCATGCTGACCTGTAACAACTGATCGCTTTATTGCAATTTGACTTATCTTCCCCAGGCTCATCACCAAACAATTATAAGATATTTTAAACTATTTTAAGGTCAGCATGACCTCAACTTTTACCAAATACAAAAAAAAATGCCCTTTTTTTTTTTTGCCTATGAATATTCTGCTTTGTGAGCTGGGGAAACAGGTTGTTGCTGAGCTGTGTGTTACATCTGACTTATCCAAAATGAGCTATCATGTATATCAATGCAAACAACTTTTACATCTAACATACTACATAGTATCCTTGTAGCATTTCTCCCATATGTCTCTTCCTTAAATATCAGCTCAATGCAAATGCCAGCAATACTCCCCATTTACATGTCCTCACTTGTGTCATTTTATCAGAAACCCAGGTAAGCAGTTGTGGGACCAACAGGAATTTCTGATAAACTCAGAGTAGTTGTTTAGATGCAATTTTCTGAACCTTCCATGAGAAGCATCCTCCATGTCATGGGTTCAAGGACTGGCTCACGCAAACTGCTAAAATCCTGATAAATTCCTGACCTTTCTTGTCCTTAGTCCTTATTTGTATAAGACAGGCTTCCTTGACTGAGTCCCTCAACATGTTTAGGTAGTACTGGCTGAGTTTCAGGTGTATTAGGTGCACAGTCCAATATGATACTGCCCCTAGCTGCAGGGGATCTGGGGCTTTGGATAGACAGGATGTGTAATCAAATGCATACAAGCCAGTGTGCTCCATGCTGAGTCATGGAGGAGGGAGGACTTGATTCTACCTGAGAGGACCAGGAAACTACTCACTGAGGGAAGTGGCATTTGTACCTGCCCTTGAAGTAGGATTTTTAAAAACTTTTTCAGTATTTTATTGCACTAACTTTGTTTTACTAGTTAAAATAAATTTATATGTGTAGTTCCCGTATGTACAGTTTCCCCTTCCTCAGATATAAGTCAACACACCTTGCCCTTCACCAAATCACCAAGTGTTCTTCACCATTTTCCAGTGGGTTCTGCCACCACTTGTCCCCTTCCTGCCCCCACCTGCCCCATTCCCTATTGATAATCTCAGTTCTATTCCAAGTGTCCAAGGGTTGGTTTTGTTTCATCTGTTTCTTTGTTTTGTCTATTCACATTCCAAGTCATTTGGTATGTATCTCTCTTTCTTCTTTTGGCTTATTTCACTTAGCATAATCCCCTCTAGATCAATCTATGTTGACTCAAACGACAGGATTTCGTTGCTTTTAAGGGCTGTGTAGTATTCCATTGTGTATATATACTACATTTTCTTTATCCATTCATCTGACATTGGGCACTTAGGTAGTTTCCTGTTTTTAGCTATTGTGAATAGGTCTGCAATAAGCATGGTGATGAATAAATCTGCAAATTAGTATTTTTGAATCTTTTGGGTAAATACCGAGAAATGAGATGGCAGGATCATATGGGACTTCTATCTTCAACTTTTTGAGGAATCTCCAAACTGTTTTCCATAGAGGTTGCACCAATTTGCACTCCTACCGACAGTATAAAAGTGTTCTCTTTTCTCTACATCCTCACCAGCATTTGTTGTTTCCAAACTTTTGGATAATAGCCAGTCTCTTAGGTGTAAGGTGATACCTCATTGTTTTGATTTGCATCTAATTTTTATTTCTGAGTCTCTCTGCAGCATTTGACACTGCTCATTTAAACTCCCCCTTTTCATGGCTTTTTCAAATCACTTCTCTTTCTCCCTAAGGTAGTTTCTTATGTCTCCTATAGGAAGATCCTCTTCCTTTGCTGACTCCTAAATGTTGCTGCTGAATTTTACACCTTAAACTTAGATAATATTACACATCAATTATATCTCAATAAAGCTGGAAAAAAGAATTATAGTTTTAAAGAAAAGAAATGGTTAGTGGAACAAGATTGATGGACAGCAGACAGGGATTTTACTCAATGTATACAATCAAAATAAATAAAATATGAATGGTAAAGGTAGCAGCTCCAATAAAAAGTCAAGATCTTTTGTCATATTTCTATAGCTGAGCCATTTTCAGATTCAGAATCACTAAGTGAATGAAAGACTGGATCCCCTATGACTATTTATTTGGGTAAATAGGAAATTGGGACTATGCAGTCATTTTGAAGTGTTGGACACAGAATCTGTTAACATAGATATACAGAGGTCCAAAGAGTAACTATATTTTAGAGTGGAGACACCCAGGAATCAGATAACAAATAGAATCCTAACCTAGGTCCAGCTCATAATAAGTCCAGTGGTCATTTATCCTGCTTCAAAAATAGTCAGAAATACACATGTGGTAGTTGGAAGAACTTTCACATTGGTTTCTTGAAACTACTCCCTCCTCCAGATAAGATATAAATAAAAAATATTTTTTTTCTGAGGTGAATGGTAGAGATTAATGCACTAATAAAAAAACTCAAGGATGTAGGGCTAATTACCCCCATTTAGTTCACCAATCTGAACCCAACAGAAAACCAGAGAGATCTAAAAGGATGGAACTTGAGTACTGCAAACTTAATCAAATGGTAGCTTAATCAACTTAATCAAATCTTAATCCAATCTTACCATGTAAGATGTGCTACCTTTTCTATTTAAATAGCAAATTCACACATATTTAAGTTTTTGTTACAGGGTCATCAATTTGGTAGATGTGCTCTTTTCCATCCCAATAGGGAGGGAGGTCCAGAAACTCTTAATATGTGTGTGGACAATGGTCATTTAAGGGCAAGGCATTCATTCCCATTATCAAAAGTCTTGACTGTTGATGGCTGACAGTTGAGTCCCACCACGGAGTCACCCTTCTTGAAGGGAACTGCCTTTTAGAAGGTTATGAACTCTTCTTTGGGGTCAATCCATGTCCAATAACTGGCCAAGAGAGTGGAACAAGGCCCTTCTCATTTCCTTTGATTCAGGACATCTCTGAAGGACCACTGTGGAGATATTGCCTGAATTCTCTGCTGCAATGTTATTGCAGTTCAATTTGAAGACAACTCCCCAATAAACCACCAGCAAGAAAATCTCTGCCTGAGACTGTACTTCTCACGAAAACCTGTCCAGATGGTGAGGCACTTGCATGACACGCACATGCACTGCTGCTGTTTCTTTCTGCGGTGCTCTCCTCTGTGGAGAAGGCCCTTTACCTCAAGATGGAGGCCCTCATCTACAGACCCAATCTCCTTCAGGAATGAAGGACTTACTTCCCTGGCATGTCCAGAATCACTGCTGGGAAAGAGCCTATTTTTGAAGAAAATTTTTCATTCTAAGTCACATCTCCTTCTCAGCATCACCTACATCTAATGTTTGACCTACAACATAGTATAATGTTTGGGCTCCCTAACTTCCATTAGGAAAAATTTTGAAAAGACCACCTCAGTTCCATAGTTCTTCTGGGTTGATGGAGGTCTTTGAATTGCACCACAGATCAACTCCTCTCTTTCCCCAGTACTGTGTCCTCCCCATTCTAAGGACATTCTCTAGTAAATGCCTTATGTATGAATCCCACCTTAGAGTTTGCTTTCTGGTGAACTCAACCTGGAATGTACTTCTTGTATGAGAATAATTCTTACTCATCCTTTCAAATTTCAACTCAGATATCCCCACATGTAGAACCTCCACCAACCATACCCATATCCAATCTCCTCTTCCAGACTGGGTTAGCTTCCCTTTGTGAGGTTTCCCATACATCTTGTTTATGGCTGTATCACCTCCATTATGGAAATATTTGTTCATTTGTTCTCCCCACCTTCCTCCCGTCCTCTCTCTGTGTATGTGACTTTTCTCCTGCACTGGACTGTGTGCTTTTGAACACAAAAACACCTGATCATCCCAGTTTTAGAAGAAAGAACATGAAACTCTGCTTTCTTGGTCTGATTTCTAGTCTACGTGCCCTTACCTCTTGACATGTCAGTTTACTTAACAGTGAAATAGAGACAGTAGTCTCTATCTTTTTTCTCAATAAGTATAAAAAAATCTATCATCATAACTGTGGTTGGGGAAACTCTAGGTAGGATACCCTCGAGGGTGGTTTAATACCCTCCCAGTCTTCCACAGGTTTGAGAGCTAGCTGCCTGCAAGCTGCAAGGAGACCAGCGCAGAACAATAGTATTCTTTCCAGACAAGGCACATACTAATGTCAGCATAGGTTAGGGATCTTCTGGGGCAGGCCCAGTTTAGTTTTTTAATCCAGATGATTAATTAAGCATATTTAAATATAAGTAACATTTAGGCTTTTGTAGCACTTTACATATAAACAAATTTCTAACCCACAAAAAGAGACCCTTTATTAGACCATGGCAACCCAATTTGGGTTTGGAAAAATTAGGATTCTGTATACATACTAAATCAAAGTAGTAAATTGGCATTATGATTTATCTCACTGCCCTTTAGGCATTTGATTAGCCTGACTCCATTCCCTAGATACCTATAATGAAATCTAATTGCTAAATTTTCAAGAGTGGGGCTCTGACTCCTTGGAGTGCTTAGCAATGTGAAGTCACTTTCTAAAGCTCAGCTTAACATGACAATATGTAGTGACAATTTTCTGAGTTCGTAATGTGGGTCAGGCTCTGTTCTGACCACTTCTCAGTTATCATTTTAATCTTTGTAATTACCCTGCATAGTACCTGATCCCTTTCTTACAAATGATGAAACTGGTGCTTTCAGCCAAAAGTGTTTGGAGCCAGCTTACACAGCAATGAGAGCCAACAGTACAAACCTCTTCCCAACTTTGCATTCAGTGACATCAGACTGGTTGCTCCAAATCAGCCACAGTGGGAGTATTTATACCATGAAAAATTGGCACATGCTACAAACCAGGACTTTAATTATTTTAGAAATCTATTGTTACAGATTTACCAGCACATCATAGTTTACTGCTAATACCAGCTGAGCCAAGATTCAAACTCAGATGTGCCTGTCTCCAGACTCTTGTGCTGTCCCCATGTTAAGAGTCACAGGTCTGAGGTCAGTACCCAGTGCTTTCCTAAAGCTAGGAAGCTCTCTGTTCTGAAGGCTGCCTTCCCCAACTAAATTTTACTAACTCAAAATAGGAAGCCAAGTTCAGCCAGAGGCTATCCAGAATTCCCTTCTTTCTGTTTCAACTCTTGCCAAAAAGGAAAGTCAAATTGTAAAACTGTTAGAGAAAAACCAAAGAGACAAAGACAGTTTGCCTCCTGTTTGTTCAGTACTGTGAAAAAAGTGCAAAGAGGGAACTGAATAAACCATTAGTTCCCAACTGCTTTGAGGAGCCCCACTGGAGAGCTCTTTTACTTGGCAGTGAGGAGAAAGACCCCATGGAAGCCTTAATCAACACCATCCAATTAAGGAGCTGGAGTTTAATCTCTGGGCCAAATGTCCATCTGCTTCCCATTTCCAATCATTTAGCACACATTAAAAGTGAACATCAACTCAGAGACACCTCAATGATGCATTACATTTCCAAGACAGGAGTAAGACAAGAAAAGAACTTCAAAGAAGATAGCAACAGTGGATCAAGTCCCCTGCTAAGCTCTGGCAATGACTGAAGTCCTATACTGAGACAATGACCTTTAATAAGTAAATGATACTGGACTCTCCACTGGCTAAGATAATATGCCAACTATGAAGCAGTATTTAAATAACCTTGCATATTTATTTTGCTTGTATTTTATGCTACCTTTATTTGCATGTGAGTTCCAAACCAAATCTTTGATTCTAAATAGCTAATTCTTTGAAGATAAAGACCATATCTAGTAAATCCTTATAATAATAATAAGTGTGCTTTCTGCACAGTAAGTATGTACTAAAATTGAGTTGCCTGTACTGATGATTGTGTCAAATTTGCAGTGTGAGTTCCTTCAGGGTCTTGACATGACACTGTTTCTCATAGCCCTTATGATTTTCTCCTGCTAACTTTACTTTAAGGTAAAAGAGTGGGGATAGTCAAGGGTGCACCTGGCAATAGCATAAGGCAATATTCTGTCTACTCCCAACACAAAAATCAGCATCTGTGACTCTTGAAAAATCCCCTGCCTTTTCAATCAGTAAAGGATATGTGCCTACTCTGGAACAATCCAGGTCAAAAGGTCATCTTGGAAGAAAGCAAAGGCTGGTTCTCTTCCCAGTAAACTTAGGAAATTGTGGATCTAGGGAAGCATCGACCCTTGCAATATTAGCAGTGGGTACATTCACAACATCAAACACAACACGACCTGGATTTTGCGAGAACATTAGTCATAAGGTAGAATAGCAAACATCTTTATCCCTCACTATCCCTGTGCGTCCCTGAGACCATTCCTGTATCTCTACTTCAGGGACATACTTTCCAGATGACTGCCGAACACCTAAGTATTAGTCTGCTTGGGCAGCCATTACAAAATCTCACCAATCGGGTTGCTTAAAAAACGGACAGTTATTTTGTCACAGTTCTGGAGGTTGGAAGTCCAAGATCAAGGTGTCAGCAGAGGTGGTTTCTGGTGAGGAATTTATCACGTGTCTTTCACCATGTGTCCTCAAATGACCTTTCCTCTGTGCTTGTGACAGGAGAGAAAGAAAGCTCACTGCTTCTTCCTCTTCTTGTAAGGATATCTTGTAAGAAGGATCCCCCCATGAGGATTTCATTCAACTTAACTCCTTCGATATCCTATCCACAAATACAGTCACATTGAGCTCAATATACACATTTTGTGAACCCAGTTCAGTCCATAATCATCTGATTCTCTATGGCCTCCTCCACATAGATTCTCCCCTACTCTTTTTGCCACTGTTCCCTCTGAAATGATTCTTCCTCCTCTCCTATTCTCCCTCTCTTGCTGCAGGTAAGATCTTCATCTTAAATCCTTTCACAGAGGGAATGAAAATGACTCCACATAGGAACCTTCATCCTGCTGCCTCAGCTGGTCTTGTAGTCCCTTTAGATTTCTCATCTGTGAGTCAGACACCAGAGAACTACTGTCTCGAGGACTCATCTGAAGCCCTCTGCAGGGTCCCCAATACGCTTTTATCACCAGACTTGAGGAAAGGCATAAACTCCATTATGGGAAAACAGTCTCATAGCCCACATATTTCAAATTAAAAGCCTCTCTTTAATTCCTGTTTTTCTTTTGGTCTCTTCAACTTCTTTTACAGACTGGAGATGAGTGAGAGGCTGAATCACAAAAACTGGCTTTCACATACCACCTTTATTAAGTCCCCTTAAGTGGTGTAGGCAGGCCTGTATATTTTGAAGCCTCTGTTGACATTGATACTGGGTTGCATTTTAACCTCTGCTACATTAGCAAGCAGACTATAAATATCTCTATGGACAAGGGCACATTATATAGACAAGGAGGCAGAGAATGATGAACATTTTATACTGAGATAATTTCTAAGAAATACAAAAAATACTCAAAATGATACATGACAAAATTCAAATCTATCATCATATCCTTCTTTCTGATAATTTCTGAACTTATCTCAGAATTTAAAATGCCACCTATACTCGCAGTAGACAATGCCACATTCCTTGGTGCTAAGACTGACACTGAGTCCTATTTCTGTTTCTTTCTCCCAGAGAATGAGGATCTAGGAGACCACATTTTTCCTTTGATCCCAGGCTCACTCCTCTAGGATTTAAAAGAGACCTCTGCTTTCTACGAGAGCCCTTACCTGAAAGGCTTGAAAGACTTGGCTACTGTGCAGTCGAATATATGAGAACTGTGAGGAATGCCTGTTGTCAGCCTTAAAATAATGACAATGTAGGGGTGTACCTTTGTGCTCTGGACTGAAATGATGGCATGTGGGACCATGTAAAGCCCAAGGACTGTGCTTCAAGACTCGGGGGCTGGGTTGAAAAACCAAAAGGAAGCAAATAAATAAAGATGTTTTTACTTCTCTTCCTTCTTTCCTTAAACAGTTCCTCCTCCCTTTCTCCCTTCCTCTTTTTAGAAAAAAATATCACGAAGTAGAAATGAGACTCTAACCTTCATTCGGAGGGTGGGAGAAAGACATACCAAGACCTTGGCTAGAGAGGCTTCCAAGCTTGGGCGCTGGAGACAACACAGTACCAGTACCATGAGCAGAACAATTGGTGGGGTAGAGATATTTAATTATCCATCTACTTCTAAGTCTTAACATAACCAGTTCTGAGGCTACTTTGCAAATGAATACTGGAAGATTACTATGGAATACTTGATTGTAAAACTCAGGACTCTCTTTATATGCTATGGTGATCTGGTATTGGGGGAACTGTTTAGAGTCACAAGAAGTCACCTAAATATTCCAGCGTAGTGATAATCAAGCCCATGGCTAATGAGTCTGTTAGTTACATTGAGAAGAAGCTGTAGATGGAGGTTATACACAAAATACTAGTTTGTAGGACCCAAGCTGGGAGGGTATTGCCAGGAACTAGTTTTTCTTCACTTTAAAAATGTTCTCAAGGCCTTCAAATAACCTTCTTTCAAGTTTAGGGAGGTGCGTCCCAATGATCACCTATAGTGAAATATTATGCCAGTTCCAAAGAAATGACTCTGCTTATGGAAAGCACTAATCCATCATTATAAGGAACAATTGAAATTATCATAAGCATTGTAGGAGATAGTCACAAATCTACTTTTGTAAAATTAATTTTGCATTATTTTTCTCTTTCAGTCTGATCTGTGCTCTAGGCTCTAGTTTAAAAGAAATAATAGCCTTGGCAGTTGCTCAGGTGGAAGAGGTGCTGAGACCAATGGGTCAACAGAGGCAAGCTGGGATCTTCTGTTTTGTTTTTTTTTTAATAATTAATACTTATTGAGGTAATTTTGATTTACAAAATAATATGCTTCCATATGTGCAGGTTCACATTTCTCATGGCTTTTTTTTTTTTTTTAGTAGTTGATGAGAGAGAAAAGAATGCAAATTAGGAATGAGGTTAAGGGAGACAGTGAAGGAAGATAATTTCCTCATACTCACTATTGATGACATGGCTTTCAATTTCAACTGAAAGAAGTTGCCTTGAAAAAAGTTTATCAGATCATTTGGATCCTTTATTAGTTTGCTAGGGCCAGTGTAATGGAAGCTCCACAGGTTGAATGGCTTACACAACAGAAAGTTGTTGCCTCACTGTCCTAGAGGCTTCAAATCCAAGATCGAAGTGTTGGTTGGTAGGGTGGGTCCCTGATGAGGGCTGTGAGAGAACATCAGGCTTCTCTCCTTGGTTTCTAGATGAATGTCTTCTCTCTGTGTCTTGTCACATCATCTTCCTTATGCAAATTTACCTTCTGGTAAAGACACAGTCATATTGGGAAGGGCCCACCCTAATGACCTCATTTTCCCTTGATTACCTCTATAAAGACACTATTTTCAAATAAGATCACACTATGAGGTTCTGAGAGTGTTAGGTGTTCAACATGAACTTCAATGGGGTCACAATTCAACCCATAAATACCAGGTGTTATCAGAGAAGACTGCTAGTTAATTTCTGTGACTCAAGATTTGGATCATCCTTCCCCTGTTCGCAGTGGAAACGGCAGTGGAATTACATGGGTCAGGTCACTTGGTTCTGTCCGCAGTGATCTATCTGAACCCAGATGAGTCCTTTCTCTTTCCAGCCTCTGCTTTGTCATATGGAAAATGAAGGCACTGCACCAGAGCCCCTGAGCTCTGACCTTAGAAGGTGCTAAAGAAAACTGCAGGAGGACCAGGATGGTGGCGGCCTCAGTCATCCAGTGGATCTCAGAGACACACTTGCATCACTGTTCCTGTCAAGGGAGAGACTTGAAACCAAGTAACTCCAAGCTCAAGGTTAGTGGGTTTGAGTACTAAGTAGATTTTCAGGTGGTCTGACTCTTTACAAATACAAACTATTTTCCTTGCCTGCCTTTCTTCTTTTTATAAGCTGATGAGAGGATTATGGTGAGAGGTTTTGTTTCTGATCTTTGGGAGGGCAAGAGAAAGTTAAACAAGAGACCAGGATTGATACAGCATCATTTTCACTCACAAGGACTTAGGCTCACAGGGTGTTAAAGCTAGAGCGCTCTGAGCCGTCTGAACCAAGTTTCTCATTTTATAGTTAGAAGTTCCAAGATGTAGAGTTTAGTTAGTGAACACTCACTCACACGGCTAGTTAAGGGTAACATCAGGATTAGAATCCAGCTGCTTTGGCCATCATATTATACTTCTCTTTTTAGAAAAAGGAGTGCATTCTTGTGTCTATGAAAACTCATTTCTGTTTTTTTGGTAAACAACTTAGGCAGTGTCTCAAGAACCAATCCTTCTCCCACTTTTCCTGAGGTAGCAATATGGGGTGGATGGGAGGTGGGGAAACTGTTTAACACACCAGATCTTTTCCCCTGGGGACTGAGAATCGGAACACAGTGATTCAACTCCAACCTGGTCCCTCTTTAGCCCTAAAGCTATGCTGTGGCCGTCTTCCATCTTCCCGGTGGGCTAACCACACAGGGCCATGGCGGAAGAAGAGATGGGAGATGGGAAGCATACACTCTCTAGTCCCAGAGGCTGTCATATGCCAGGTCTATGAACACCTGTAAAAATATGAAGCGCTTTCTTTTCCTCCCTTAATCACATTTAAATTGAAATAGCACTGCTACCTGCAACCAACAATTTAAACAGGCTTCCATCTTAGGATATGAATCAATTTTTGGAATTAAAAACACATTTTATTTCCATTCAGTTTCATGGTTATGCTCTCACAGAAGAGCGTTCTCTTCACCTCCTTCCAGAAGCCAACACAATAGTCATCTCTCCCTCGTTTCCAATCAATCCCTAAACCTGGAGTTTTTCTTGCCCAAGAGCACGTAAACTTCTCTCTCTCGTATTCATATCTAATGTCACTAAATTTAAAGTCTATTTTTCATGCTGGTCATTTACAAAATCTCTCAACTGGTTGATTTGCCTCTCATCTTTAATTTTCAATTCCCTGTCCTTTTATCTCCGGCTTCAAAGCTCACTTTGATTATGTATCTACCTAAGTGTCAAGCAGTAGGATTTCAGCTACTGAATAGAAGGGAAAGGGCTAACATAATATATTACTTCATGGGTACATAGCACATTACTATAAAGTTAGCATCTTGAAAACAATATTCCTTGATAATCTCATGGTTAGAAGTCCAACTGACATGGATAGGCTCTCTGTTTAGGATGTCTGAAGCAAGATGTTGACCAGCCTAGGCTCTCACCTGGAGGCTCTGGGGAAGACTCTTCTAAACCATTCAGGTTTCTGGCAGGATTCAATGCCTTATAGTCGTAGACCTGAGTTCTCTATGCCCTTGCTGCCCATCACTTAAGGATCACTATGTTCCAAGATGCCATCTACATTCCTTCTTGAATAACTCTTTTTTTCAAAATAGCATGGGTTCTTTGTGACTTTTCTCATCCTTCAATCTCTGATTTGCCTCCTCCCATCAACTGAAGCAAACTCTGCTTTGAAAGGGCTCTTGTGACTGTTCAGTTCCCCTTTCTGATTAGTAGCCTTAATTAAATCTGCAGACTCCCTCTTGCCAAATAACATGGTATAATCATGGGAATTGGATCTTACTACCTTCACTGGTTCCACCCACCCTCACGGTTCAGAAACTAGAAGAAGCTGAAGGTCATTGGGGTCATTCTTAGATTTCTGTTTATCAGTGACAGGACAGCTCACCTAAGCAATAATGGGTTGAACAGAGATGTGAATGCAGACATGTGCAGTGTGGTACTGAGTTTATCTTGAGACCCAGGGAGAGCAAAGCAGTAGTGTGTGTATGTGTGTGGAGGGTGGGGGATTGGAGACAACTGCTAGAATTGTTCTGCTGTGTTTGTGGAGTGTGCGAGACAGGTTGAGGAAGAAGAGTGGTGGGAGGGAGACCTGCCATAAGGGGAAAGCAGTGGAGAGTTATTAGCTATTCTGCATGTCTTATGAACAAGTGACCCAATGGATCTGGAAAGAACATTTCCTTCACTGGGGCAGCTAGATCTCCAACAGTCACCTTCCTCCCCCAAATTTTTCAGAGCTTTCCCATATTACAAGTGTTTCCTCATTTTAGCATTCAAAGCCTTCTCGGTATAGGCTCCCACTATGCAAGCCTTATTTCTCATAAATCCTTTGAAAATATCTTCTGCTGAAGTTTCAGTGGAACTGGTACACAGTGAAGGGATCAATGTCAGTCTATTGTTTCCTGAGAGGAATTACAGGGAGGTTGTTGATGTGGTGAATTTACAGTGGTCTGGGGTCTGTCTTTTATCTTCGGGCTCATAGACTTGATTTTGTCAGCACATCAAAAGTGGGCCTGCACCTGGGGCAATGCTTAAATAGACACTAATAATATTTGGCATCTGCTTCCCTTGCAATCTGTACTGAAACTGGCCTTCTCTTCCACTTGCTAATCTCTGTTACTGGGGTTTCCAATCTTTCAACTTTGACTCACCAGGTACTCTTTCCTAGTCCTTGCAAATGCTCCTTTTTCCCCAACCATTGTAGTAGAATTGGCTACTGGTGCGCCCCAATGCAAAATGAAAATGCAGCGATCTCGTTTAACAGTGATTAAGAATTTCAAGATAGTGACCGCAGAGGAGTGTGGCCAGCTTGGGTCTGTGTCTCTCCGCGGGGCGGTGCTCCATAACCACCCTCACTTAGAGGCCTCCGCACTTCTCCCCACCTCACTTCTGTTCATGTCCACATAAGGAAATCAAAAATTGCTTATGAATGAAAACCAAGGATCTCAGGTGTACAAGAATGGCACAAAGTTCTCGAAAGTTCTCTAAATCCATGAACATCGCACTGAGAGGATGTCTCTGGTTTCACGCATACTGTAAAAATAATAGCAGACATGTCTGATACTTTAAGTAGAAAATGCATTTCAGTATAAGGAAACTCAACTGGACTTTGAAATAAGGAATGCCGATGAACTAGAGTCATGGAAGCCGCAAAGAGTAGGGGCGGCGAGGGATATTTTTTGCAATATTCTGGGAAGGAGGATGGAGTTAAAAAAAGAAAAAAAGGAAAAATAACTGTTAAACTGCTACTTAGCAAACATCAAGATTTTTAGGCTTTGGAGACCTGCTTTATCTAAGGGTGCCAAATGCATTCTCAAAAGCACCTTGGAGGAGGCTGGCCACAGTGGGGCTGTGGTGAAGAAGGAGGACGGGGTGGGCCAGAAGTGTTGTCTTAAAAAAAACTATCTAATGAGCTTGGATAATTTGCTAGGTTGCATTCTGCTTTCCCATCCTGGGCCTGATAGGACAGTGAGAATTATAAAACGGCCTCTGGCAGATGAATGGGGAATGCTTCTGCCATCTGTCTTCCAAATGATCTTGTAGGTGCAGCTATTATTTCAGTCAGACACTGGCAGGCGGGCGATTGTTCACAGACTCTGTGAAGAATAGCGGCTGTCAAGGGTTTGGTGAGTGTTACGACTTCCCACAGACCCATTTTTAGCTTGTCTGAGACATTCGAACAGGGCAGGCACACAGGGCCTGTGACTGACCAGCAACTTTCAGTGGACCTGCCCCTCTCCTTGGTCACTGTTCCTCTTCCCCCCTTTCCCTCCTCCCCACCTTCTTCTTTCCACCTCTTCCCCATCTCTCTTCTCCCAGGCATCCTCTCCCTGTACCTTTTAATTTTCCTCTTCATTTCACAAAACTACACATATATCTTGGAAGAGAAAGAGAGTATTGAGGCAGAGTGTTCAAAGGAAACTAGACTGAAATAAAGTTGCAAACACCCCCAGGGTCAGCTAGGGAATCCCTAGCAACATCATCCTAGGGAAGGAGAAATACAAAGAAACAGAGAAGAGCTGCCTCCTCCCCCACCCAACAAAGAGACAACACTGTATTAATTCTGGCCAATAAGTTGATTGAAAGACAAGAAAAACGTCTAGAAGACATGGAATCTCATCAAAATCCTCCAAAGGTAGGTGTAAACTTGGGCACATTAAATAGCTTCTTATAATTTAATGTACTCATTTATCAGCATTTTAATTTTTACCCCTTTCATGGACTGATTTGAGTGACATGATTCAGCCCACACTTGGTTTGCCGTGACAGATGAATTTGAAGCCCCCCACACAGCTCTTACCGCCGCACCCTCAACCACCTTCCCAGCACAAGGTCAGAGTTGAGGAGGGTCCCGTCATCTCGCTTTCTCTATGGAGCAGGAAATGCCTTTGACAGGTAGTACCTTGAGAATCAAGTTCAAGGGTATAATCAAGTGATTACTCTTTACACCTGGTAAACATGGCCAGAAACCTCGAACTAGAACTCTGTCTTTCCCTTTCAACCTTGACTATATTCATATAGTCTTCCTTTCCTTCCCTTCCCAACTCTCCATTCATGACCACCTTTCCCACTCAGAAGCAATGCTGAAAAACAAAACAAAGCAAATAAAACAAAAAAACCTCTCCTCAACTGCTTCAGCTGCAGGAAGTATCATACATTATAATCACTCTATCTCATTAGACGATGTACTTTAAGTTTCCTCACTTCTCATTGCCAGGAAAGGAATCTGAGTACTGCATGTCAAGTATTATTGAAATGTCTGTTTTACATCAGTGGATCAACTGTAAATATTTTTGTCTAAGATTTCGATGGCAAAAAAACTCGGGGATCATTTATTTATTCTGTGTTGAGATTTAGGCTCAAAGCTTTTCCTGGAGTATCAAGGGACTTCTTACCTAATGCCCTTACATTTGAGGGACCATGTAGTGTAACGTGAAGCCATGTACTCTGAGAATGAAAGGAGTCTCTCTTCATGACTATCTCAGGCCAATGGTAATAAACCTGGTCTGTACTGGACAAATTGGGGCACACGGTCCCCTGCCTATCATGGAAAGGCTAAATAGGAGGAGTATTTCATTGTGAACAAGGATGGTTATCTCTTCTGCATGCCTAAAACACTAGCTGACCTTGTATCCCACTTGTCATTTGGTGAATTCTGCCTTAAAATTTTGTTTCTCTTCATATGGATCTGTCCTTGAGGTTGGAGTCTGAATTCCTGTTTTCACAACCGGGGAGAATTTTAGAAGCCTCATGAAGTGAATCAAATGCCTGTTGATCATGATCAAGTTTGATCGGAGAGGAGCAGGAGCATTGGTTATCCCCGGTTTCAGAGAGAACCCTCTTCCCCCACCTTGTAGGTGATTACTTCTCACCTTGGGGAGGTTAAGGAATGCAGTTGTTTCCTATTGTTTTTGTAACAAATTACCACAAAATCAGTGGCTTAAACCAAGACAAATGTATTACTTCACTGTTAAATCAAGATGTTGGTAAGGCTGTGCTCCTTCTAGAAGCTCTAGGACAGAATCTGTTTCCTTGCCCTTTTTTTTTTTTTAAAAAAAAAAAAAAATCTTCTCAGGGTCATCTAACTACCTTGGTTAGTGACCTCTTCCTCCATTGTCAAAGCGAGTAGTTTGGCATCTTTCAATTTCTGCTTTCATCATCACACCGCTTTTTTCTGACTCAAACTCATTTTTCTTATTCTTTCTTATGAAGACCCATTACATTGAGCTCATATGGGTAGTCCAGGATAATCTCTGCATCGGGATCCTTAATCACATCTTCAAGTCCCTTTGCTTTGTAAGGTAACACATTTGCAAGTTCTAGGGATGGGGACACAGACATCTTGGGATTGAGGCATTGTTTAGCCTATAACAAGAACCATCTACAACCAGATTCTTAGGTTGTTTCATTAGACGCTTTATTATCTAAATGATGCCATCATCATTAGTGCTTCTCAAGGGTGTTGCCAGTCTGCCCGAAGAGAGGAAATGTAGGTAGCTGAGAGGAGTGAAGAATTCCCACATGGGCATAATTGCAGATATGCCACTGGGCTGTTCAAAGAGAGAAGAGAAATTCTTCCCCAGGTGGCTTGTACATTAACCGCTAGATGAATTCTTTTGGCTTTTGGTTTGCATATATATGCACTACATATTTCTAAGAACAGTCCAGGAAGAAAAAAAATAGAGCTATATGGTATGGAGGAACTCAGCAGCAGCAGGCTGGAAGGATTGGGTCTGCCCGCCCCTCCACTCTCCATGCCATCCTCACCCACAGCTCCACCTGATTTGACAGGAAACACTAGCTGTGCTGCTGGCACCTGTGTTCCAGAATATAAAAAATCTACATGCTTCCCCGACAGCTGATGAAACCTCTGTCTGAGGCTCTCACCCTCGCCTTCTGTTCTAGGGATATTGTGCTCTCACTCTCTTCTCACAGTTAGTTAGGGGTTTATAATGGTCTTTGAACAACAGGCATTCGCACAGCTCACAGATGCCTGTAGTTTCAATAGTCTTTTAAATCTGTGGTGTCGTGAAAAGAAGACCTCAGCCTTTCCTCACAGCCAAGCTTACACACCACCACCACCACAAGAGAGCTAGTAGGTGTCCAATGCCCATGGTATGCAAATAAACACGCTAAGTACTTTATGTACTATTTCATTTAATCCTTACAACAATCCTAGAAAGTATTGTTTTCTAATATTACAAAGGTGGAAAAGAATGTTCAGAGAAATGACTCATCTAAAAAGTATGTGTATAGGCACACACATGCATGCAGAGACACACCACACAATTCTCATTGGATTTAAGTTCAAGAAAAATATATTCAAAGATTTAATAGAGACAAAATAGAAAAAGGAAAAAAAAAAGAGAAAACTACTTTAGGTTGTCCTTTTCCTGAGTGGGGGAAGACAGGAAAAAAGCATAGAAGCATTGTCATTCATGACTGCTGTGGGCTGTTTGTGCCCCTCCCTCCAAATTTCTGTGTTGAAATCCTAATTCCCAAAGTAATGGTACTTGAAGGTAAGGCCTTTGGGAAGTAGTTAGGATAAATTAGGGCATGAGTGGGGAGTCCTCATGATGGCATTAATCACCTTACAAAAAGAGGAGGAGATATCAGAGTTTTCTTTTTCTATCGGTAAAATGACAGCATAAAGGAAGCCTTCTATAGGCTGAATGAAAGCTCTCACCCAGACTAGATCTGGCCTGGCACTTGTTACAGCTGCTTCAGCTGACTAATACGATGTATAGCAGCCCACACACATTGAGTGCTGACTAGTGTGTGCTCTTGATAGACAGATATGATTGAAATTAGGTCTCAGTTCTCTGAGAGCTACTGGTCTAGAAAGAAAAGCCAATCACATCGGCAGTGCACCTCACGATGAGCCAGGTATCAAGAAAAGTAATGGAAGTGCTTAGGAAGAAGTTGTGTCTTCAGCCTGGCCCCAAACAGGAAACATTTGGGGGAGGGAGCAGATACATTGAGTGAAACCCTGCAAGATAGATAATATTTGAATGGATCTGTGGGAAATGGCATCCTAGACCTGATATATAGTGTGACCAAAGGCATAGAGGTGAGAAAGGCCATGGCGTCTCATAGCGGAATTATGGATGTGTAAAGTGAAGAGCAGGTTGGGAAGTGGGCTGGGATTAGGTCATGCCCTATCTTGTATGACAGACCGAAATGCAGATTTTATTTTGCAGATAAGGAGAATGTCCTAAAGTTTTCTAAGAAGAAAAGTGGCATAGATATAAGTGAGAAAACAGCAGCCAGACATTATCAACTAATGTGTTTTGTTTGGTTCAAATGCGATGTTTCTCATTAAAATGCTTATTTCTGGTTTCTCTCTAAAAAAGATGGAGGATCTTGCAGCACTAACCTGCTTCTCATATGGTCACAAAACCAGAATTGAGTAGCAGCACGTGCCTTTAGTGTATACACTTGCACACTTGCAGTTTGCTGCAGTCCACACTGCTCCTTATTGCTCTATAGAAATCAGTGTCGCTCTCTGTCAGGTATCTGTTGGCATGTGAATGTGTGAACTCTGACATAAATGACCAGATCTGTTTCTGAAGCAGGCTTATACAGGGGAGGTAAGACAATACCACTTTGATACCTAATATTTGGTGATGCTTTCAATTCATTTTGGGCTGCATTCAATTTATGTGTTTGGACTTCCCAGCAGAGGAGAAAGTAGAATTATTTGAGACTGGACATGAATTATCTTATCCCTCTTCCCTTGGAACATCCCGGCAACAATGTGTGCAAAATACATTTCATTCAGTAGACTGTTGATACATTTAGACCAGTTTGAATAGCTCATGCAGACACTGGTATGGGTTAGTGCTCAGTCACTGGCAAATGATGAAAAAATACTTGCAGGAATGGCTATGTATAAGAAAAATAACTGACAGACTTCCACTCTGTGAATGAATATTAATAAAAATATTAACTCTTAATACTTTTACAACAAAATGTTATTCCTGCATAGTCTCATGAGGTCTTCACTATTATTATTCCTAGCATACAACTTAGGTAAGGGAGAGAAATTCTAGGAGAGCTTGGTCTTAAGCCTGAGCAGCATGTAAAACGAACACGGACTTCTGAGGAAAGAAGAGGAATTCAGATTTGGCCCTATTGAGCTATGTGGACATTTCCCACAGGAAGTAAGAAATTCAGTTCTGGAGTTCAGGAGAAAGGTCAGGGTAAAGCAGTATTATTGTATGAAAGTAAAACAAAATAAATCAGTCTGTGTAATAAATTCTTTTATGTAGGAAACAAATATAAAGAGGGAAGAGGGATAAGACAGACGTTTTGGAAAAATATATTCCTATGGATTAGGAAGGTGGCAAGTCGGGAAGCTAGGAATTAACAGACTTCAATGCTCCTGCAGAGAACTGGTCACTGGAGTTCTGGTGGGGACACCCCTGACAGACAGCAGTCACAGCAGTGCATGAGGAAAGAAGCCAGACTTGCAAGGACTAGTGAATCAAGCCCACTCACTGTCGGATGTTGTGCAAAGGGTGGCTAGAAAGGAGGGACCTGAACTGACACCAAGGGCAAGGTGGCATTTTTAAAGGACGTCATGATAGAGGAGATAAACATTTGTCCTGTGACAGAAGAACAATTGGAGAGGGGAGACTAAAGACACAAGAAATGAAACTACTGTTGATGGAGTAGGACCCTAAACAAGCAGATGTGGTTGGGAACTCAGCATCCAGAAAGGGGCCCTCTTTCCTCAGAAGTCCGTCTTCGTTTTACATGCTGCTCAGGTTTCCTTTGGCTTCTCATCCACCCTCGCTCTATCTCAGAAAGAAGGATCTGAGTGAGGAGCAAAAATGGAATGGTGCCTGAAGGAAGCCCATTGAGGGGTACTTTGGTTCATGTTCCCTTCCTCCTTGTGGCGCCCTCAGGTTCTTTCATCTAATACAGCTGCTGAGTGGTTATGCATGAGAGAAATCTCGTGTATGTTGGGAAAAGGGCGGCTCACCCACCTTGGAGAATATCCAGGGAGCCCATAGGAGTGGAAGCGTGAGGAGGTGGCTTAAATCAGCTCAGCATTAACCGGTCTTGAGGGCAGACAGTGATGACTTTTTCTAGCCCTTTCTCTATTGTTTCCAAAAGAAAAGAGAGGCCATGTGAGGCGCCCCAAAGGGGAGTACGCAGCTGGGTGACCAGGTGTCCCAGTGAGTGGACTGAGGAGTGTCGACGCTCTCAGGGATGTGAAAGAACACCCTCCAATGGCATCTTTTGATCTGTAGCTCATCTCTCTGGAATAACCAAGTAATTATCACTCCTTTGTATTCAGTGAATTCCAAAACCGTGGCATGTTTGTGACCCTTTTTATGTTAATTTTACATGAGGACAGCCAGATTCAGTAAGGACCTGAATGAGCCACTGTCTAAGCCCAGCACTTGGAGGAGAGTAACTCTCACTTCCTTGACTGGTTTCTGAAACTCTGTTTTGCTTCAAATAAATCTTCCCAGGTGGATAGAGACCAGGTTCTCCCTCAGGATGTCAGACTCCCAAATGTTTTTGGTGCTGGGCTGAGCTGCATCCAGGCAGCCTGCTCAGCACAGTGCTTTCTGTCCCATGGTGCCTGAAATGCTCTGAATCTTTTCCCCTGGGATAGCCTTAAGCTCTGCTGCCCTTACCCTAAGAAGTTTGGGACTGTCTCTTACTATTGCCTTTGTTCACTGCCTGTGATGGCAAGTGGTGTCAAGCTGTCTGTGGAGGGAGTGGCGGTGATGCTGTCATCTAGCACTCCAGGGGAAGAACAGCAGGTAGATAAAGGAAACCTTTAGGCATTATGTGGAAGCACCTGAAGACCAAGGTTTCAGTGAGTTACCTACACCTTTTTGCATTTTGACCTTCCTTCCCTATCTCACTTCACTCACTAGACCTCTGAGGCAGGCAGGGTGTGGACTTTGAACCTGATATAGAAAAGCTGTGTTTTTACCTAAGGACAAAAAGCTAATGACAAAGCCAGGAGACTCTCTGCTAGGAAGGATTCTAGTTAATTATTTTTATCCCCAAAAAGAAATTTGCAATTTGCAAAACAAAACCGAGACCAAACAGAGTACAATTTTCAGAGGATGAGAGTTTGGGATTTGGACCGGGCAGGCCCACTAGTACAACTCGTCTGATCCTTTTTGCCTGGACAGTTCTTTACGAATGACCTGCTTCTCAAATGATGTTGGATTTACTTGGACATCATTAATAATAGCACCGTGACAAATGTGGGAAAACAGCATGGTGGCGCCACCGCTTTATCTGGGGTCTGCTTTCCTGTTTTGACTAGATGCCTAAAGGTGTTTCTCGAGAAGTGTGCCGTCACCGAGCTACACTGTGGTAGGGTATTAGTTACCTCCAGTTTCCTCTTAAGGCTATTTTGACTGTAGGCCCAGGTTCAATTTGTGGTGTAAATAGTTCTCTTTAAGATACTCTCAGTTTAAGTCATCCATCAATAGATTATTTTTGAGTAGCAGCACCTTTGGAATCACACTCGTACACATATAGACCAGTTTTGAATGTATTTTTCCAAAGAGATGAATGAATTACTCCTAAGGCCAGGCTCACACTAAACCACCACAAGGGGGCTCCTGCGCATGTCCACTGCTGCTAAAAGGCTTTACTCCTCAACCCCGCCCCTCTGGGGTGGGGCACAGTTCCTGCATTTTTTCCCCTCTCACAGTTTCTATCCAATATTGAGGTCTCTTCAATATTGGAAAGATTCAAAGCAATGTAAATATGTCAATCAATATTGGTCACTGCAATTCCAGGTCTCAAAAAGCAATCCCCACCTCCTCAAGGAATAAATTTAAAAGGTATGTTCCATAGTAGGAACCAGATTTTTCCTTCCTGGGGCAGTAAAAAGAAGAAAATATTAGTTTTAAGAAAAGCCAACAACGAGCTTCAGGCTTCAATCACCAAGGATGTGCATTTTGTGCACAGGAATTTTCTTCAGAAATTGTGAATCATCCAAGCCAAGTCTTAGTTCTCAGTGTAAAGCTGAAAATTCATGCACTCATTTTTCTCCTTTTCATGTCATCTGGCAAATAATCAGAGTGGCAGAGCAATTGGGATACAATGTCATAGGATGCAGCCACATATCTAATCTTGACAAGGGACACTTGAGACTTGCAGGACTGGTGATTCCTGTCCACGCTCTGACACATCTAAGCATGACTATGTGATGGGACCAGGCCCATTTAAATAGGCATCCTGGGGCTGGTTCAACACAGGAGGGCAGGAAAAAAATGTTCCATGAAAATCTTCACTCCACCTGAGAGAATTGATAGCATTTAAAATGTCTAATAGACAAAAGGTGAGAGTGGTGACAATAAGCTCAGCAGCAGATTCAAACCCTTTTTGGTCTATCCATTGTTTCCGGGTGGGGAGCGGGGGGAATGAGGAAGGCAGGTGGCTTGCTCACCAGTGAATGTCCAGCAGTGGCTGTGGGATGAACCTCTGAAACCACTTCCCTGAAGACTGAAGGTGTGCGATACCCTAGCCATGACCCATTTGCAGAAAGAAAATGTGTGCGTGTGTGTGGGGGAAACAAACACAAAAAACAACCAAACAAAAACCAAAATAACCTTCAGAGGTAAGAGGGGACTGGGAAGTGAAAATATGACTCAGGAAAACTCCAGTCTCCAGATAAGGCTCAAGGGAGATATATAATGGGGGTCAAGGCAGAAGTTTACACTACAGCAGTAATCAAGTTTAAAAGCACGTTATTAATTTCCTTGCCAACTTTAATTTGCTGTTTTAAATCTCATAAGCAACTGAGGGAGCCGGGTTCCCTAACATCTTGGACCACTGGAGTAATTTTTTTCTTTTTTTTTTTTTTTTTTTCCTTTGGAAAAGGCAAGGTGACCAGGGACACCAAGAAGACACATTTGGGAGTAAAATGTGTGCATTTCTAAAAGCTCCCAAGTGACTGCAGCACGAGCAGGAGGGAGAAAGTGCCTAAGCCGCTGTAAACCAGCCTTTTATGTGCAGGTAAGACTGTAGGAGCACTTAGCTAAGGCAGGATTTATGAAGGCCATGGAGAGGAGAAAGGTGACCCCCTTAAAGATTAGGATGCAGGTATAAATGAAAATCAGTTTTTCGTCAGCCGACTTTGGCGATACAATATGATTTCATATATAATTTCTGGATTTTCAAAAAGCAAACCCACATCATAAAAAAGGGCTCTTCACATATTTACAGAAATCTGAAGACTTGGCCCATGAATATAGGGATGTATTCTATTCCCATTGTCTTTACATTTCTCATGCTCTGATAATGGCTGATCTGGGGCTGTCCAAGTTCAATGACTTGGGAAACACTGCCACTAACCACCTATCCATACCCAGAGGTGCAAGAAACATCACCAAATAACTTCTGAGCAGTTCAGAAGTGCAGTCCAGCTCTTCTCTTAAATGCTGCAGTGTGCGTGCATGCGTGTGTGTGTGCGTGAGTGCGTATGTGGCCGTGCGTGCATATGTGAAGGCGCACACGTGTGTCCTGCTACCATCTAGGTGTGCCCACCAGGGTAGGAAGAGGCAACAGAACTAACACCAACAGGAAATACTCAAACATTTGCTTTTCTTTTTGAAACTTGTTATCCACCAGCCCCGCCCATCTTTTTCTCTGTACCTGACCTATGCCCTCAATCTGTTTGTTTTAGGCAGACATGATTATGGGTCATCAATAGTTTTCCCTAAGCATGTTCTGATTGACAGAAGGGGAAAAAGTTTGATTAAATTTTTGAAAAAGACTGTTCATATTAATCCTTCCATAAAATTTGAGAGTTGGTTGTAGTGTAATTGCTAACATAAAAGTTTCATTAAGAAAAAGATGATCATTGCAAGGCAATTGGTTTGTAATTAGCTCACAAGAGCAGGTGGCTTTGAACAATGAACTTTAGACAGGGCCAAACAGTATTTCTCTGCTTTCATCTCTGAAAAGTGGAGCTGGCAGTCTTGCCCCTACAACTGCAGCCCTCCCAGGAAACATTTCAAAGTCCTGCTTGCTGTATGGAGTGCCCAAGCTGCCCAGAGGTGTTATCCCACTAGAGTGGTCACACGAGTCACTTCCCTTGGAAACAAACGGGGCGATGCAGTAAGTTGCATTAGATTTTCCATAAAAATAAATCAACAAGATTTCATCAAGTCCTTTCCAATTTGACGGGGCATGAAACTAGTCTACGGGAAGAAAGCACATGCTGTAATAAGTGATCCAGTTGAGCACATCACTATTATCAGCTGGAAGGAAACTATTAATTGACTATTGTTTCACCCAGGAGAAGAAAAATGCTTAACTCTTTCAAGAGAGACACTCACTGTCTAAGGTTAGCAGGTCAGTCTTTCTCAGTAGAACTTATATGAGGAAACAAATTCTATGCTTCTTGTAGACATCTGAGATCTCGTTTGTGCCAAAAGTGTGATGTTGCCTGCCTATTTGGTAGTGTTTCATAGAGTTCACAAACAATGGACAGAAACCAGCTTCATCACAGATTTAAAATATTTAATGACAAAATTAGAGTTTGCTGTAATAGTGACTCATAGAGCAGGTGCCACTGGTCTTTGAAAGAAAAAAAAATGTACTTGACATTTTATAGAACTTCTGAAGGATTAATAACTGTACAACAGACATCAGCAGTGTTACAACTCTAAAAATCAAAAGCGAAACCTATGTTTAATATCCCTTATTTAGGACACTGTAAATATTTTTACATAAATGCACAACCTTTGCTAGCCACAAAAGTAGTATTAAGACAGATTTCACTGTAATTTTAAGTCTAACACATCTTTGTTTCAGAGCTTAAAAAAAGTTAACTACTGATAATGTTACATTTTACAAATACATTCTTTAATTGGAAACATTAACCTGAATAACTGTGTATTTCCTGTACACGGATATCTAATACTAGTGAAGAATATGACAGCTACATTCCAGGAAGAAGTGATAACACTGGCAAGTTTCTTTTCTATAGAGGTTGTCAACACAATCTGAGAAATCCTTCAGAGACAGAGTATCCCCCAAACGCATAGTGAAGAGCAGAAATGAAACAAACTGAAATAATTTCTCTTTTAGCAAGTTCAACCAATCCAATTGGCCCCAAATAATGTGAGTCATTTTAGAAATTTTCTCTAGATTAGATTAGATTAATGTTTTTGTATTACAGCACCTTCTACAAAAGGATAGCAAAGAACTTCATGTGTGTCATCACAGGGGTCCTCTTCAAAAAGTCAGGAGGTAGAGGAGGGACAGGGATTACTGCTCTGGCCCACCGTGGGGTTGAGGGTGAGGCAGGACATTTGACAATGGGATGCCAGGGCCAGACCACAGCCTGGAAGCAAATCAACAGAGGAAACTAACAAAGATTCCAACAGGCTTTTTTCTAATTCAGTCTATTTCCAATAAGACTTCAGTCTAAAAGGATAAACAGAGAGTGAGGAAAGAGGCAAAATGTGGAATATTTATAAAGAGTAGTTATCACAACTCTACCAGGGAAGAAAATATCAAGTATCAAAGTATGCTATGACCTCATCTTCTGCTACTTTGGAAGCAACTTTGCAAATACTGTTGTTAGATAGTTGGCAACTAATTTTATTTTTGAGTCTGGCTGATTGTCAGTGGGTTTTAGATTTATCCTTTCAATTATTTATACCAACTACCTCTAAAACAAAAATCCAATTTGGGAAGATGAGTGTCTGTGTGTGTGTGTGTGTGTGTGTGTGTGTGTGTGTGTGTGTGTGTGTGTCTGTATCTTCAGAGAGTTTTCTTGAACTGGATCATTACACTAAGAAGATTCATAAATTTGTCTCTGGCAAATCCCATCTCCTTTTGCCAATACTGCCTAAGACATATTTTCTTCCGATAGTCCAATGTTCTATCTACCCAGGAATGCTTTATCAGGAGAATTTAAGCGATTTAAATCAGCATAATCCAAAAGTCACCTTATAATGCTATGAAAGAGGCTACAATATAGGTGGACTCAATTGGCTCAATGGATAGGAAGAAACAGAAAGGGTCCTGAAGATTCAACAGCTTAAAAACCAATGCACTGTGTGGGAGCTGGGTGGTACGAGCACGTGGGGGCTGGCAGGCAGCCTGCCGCCTTGTTTCATGAAGACAAACCACAGCTTTTATGGTTAGCGCTTTAACCCTCTGAGAAGCAAAACTCTCAGATTCAAAGCCCAGTACTATCCCGAGTCATACAAAATCAGGAGGTGAGTCAACTTCATTCAATCTGACTGTAACTGCTTCATGACTGCTGCTTTGTAGTAAACCGTCGCAATGAAATGCAATTTGTCAAGAAACCCATATGTTAAGTTACATTAAATAGACAGCAATAATAATATCAAACCCTTCAAAAAGCGGATAACAAGAAAATAAAGACCATTTCCCAAAGTCACTCTAAGTGTGCCTCTAAAATGAGCAGGACTTTGTTAAAAGAAAAGAAAGATTTTAAATGTAGTATCTTTTCACATTTTCATTTACAGACCTTTATCTAGACATAGCACTTCTTGATGAAAATTGAAGTGCTTTTCAATGCCATAATTTGGGATAACAACAAAAGAAAGAAACATCGATGAATATACAGAAGTTTTTAAATAGGCTTTTCTTTAGGTTTTAAACTGAAATTTTTATCCTTCACGTGGTAATTCCAAAGAATCGGCCTTTAAACAAGTGTCAGAAGTATTTAAATCACAGCTCAGAAAGTAGTTTCTATTTGTGATTCTCATCTGTTCTTTTGAATGCGGGTGATGGTTCATGAAAAAGCTAAGACTGGTTTTTTCCCTGATAAATCCAATTGTTTTCCATAATGCAGACATATGTCTCAGGATATAGAATCTTAACCTTCAAATTAAATGCAGTGAGGAACCTGAGAAACCAATCACTGCTGGACTTTTATTTCCATCTACGAACAGTAATATCTGCTGTTACCACATTAAAGTGTCTTCCTGCTTAAAATACATGTTGTCAGTGTAGACCAAGCTCAGTATATCATTTGGTCCAAATTTCATGTTCAGACTAAAAATAACTTTTAAAAAAGGGGAAAACACATCCAAACGTAAACATACACAGTGGAAAAATAACCCAAACCAACATGAAGCTTATGCTTCTGTAGCATTTCTTAGCAAGAAATGGGCAAATGGATAAACTCAACATCTTTCCTTTCATATTAATATCCGAAAAGGAAAAACCAAAAAGCTAAATGTCCATATATTGGGGGGGAAAAGATGCAAGAGGAGGTCTGGAACGCTTGTAAAAACTGCTGACAGACTCTTCAGTTTCTCTTAGGAGGGTCACCAGGAGAGGCAGTTTCTCAACATTTGTGCTTCATGGCAAGCTAAGGAGAGAGGGGGATGAAAAGAGGAGGCGTTATTAGCAGTGGGATGAAATTTCTGTGCTGTTCCCTTCCAATAACTTCAACTGAGATTCTGCTTCCCGTTGAGGAGTCACCATTCATAGTGGCATCGAGTAAATGTGCAGCGTTTCCCCAAATAGTTCACTGAGCCTTGCATTTGTTACTCCTCCTTCCAGTCAGTGTGCCAGAGCATATGTCCAGGGAACGGAGGGTTGTGTGGTGTCCGCCATCCCCCGAAGGCACAAGTGCAAAAGCTGATGCGTAGGCAGAATGAGTGACCTCTCCTAGGATCACATGGGTGTAGATCCACAGTTTGCGTGCTCCCAGGTTCCTAGCTAGTAACCAGGAAAAGCAACACCCCTCAAATGTAAGCATTTACAGACACTCCCTGAAGTATTAAACATCAACAATCTGCAATAATCTACTGAACAGCCAGCAAGAACATTCAAGCAAATCCAAAGCACTTGACGATTAAACTCTTAGAGACCAGAGCTGAGCAACAGACCAACTCTGGAACTCGATTTACTACTCCTCCCACTGGTATTTGAGAAATGTGCTTTATCGAAGTGTTAGATCTTTTAAATGGGAACACCAAATACCCTTGTAGCATTCAATAAGCCTCCTAAGCTTAGCTAGAGCCCAGGATAATGTATTTAAGGAACTGTATGCAGGTGCAGAACATAAAATTAAATCTGACTTGGCTTTTCTTAGCCATAACCTTCCCAAGGACCCCCTCACACTAACGAACCAGAAGGCAGAGCAGAAGTTGAACTGCATTTGCCCCTGTGTCCAGTGTCTAATGTGAAAGATTTATCCCTGGTCAGGGATGGGAGAACCTGGGCTAGAGGACGGGGTTGTGCCATTCAGAAATGTTGTTTTTGAGCAAGGACCAGATGCAATACCTTTGTAGAAAGCCCTGCCATCTGTGTCATGACCAGGTTCTTGGGGCTTGAAGAATTAGCAAGGAGCATCCCCTGAATTTGCCCAGTGGTCCTTGCATCATCCTGGAAGACGTCAGTCATCCCTTTTCATTAGCATAATGCAGAGCTGGAGGCCTCCCTTCTTCTTATGTCTTCAACAAAGAAGTTATAAGCCATGGATGCTACTTCAGCTAGGCCAGCCACAAAAGCAGCGCCAACATTTCCCTGGCAGCTGGTGAACCTTGGCAGGTCTGCAAGTGAAGAGGGGATCTGTGGACCAACCCTTTATGTTGCTAAACTAATCTCTGCTTAGAATTATTAGACTTTAGCTAAAAGAGCCCCTGGTCCTCTGCCTGGTGAAGTCAACTTCAGGGAAGATTTCTACAGGCCTGCAGAACTGACACCAACAATCAGCCAGTGGTGCTTTTGAATCCCGGGCGTGGCCAAGCCACCATGCTAAATTGCCAAGAAAGGAGGCAGTGGCTAAATGCCTGACCTTGAAGAAACAAGAAACAAGGTGGGTGGAAGTGGCACAGCCAGAGGTTTCTCTCAGATCCGTCTCACTCCCCGGCCACCCTTTACATGTATGCACTCCAAGGTCTCCACTTCTTGCTCAGGGCTCTAGTTTCTATACATTATCAACGTGGACCATTCAAACCAACACGGAACTGTTAAGTGTTGTGCATAATGAACACAGCCACAAATATTTGATCAGCACTGCTGTCTTGTATTCACTGAGCTATTAACTTTCAGTGAATGGGCTTGTGCCAATTTACCCACAGTCATTAATCTTCAGCAGCGATCATACTGCTGCTTAAGCCAGGCCTAGTTATGACTACATTGTGTCGAGGAGGACAGTATGTGTATCAGGTGGCGCTGTGACCAGCTCAGCTTTGCGACTGGAATGAACATTTTGCTTTTGAGGTATTTTTGCAGAGGGTGGCATCATTTTCATGCTACTTGTTTTTCGTTTTTAATTCCCTGGGAGTTAGGAGCTATAGACTACAGAAGGCAAGGTGGCAGGCAGAAGAGCTGAACCCTGAATTAAATGAGGTCACAGGGTACCTGGGTGTTGTTCCTTCCCTGCTATGCATGTGCTTGTATGACCCTGGCTGAAGTGACAGCTGCCGCACACCTCAGTTTCCTCATGTCTATAAATACCATCTTCAGTTCAAATGCTTGTGGATCAATTTAGATATCAGAGTTCTTATAGAAGAGCTTATCATTTCCTTTTGACATATTTCATCCTGTTCATATCTCACAGAAAGCTTTAGTTCAATGCTGTGTAAACTGCTCCACCTAAATGACAATATTATATTATCTAGTATAGTAATAATAATAATATTAAAAAATTACACATACTAGGAAGTTTCTGCAAGAGGCCTGGGTTCTTGAGGCTCCTTTCAGATCTGAGAGCCAAAGGAAGCAGGTGACTAGCCAGGACAGAGGACACCATTGCCCCCAGTGGGAGGGGCTGCCCTCTCTTTCCCACAAAACAGGCTTGTGCCAACATCATTCCTCTTTGAGAAATGTCATCCGAGGATGCCTAGGTGTGGGTAACATTCTTGCCTGCTGACTCACTGCCATCAAAGTGCTGGATACACTGCAGCCTTGTGCTTTTTGGGGCAGGGGAGAGGGGGAGAGGGGGAGGGAGCGGGCCAGCTCTGTGGCAGAGCGGCTCTCTCCTCAGGGCTGAGACTGTGCCAAGCTTCCAGCTCAGGAAGGAACCATGTTCCTTCTGGCCGGCTGCATGGAGCTGGGGCTGAGGGGAGCAGGAGCGTTTTCCTTTGCACTACAGGAGACAGGCACCCACGTAACTCGATGGCAGGTCATGCAGAAGTGATCATTCACTCATTCACTCATGTTGGGGGGCCACTGCCTGGGTCCTGGAAGAAGTTAGAAAGCTGACAGTCCTTTTCTACTGCAATCGAGAAAGGTGTCTTGTGCCCTCCAGCTAGGCTGGTGGGCCCGTATTTACCGACGGGGCACAGAGGACCTGTCACCCGGAGGGGCCGTTCTCTGCTCAGGGAAACACAGCCCACTCTTTCTGAGTCAGCACAGTCACACTAGTGGGGGTGGGAGCCCTCACTTCCAGCTCCCAACTCACTCTTCACCAGCAGGCTTGCCCAGAGTGTGGCTAGTGAAATGACATCTGCATGCTCACCCTACCTGGGTTCCAATAAGGAGTCCTAGTCCCTGGGAAAGCAGCCACACCTATCTAAGGAGGTCACTTTTAGGAACCCTGCCAGTGCTGGTGATTCAGAAGCACACATCCTGATTTTAGAAACCTTCAAGTCTGGCAATGGTAGTGTCTCTCTCAGTCCCTCAAATACACTCACAGACACGGGCGCCATCTCCCCCTTAGTCATCCGCAGGAGAACCCCCAACCCTGTGTCCGAAAACAGGCAATGGGATGACACAGATCCTCTTGGGGGGTCAAAGCCAGAGAGCCCCTCCTGCTGCCTTGGGTGCCAATCAGTTTCTGTCCTGATGTTTCAAAGGCTGCTCTGCGTTCAGAAAGCACTCGTGTTGAGCAGGGAGGCCCTCCCACCCCACTTAGGAGGACAAAATCTCCAATTCCTTCCTGTCCCATGCGGGGATCCTCAAGCACATTTCTCCAACTTTCCTACAGTGCTTGTTCTGTGACTGAATTAGGGCAGGCTCGGCAGGAGCCATTTTTATGGAAATATTTATTACCAATGTTAATTTAGATGTCTATATGCCAGGTAGTGAGCTAGTAGATGTAGAGATTTTAATTCAATCAATTCACTCAGCACCCCAGGAGAGTAGATGCTATTATTATTATTATTTTTAATGAAAGGTGCAGGCAGGGATAAAGGCAGGCAGAGGCAGACAGGCAGGAAGAGAGAGGAGGAAGAAGCATTTATTTATTTTATTTAGTTGTTGCTCTCAGGTACTATTATTGACTAACCCTGTCTTACTGATGAGGAACTGGGGCTTAGAGAATTAAATATGTGCCCAAGGTCATGAGATGATGAATCAAACACAAGGTGTTAACTACAGTACCACATCGCCTTCGCAAACACCCAGGGAACTTGTCTCTAATGGCAGGGAAACAGGATGACCGGACCAAGCCTCTGGCCATCTGGTTCGGTTATCCAACCCAGTGGTTGTACAACTGCCCCTGAGGGGGACGCCTACATGCATGGCCTCCAGGCATTGTCCACACTCCACCTTAGGAAGAGTGACCCCACAGACTTCCTTGGTTATTCCGTTGGTTCATGGTTTAATCATTAACCGAAACTCTTATTTTAGCAGAAGTTTAGCCCTGCGTTACTGAGTGCTCTATTCTGTGTATAAGGCATGAAAGAGGTTTGCCTGTACTATCAGGCTTTCCAGACTCGAAAATAGTTAAAAGATGATTTTCTTTCAGCCTTCTTTTCCCTAAATCAACACTGCAAAGATTTCCCTAGATCTCCACTGCCTGTCCCTGTTTCGACTACTAAACTTGCTGTGTTATAAACAAAGATGGGGCTGGAATTCTAGCATTTTCGTCTTATCTTATCTCTGTATTGTGAAGGCTGGAGAGAGGAGGAAGGGAGAGAGGGACCTTCAACCTGAGTTCCAATGGAGGCTCTGGCCTCCAGCATGGCTGCCCGCCTTTGCAAACACATCTGGTCAGTTCTCCAGACAACCCCAATAGAAACCCACAGGCAACAGTGCAGTAAGACCTGTCATGATGGAAAATTGATGAGAGTCTGTGCAAAGAGGAGGCAGGAAGAGAAGGCAGGAGAAATCCACCAGCATCGGATCTGCAGCCCTGTCTGACTGGGAGCTTCTGGGAGAAGCCAGCTCAGCTCAGCTGGGGAGATTTTTCTCATTACTTTTCAGGTTGTCCATTCTTGTTTCCTCAGCAGAAGCAGGGTTTTCTGTGGAAGCAAATTCATTTTCCCCCCTAAGGTCACCTCAGTAGCACATCTGAAGAGCCAGAGCATGAGTCGGAGGTGCCAACAGTTATCAGCAGAAGTTGTTTCTGGAAACCTAGGTTCGAATCGCTAGCCAGAAAAGACTTGCCCTTTGATCTGAAGCACAAGAACAGTAATAAATCCTCTTTATAACCTAACTGACAAAGCCTCTCTTTCCTTCAGATTGTGACTGCCTCAGAAAGCTGACTGCCAATAAAAACTTCCTTTCTCCTCTGAAAGGGGCAGCCTGAGCGAGCCAGTGTGTGACTGTGCCTGTGGGCATGGTGGTCGTGTGGGACATGCAGGTTCCTGGGCTCAGAGGCAGGAGGGAACCTTGCAGGCAGCTCTGCATTAGCCAGGACAGCCTTAGAGGCTCAGGGCCTGACAGGAGCCCTGAGATGTGCTGTGCCCTGGGCCTGAACTTGCTTTTCATGAGGTGAAGAGATAAGAATACAGGATGGGAGGCTCCTAAGTGGAAAGGGACAGCTAGGAAAGGTAAACAGGAGCATCCTGGTCTTCTTTCAAGCGTCGGTCAAGGAAGGAGGGATTTTTGAGACTTCACCTTCCCACCTCCCCAGGTCCCTGAAACTGGAACCCTGAACTTCTGGGCAGGAGCCAAAGATGGTCCACATTTCCCTAAGGCCCAAGGTCAGAGACAGGCATAAAGCCATCAAAAAGGACTCAAGAAACAAGTGCCAAAAGAAACCCTTCCTGACTCTGGTACTTACTAAGTAGCAGATAAGAATTGTAGAGAGGGACAAAGGATTTAAATTAAAAAAAAAAAAAAAAAAAGGATTGATTTTTGTATCTGCCATCACGGGAAGTGTACTGACATGGTTTATGAGGACCCAACCTCCCTGACAACCCAGTGCTGAGACCTCGTCCTCTGTGGGCCCCACCTTGTGTGCAGTTTCTGCAAACTGCTGGGCGCTGTTCCTCATGTCCTCCGTCTTCTCCTCCGCCCGACCTAACCGCTCCCCGCGCTCATTCAAGGCCTGGCTCGCCTTCTGGACGGCGCTGGTCACACTATCAGCGGCTGAGTGGAGGATGCTGTTTCCTGAAGAAGGACGACAAGAATATCAGAAGCTGGCTGGAATGGCCTAGAGTACAGATCTCCGCCTCGGTGAGCACTCTGTAAGAGCAAGGTGGGGACACTACTGAAAGGCCTACGATGTCCAGGAAATAAGCTAGAATTTCTTCTGATTGGCTCCAACGGACTCACTTAGAGGAAGCCCACTCACTGATTGCAGGTTCTGGGCAGTGCTGAAGGTTTCTCTCACATACCCCTCACCCCATTTTTCTGGCATTGTTTGGTGAGGCTTAAAAGCACAGGGCCCATCTGGATTTAGGAGTTGGTTTGTAAAGGTAAATGGAAATCCTGACAAGTTTGTAGAATTATACAGTTTCTATGAGACATATCTGTATCTTATATGTATTTCTTTTAACTTGGGATTTACATAAATAGCCACAGGAAAACTGGGGGCATAGGAATTTTCTAGATATGATCCTGAATTCCTTTCATTTCACTCCTTCATCGCTAAAGTTAAGAAGTTCTGAATTAGTCTCAAAGTCAGCAGCTATGCATTGGCTTCCAACCTCGAATCCTGAGGATGGCTTGGTTGGTTGGGTCTCCTTACCTCTGAGCTCTGATACTGTCTATGAAGTACAGGGTTTTAGCACCATACTTACCAGGTAGAAAACAATGACAGAAACCAACCTGAGAAGAAGCTAAGTACTCCCAGATTCATGAGTGATGATATGGAGACAGCTGAAAATCATCACATTTCAAAGGGTTTTGCATCCCCGACAATCCCATTTGCCGGGACCAGGAAACGGAATTCAACAGTGAAGAACTGGGAGCTACAGAAACCACTGAAAACTAGCAACTTTAGAATAACCACCAAAGGAAATTTATAATTGTATTTTGTTAATATTGAGTGGAAAATATGTAATGGCCATTTATGTAATAGCTTTATGTCTTGAAAAAGTTTATTACATCATTAAACTTTGTACCTGGGATGAATACATCTAGCTTTTAATAGAAATGCAATTTCCACTTGTCTCAGCTGTAAAGGCTTCCTAATTTCTCCTCTGTGAGAACTGTGTGGTTTGTGGAAAAGGATCTAGGCAAAGAAAGTGCACGATTCCGAGGAAGCAATTTGTAAATTGTTTCTATTTTTCTTCTTTAGTGGTAGATTTTAAGGTCTTCCACTATGCACTAAAGGAAGGGGAATAAGGTTAATTTGGTGTTACTCAGTTGCATCAAATACTACATGAGCCACAATAAATCAGCACAGATTAACCCGTACCTCAGAAATGAGGCTCTGGAGAAATATGGTTGAATGCAAGGGTTGGTATGGAAGATCTATGTCTTCAGAACAGATTTAGGAGGATGGTTTCACATCATCCTCATGATTATGACTGATAACCTCTCATCACTAGCCTATCATAACCAGTAGACTGAAACTAGTTGACGTTAAATGTCTTGTACACAAGCACCAATAAGAAAGTGACATGGGAAGCACTGGAATTTGATTTTCCAACAGCTTTTTCTTATTCTGTGCTTTCCTCTTTGCATATATAGTGTTTGTCAGGGGAAGAAATCACTATGACAGAATTTTGAGAAGACTAGTATGTAGATAAGTTTTGACAGGTTATTTCACAAGGTAATGCCTGACTGTTTTTGTCCTCACAGTATTCCTCTTGGTAAATGAAGAGTTATTGCCTGAGCTGCACTCCAAGTCAATGGCTCTCAAGAAGGAAGAGGCCAATGGGATAGGATGGGAAGATGAATGAAGGACTGAAGGGTACAGAGAAGGGTTGGAGAAAATCTCCGATTCTACCTTCCTTTCATGTACCCACACCTGAGCCACAAGAGGCTAGGGACAAGTTGGGGCGGAGAAAATTAAAGAGGGTATACAACCAAGATTGTCTTTTCCTATTGAATCTGACATTCATGATGTCCTCAAAGTTAGACTCATCTGTATCTGAAATGAACCTGCTATATATAAATCATACTGCTTTCTTGTCACAAAGTCATTAAAGTTATTCTTGTACAAGATGTCAGGTAACACTGCCCCCCAGTTTTATATGATACTGTTCAACTGTCATTATAATGGAAAGAAGGAACCAAATGCCATCCACACTATTCAAAGATGGCAATTATTGACCACTATCAATAGAAAATTCACCTTCAGCTATGCACAGGTATGAGGATGTATTTAAACAAATCTCATTAGCTCAGTTGAAATGACCCTTCTGGTTTCAATTCTATCCATAGTACACTCCCAGTGAACACCATTTTAAAAAAAAAATCAAATTTATAATATTTCAGGTCAATTCTAGTCTCTTCTTTATCTAAACTCCGTAAGAAATATCTACACACTTCTTGTATGCTTAATAATGTATAGTCATGGGCAACTTGTCTACTTCATTTCTTCACCTGTAGATACAACAGCCTTCTAGCTGAATTAGGAATGTCCCGATGGCACCACTGCATTTTGTTGACCAATCTCTAAATCTGAGTGTTCTTCTTCTTGACTTGGTCTCCTTCTTGCTGCTTCTTTTATCTGGGTTCCTTTTACTGATCATGTAATTCCACAGTCGTGTCCTTGACTTTCTTCTCATTCATACTCTACAGACTGTCCCTGCCACAATTTTACTCAGTTCATAGCTTCAGTGACCACACTTAAATCTTTTGCTAGGTTGTGCTGCTGAGAGAGCTCTAGAAACCATGTTTTCTTATAAGAAACTCCAGCTGAGTCATCTCAGTATGTCCAAACCTGACAGTATTCTTTTTCCTTTTGTACCTTTTGGCGACTCTTGTTCAGCTACTCCATTTAGAAATGTGAGAGACTTGTCTAGATCCCTCTCTCACTTTTACTCCATGCAACTGAAGGTCACCTCCCTACAGCTCTCTATTCTCTTTACCATCATCATTTTGCTATAGTCATAGAAAAGAGGGAGTTTATTAAAAATCTTGTTACTTAAACAGTAAGGTATACAAAGTAATAAACATTAAATAGCTTAGTAAATCCATTATAAAAATAGTAGTTGGCTGAACACTTACTATGCTCTAGTTACTTACTAGTCTGCTCCTCACAACCCTATGTGACAAGCATGTCATATTTTTACATATGGGGACACCAAGGTACAGAGAGGGTTAGCAATGAGCCCAGGACCACACAGTAAGTATACAGTTAGGTTTTGAACTTATAAAGATTTTAAGTTCAGCTCCAGAGGCAGTTCTCTTATTCATTGTGTTATAGTGACTCTCCATTTAGGGATTTATTTTTCCCTTTCATAGGTGGGAGTTTATATTAAAATGAATGACAGTCTGTATTAACAGAAAGAAATAAAGACTTCAGTTGTTTATGATTTCTTAAAATCACAATGCAAAAAGGAAAACATCCTATTATTAGTAAGTAAAAATCTTTATTGTAGAAAATTTAAAATACATATTGCTATTAAGGCAGTGACATTATGCAATATTCAGCTGTTTAGAAATAATCACAACTTACATACGTGGTGCATTTTAACCCAGCAATTTTTCTACATATTCTTTTTTAAGACATGGTTGAGATCATCCTGTATATATTTAGTTGCTTATTCTACTGTGGTTACCTCCCCAAGTTATGAAAAAGTCTTTGGAAATACACCAGATATCAAGGAGGGAAATAACTGAATAAATTACAATAGTGTCTGCAGCCATTGTAAATAGTACTTTTAAAGAACGTTTCATGACTTGGGGAGGTACCCACTACGGGATAGATAGCTAAATATATAGAGTATGATCTCAATCATTTTTTATATGCAGAAATATGCCTGGTGGAGTAGTGGTTGCCATAACCACACACATCCCAAGGTTCCGGATTCATGCACTGGTACTGGTGGGAACAACAAAATAAAATAGACTTCTTCCTCCTTCCTTTTCCTGCCTGCTTGCCTTCATTCTTGCTTGCATTTTTCTTAAAAAAAAAAAAGAATATGTAGAAAAATTACTAGGTTGAAATATACCATATATGTGTGTGGTGGTTATAGCTAAGCAGTTGAATTTTATACACACACAAATTTCCTCAACTATAAAATGAAGCTTATACATGTGTCTCATGTGACTGTGGTAGAAATGAAGATAAAGATGTGTATGAATTAAAAGGACTTTGTCCTTCCATCTCCCTAAGACCACATCTAGGAACTTTGGAAAATGTTGCAATCCTACCAAACTCCATTGCAAACTCTTATCTTGGGCCCAGGTGTCTTGAGGTTCATGAAATACATTTCTTAGATGTCTGTATAACCTGCTGTGTGCCGTCCAGCATGCTGCATGGAGAGAGAGCTGAACACATGCTCATTAAATCTAGGCTTGCTTTGTAAATAGGGTGCCTGACTCAAAAGTCAGGGCCTATCATATTGTGCTGAGTTAAATCTGGAAATAAAACAGTCTCCTGAGGCAGATAGAACAGTAATTCTCTCTAAATAGACAGGAAGCATATTAATACCCAAATTTATTCAAGCAGTCTGAGAAGAGGCTGTCAGCCACAGCAAATAAAGTCAACTACCTTTTGAATTATAGTCTCTAGGGAGTAGAGCTGAGACCAGTCTCCCTTCCCTGATGTTCCACTCAGTGTATGCTTTTAAATATATGCTGGCATCTTTTATGCTAAGTGGTTGAGGAGACTTTACTGAGAGCAATTTAAGATAAAGCTATAACATTGTCTCCAGTCACTGTCTGAAAACACAATTAAAAGAAATTTAAATGTATAGGAAATAAGGGAAAAGGAAGAACGAATATTGAAAAGGGACAATAGGAATGAAAGAAGAGAATGATTTTTAAAAGCACATATAACATACCAACATCTCAAATATCAACAACTTCTTTGGATCATCTGAGATTTTAGGTGTAACTTGAAAATCAAAATTCCTAACTTTATACCTAGGAAATGCTATACCAGGCAATTTAAATAGAAATTTCAGCAAGTATTGCCTAGCATAAATACCTAGGTCGATACTTTGAAATGCAAAATACTCAAGTGTTTGGAAAAAAGAGAGCAGGGAAAGTCATCTTAAAATAAATGGTTGATAAATAGATGCCAATCTATATTCAGTGTCGTGCAAATGTGTTCCACTCAGAACACTGCTTTAAAACTGAATCTGTTAATGGCTTTGCTGGGACAACTTCTATTCCATAATCAATTTAACCACTGAGGAATAACTGTACATTAAAGCCCCATTTATCCAAACTAACTTAAAGGAAAATCAATTATGGAAAAAGATATATAAAATGGATTTGGGCTCTTAATACAATAAACTCACAAAAAATGGCAGGGAGATCTATTATATTAGGCCAGGAACATTAGTAACTCTTATACTGCATGCCCAAAATGTACCATCATACTTTAGTCCTTGCATAGATTAAATAGTCCTTTCTCTGTTCTCATCCATGGTATTAATTTTCTTTGCAAAACCATATTCGTGGGTATACATAAGTACATTTTTAAGTCTGATGCAGTTCAAGTGATATTCAGTCTATTTACTGAATACAAATCTATGGGATTCACTCAAGATTTTTTTTCTTTACTTTTTATAGCTTCTAATTTTTATTGCTCAGTATCGCTATTACTTGAAGATATGTGAGCAAAAGAAAAATCTCATGGAAACTTGATTTCCTGACCACAGGTTTCTTTCTTGGTCGTAAAGCCACTCTGTACCACTTTATTCTGCTTTCTAAGGTGCCTGCTCACCTCCATCCCCATTGGTAATTTTGATGCTTCTTCCAAGGAGATTCTGCTTTGTAGTGTAACTTGCATTCAACAGATATAAATGAATGATAACTTAATAACAATTTTTTAAAGAGGAGTTTCAGGCAGGAATGAAGGTGAGTAGATAGGCAGTGAGGAAGAAAGAGGAAGAATTAAAAAAAAATTTATTTATTCATCTTGGTTGTTTCCCCTGGCCTTGGGCCATGAACCTGGGTCCTTGGGATATATGTGGACTGCACTTGGTCAGAGGCAGTGGACCTAACTACTACTCCACCAGGGCACCACTGATGATATTAACTTCCAAAAGGAGAGTGATTAAATACAAAGGCCTACCCGGTAAGACAAATTATTTCTAAGTTCACAGACTCCATTAATTATCTGTGAGTTTGGGTAAATTACAAGCTTTTTCTACATTACACTGATTAATCAATACCAATCACATTGTTGCTTTTCAATGTTGGACACCCTCTAGGACTTTGCTTTTAAGATGGAGATTCTTCCAAAAGGTTAAATTTCATTTGTACTTTTGTGGTAATGTCTAATCAGATTAAATTCCATTATAAATCCAGGTTACTTCAGGTCTGTCCAAAAGGAAGAATAGTGGCTAATGCTAGATACCGATTTAGTGTAAAGAGAAGCCAATCACTGACAGACACAGATAGCATTCATGGAATATCTACTTCATGCAGGTTCTATGGAATCTGTCAGATTCCTCAAAGACAGATGTCCTCCTCCTCAAATTACAGTAGAGGAGAGGTGTGCTCCAAGAGTGAAGAAGACTACCCAAGTTCACCTGGATCTTGACCCCAAAGTTTTTTTTTTTTTTAATATTTCTTAATGAAAAATGCTATTTAAGATGTACAACATGATTATTTGATACATACATATGCATAGTGATATGCATAGTTAAATAATCAATACAATCAAGATAATTAATATATCTATCTCCTCAAATAGTTACTTTTTTTATGGTGAGACCCCTTAAAATCTACTCTGAGAACAACTCGCCATTTTCCTCTCCTCCCTGCCCCAGGTAGCCAGACCTAAAAACAGAAGAGAAAATAAGTACATGAACTCACTTATATATGGAAGCTAAAAAAGTTCAATACCGACAGCTAACCCCAAAACTCTTAATGACGATTTCAGCATTTCCCAAAAGTGGTTCTATGATTTACAAAAGTGTTACAGAGTAAACTCACTATATTACATGGTAGAATGACTTGTGAAATACCACTCTAGCCAGCAGCTACTTTACTGCAGAATTTTGGAAAAAATTTCGTATGCTAATGTAATATGTGAATCAAAATGAGGTAGGGATGGGAACAGGGGAAATATACTAGCACAACTTTACTTGGATACTTACTCAGGGTCTTTTTGCATAAATGATCCTAGCAGTGTCTATTTCTGCAGAATTTGCTTCAGGAAATGCTACAGTAAGCTATACTGATTCCTAAGTTAAAGGAGAAAAAAATAAATAAATCCAGGCTGTCCTCATCCATTTAGTAATAGATGGACAAGTCATGTAATTACATTAAAAAGGCTTGCTTTATAGAGGCAGTAGAACAGATATAGCATGCTGAATGGCAGTTCCAGAATTATCTTTTGCTTCAACTCAGTGGCTAATTTCAGGGACCATGAAACTTGTTTGTTGCCTGGAGCTTGATGATGAAAAAAAATGGGCTCCGTGCTCAGGAATACTTTGTAAACCCTTAAACTCAAAAGCCTTCTTAAATAAGGCTTTGGGGCTATCTATTGCCAGTGTTACCAGAAAAAGAATGGATCATGCTATCAGAAAAATATCCTCTGTTGGTGATGTTAAGGCAATTTAGTGGGCCCTTGACCTGTTGTTCCCAAGTCACAGGGATGATTCATAGCTAAGGATACAGGAGAAGACCCAACGCCTCCTCCTGTCATGTAGATGGCTATGAGTTCATACTCTTAATTCCAAAAGGAGAGTCCCAATCTTCCCAAGGACAAGGGTCAAACATTTAGGTTTTATTCATGCTCAGTAAAGGTTTCAATACCTAAATTCAGGATATGTAGAGAAATGCACCAGACTTTTAGTGTTCACTCACACTTGGTCTTATGATCATGTTCTTACCAGCATTATAGGGCATCGGGAGAATGAATTCAAGAAGACTTCTTTTAGATCTATTTTTGTTCACAGAGTATCAGGCACTCAGAAGGGTAGCTGAAGTGTAGTTTCAAAGGGGGAACCCTTGACGTGAGGTTAAAAATCTAAAGTGGTTCTAAATTTGATAATGCGGATTATTGTTCCCGGTCTTCGTAGGTATGGAGATATGCCAGTTATCACGTGTACCTCTTGGCTTCCAGTACAGTTGGAAACTTCTAACTTTTATTCTAATAACTATAATTTCTAGTCCTGATATATACAACTTGAAAACATTCTTCAATGCTACTGACTAAAACAAATTATGTTCAACTTGTGGAGACTGCTATTTTCTAGCTCTCTGACCTTGAGCAAAGAACTTACCCTTCTTTGCTTCAGTCTGTTTCCTCACCTGTCATGAGGCTGGTTTAGTACCAACCTCACACAGTTGTTGTGAGGAAGAAATGAGGTAATGTACAAGTGGACACCGGGGAGACACTCAGCTTAAACTGCTACTAAAGCAATAAACTTTATTATCTGATCCTAAAGAGTCAATAAATTTTAGAAAATCATTAAAGTTTTGACAGTGTTTTACTACAGGTTGAGCAGAAATATAATAAATAAATTTGGAAAAAATCATTGTGAACAAAATTCTTAAATAGAAACACCATGTCCAGCTCTTTTATAAAGGTGTCCAGATATTAGTAATAAACTTTATTATTATTATTTACAACAGTACCCAGTGTCAACCAAGCACTTAGATCATGGCATCTATGACTGTTTTCTGATAGGAGAAAGATCTTTGGAAAATAATAATTCCATGCCTTAGGGCTAGGAAAATGCAGACTAGAAAAATCTGATTTCCAAAGATGGTAGTTTGGTGCTAAAAGGAAAAAAGAATGAGTTTAGAGCAATTTCTCCCAGCAAGTTGTGATACATAGAACATTGATACTAATAGAAATGATAACAATGAAGAAAATAAGTTATAATAACTTTATGTAAGTTTGCTAATGATAAATTAGAATAAAAAGTACAAAAATAAAGTTTAAATGCAAAACAGGGTTGACTATCATTGGATGCTTAATTTATTGATGTCATTAAATATTAAAATTTATTTTGTTCTTCCAATATTTAACTATATATAAAAGTATGATGTGGTTCTCTGTGAGTAGCAATGAGTAAAGACAGGAAAATATGAGTAAGAGTTTCCAAAGAGTAGAAACTGTTCTAAAAAACCAGATGAACATCAGTGGCCAGACATAACCTCCAAGTAGAAAGAGTGGCAATGATGCATTGTAAAGTAGGGAATGCATTCTCCTCTTTAGAAATTCAACTATTCAGACTACATTGTATCTAGGGGAAGAAAGTTCTAGATAACTTGACAAATCACAATAAAATACCAACAAGGTATCTGTATTTTCCAAAGAGGCTGACATATCAGATAAACATGATATAATGACATGGTAGATATACTAGAAAATGTTGACCAAACAAAGCAAAGGATACACAGTTGTGGGAGAAAACCCATGAGGTTGAAGACACTGGATTCATAACTGAATGGGCTTAAACAATACTACTGAAGTGAAACAATACGCTTAAAAAGGGACCTAGTGAAATATCCATGGAGAAGAAACAAGGTCTGTTCCCTCCCTCTAAAACCCATCTGCTTGATAACCCAATTCTGCTAGACTCAGAAAATATGAAAATAGTATTTTGATTCAGTTTTGAAGATCTATGAAGAAGTAATGAAGACATAAATTAATTCCATGGTATTGCTAGTTCATAATAGGATTAATACAATATTTTTAAACTGTTATTTTTGCATAGGTTTTATCTGCTTAAAGTATTCAAAATAACCAGTCTGATCAAATTGTGATTTAAGCTTAAATTGTTTAAGAGAACTTAATAAATGAGTTTAGTAAACAATGCTTAAAAGTTTAAGAAAAATCAATTTCCCAAGTTTTGTGTAATAGAAATTTTTTACTAAATTGAGCATGAAACAAAGTGAAAGTAAAAGTGTTTCCTTTCCATAATAAAATCCCATCTGTATTCAAGGAATATAATCACTATCTTCAAATATACCACCTCTATTCTCACCTCTGATCCTCATACACTCTGGTTATTCAACCTGAGATGCCCTTTCTTTCCTTGATCACCTGGTAACTTATGACCTGTCACTCCACTGTTTCAAATTTTTCTTTGCTGGTTTATTCATTAATTGAATTTTTAGAAAATATTTACTGCAGGCCATAATAAAATAATAATAAAATAGACATGCTGCCTCTCCTCCACAGTCCCAATGCCAAGTAGGAAGTTTATAATCTAGAAACAAGAAGTAGATCATATATAGATTAAAACAATATATGTGTAGGCATGTAAGGTATTTGTACATCTGACTTATATTTGTATGTGTACATAAAGACACAACATTTAAACATTTCTAAGCAACAAACAAAGAATATGTTATGACAGTGAATTCAAAGGGAGGGGACTACTTAGCATCAGCAGGGAAGACCTGACGGAAGAGATAACATTAAAGATATGATGAGAAGAGACAAGCTCCATGTAAAGTTCATGTACAAAGTCTTCAAAGAGTAGATAAAACATCTTACATATTCTAGGCACGAAAATAAGACTGGTATGGCTATAGAACGGCAAAAGTGGTTTGAAAAGAGAATAGTGAGAGAAATAGGAGCCAGATTATATAGAGATTTATAGATGATGGAAATGAGATAAGTATTGAGTAAATCTAGAAGCCACTGTAGAATTTTAAAATAGGGACAACTTGGACAGAGATCATTTTTTAAATTCTTGCTCTGATTATAAAGAGAAAAAACACAGAATGAACAGTTCAAAAGCTCTTGGAGTAATTCAAGTAAGAGACAATGTTGGTGTGTACTAGAATGATGCCAGTGGATATGATAGTTGTAGAAAGATTTAAGATACATGTATGCCTCACTGTTCAAAAGTAGAACATAACTTTTTGGTATGATTTGGTAGGTTATTTTTGGGGACTGACAATTTTATTTGCTTTAATCTACATAAAAACAAAACAAAACAAAACATTAGTGTTCCTAGACTTAAAAAAATAACCTACCAAATCAAACCTAATTGGAATGCTGTATTTTCAGATGGTGGGGAGATCCTGACGATTGAATATGGGAGATGAGGGAAAAATAAGACTGACTTGCCAGTGAATGCTAGATTTCTGACCTGACTAACTGGGTTTACTGAGGTGCAATTTACAAGATAGCAAACGTTTTCAGAAAAACAAATTTCCTGGAAGGGTAATTTTATTTTGGTTGTGGTTATGCTTAAGTTGCCACTGAGAAATTCAAGTGATAGCTATAAGGTAAATGGATATTTCCATATGAAGCTGCAGAGATGTCTGGGGTAGAGATAAAACTGATCAATTCTCAGCACAGAGAGAATAGGAATAGATATGTTTATCTAGGGAACAACACTAAAGAGAGAAGATAAAGGGTTTGTAAATCCTACCTTTAAGAATTTAACATTTGGAGTAAAGTAAAAGCAGAAGTTCCTGAAAAGGTGGACACTGAGAATAGTCTGAGAAGGAGAAAAACCAAGGTGAATCTGGCACAGTAGAAATTAAGTTAGGACAACACATCAATAAAGGTGGCTACAAGATGGCCAAGGAAACCCACAAAGGAAAGAATAGTCTTTTCAGCAAATGGTAGCAGGAAAAGTGGGCTCCGTATGCAAATGAACAAAGTTGAGTCCTACCTAACACCATATACAAAATTTAGCTCAAAATGAATCAAAGACCTAAACATAGGAGCTAAACTATAAAGCCTGGAGAGAAAACATATGACCATAGATTAGGCAATGGGATCTTAAATATGACACCAAAAGCTGAAGCAATGAAAGAATAAACTGGACTCCATCAAAATAAAAAGAAGTCTGTGCTCCCTCTTCCCTGCTCTCCTATCACTTTATTCATGCCTTGATTAGTGTATTTAACACACATGATAATTGGTTCAAGTGTCTGTTTAGCTACTTAGGTTGTGAGTTTCTTAAATTTCCTTAACTTTCTTCTTCCCATTTGTATACTTGGTGCCTAGGAGGGTACCAGACTCACACGTCGCATGTATTATGTGGCTGATGCTACATTCTGAAAACAAACATATTTTTAACAGATACAAATATAAAAGGTAGAAAACAATGAGAACTCACTAAGGAAAAAGAGCTTACCAAGGGAAATTTATCAAAATGGAATAAAAACTTAAGTGGTCTTGGATTAAGAAAAGAAAGTTAATTGGATTTAGGCTCTAAGAATAGAGAATGAAATCTGAGGTTAAATATCTTTTACAATAAGCAAAAAGATGAATTTACTGTATTATTTAGCTTAATAAAATATATATGCTGCACTTACTATGTGGCCAACCCAAATGATTCTTGGAGAATTTTTACTTCGAACTAATTCAAATTTTTTCTCAAGCCCACTGCCATGGAGTGTTCATAATTTCTGGAAATATAGCATGACTTTTTCATGCAAAGCAAGAAAACACATCATTGCATTATAGTAGAAAGCAATTTAGGGATCATCTAAGTTCTTAGAGAGATAATCGTGGTCTGAGGGGATATGTGAAAGGTGAAAGGATTGACTCAAGGTCACATTTCAGGTAATGGCAGAACAGGTCCAAAGGTCATGTTGCTGACTTGGAGCTCAATGAGGAGGTTTTCAGCTCACTCCTGGTCCTCAAAATGTAAGCAAAGTAAACACAGAAGCTGAGGATATGACAACAGATTTTCTTAAAACAGTACCCATGCATGATCCTTTGGAAAGTATTACCCTTAGCTTTTGAAGAACTTGACCCAAGGAGAATGTATACATATGCCAATTTATTGTCTCAATATATAGCCCTAGCCAGCTTTCATCACAGAATCCAAGGGAAAAACCACACACTTCAGGGATATATATCACCAAGGATATCTTATATGACCAATTTATATGGTACAGAGGCTGAAGGATTATGAAAAAAACATTTTCCGTGACTGAATGTTCTTCTAACAGTTCAGTCCTTAAAGAAGCAATGTGACCAGCATCAAAGGACACACAGGGTACTCCTATCTTGAAAAAGAGAAATGAGATAGAAGAAATCCCACAGAAAAAATATTGCTAACACATTTAAAGTGACATATACTGAATATAACCAAAATCTTTTATTATAGTCATCAATGTCACTTTATTCCTGGACTAGGTAATAATTGCTATAGCTAAACCCTATTATTTAGGAGATAATAAGGAGAATCAAGTCAGTTTGCAGCACTGACCAATATCCTTTTATGATGTTGGCATCTGAACATTTCATAGTTTGGGTCAATTATGCTTCAGACATTGTCATAAAGGGTAACAGAATTCAATAGGCAGTTTGCTGAAGTACAATTTCTCATTCTGACTCTGTTTTATGATGGCACCCACATGAACTTGGGAGTCATTCAATTTCTTGTTCAATTAGGTAAATGCAAAACTGAGAATCTCACCTCACAGACAGATTGGGGATATAGTGATGAATGAACAGCTATCTTAACTCATATCAATTACATTTTTGTCCTGGCTGATAGTTATAGAGGACTTAAAAAAAGTCTCTTGTATCACCCTTAATAATATTGACATTGATATGAAATCTCAATAGGTTCATGACTATTCATTAGTAAGTCTATATTCTTAATGCAATTTGTTTAATTGCTAATGCATCCCTGAGACACATTTTACCTCCTAAGATGCTCCAAAAACTTCTGCCAATCGGTCATTGAAATTCACTACAATTATCATCAACTGAATTAAATTACTATCAATTACACAGAGAAGTTAATTCACACTCATGTCATTTTGAACACAAACATTTTCAATTCATATTAACATGATATAAATTGAAGGAAAGAATGTTCAACCAACTATAAACCTAGATGTCTATTATCAAAGTTACAGAGGCAACCCATTTCCATTTGCACTATTATCATTAGAAGCTATGATTTGCTAAGTGCTCTTTATGTGCCAGGAACTGTGCTAAGTGCTTTATAGCTATTATTCTATTAATCTTAATGACTACCATTTAAGATGGATAATAGTATACCCCTCTTAAAATGGATGAGCCTCAAACTCATATAAAATTGTACTGCTAATCAGTGACAGAATCTTGGTTTGAATTTAAGTATGGTGAGCTCCCAAATCACCATTGTTACTGTGTGCTGTGCATGAAAGTTTCAAAAGTTTCTATAAGGGTACATACCTTGTGAGGTGAAATGTTAATGTACCAAGAGTGGATTTTAATTTGTCCTGGGCTCATGATATGAACACTTACACCTAGGATATGAGCATGACCTTCACCAATTATTTTCTCTACTTGATGTCTCCTTCCTTTTTTAACAGCTTGGTTACCTAAGTCACCTAATTCCTCTTTCTGGGATCCAGTTCTGAATCTCTGAGGCTGCGTGAAGTATTCTATCTACGCTTCCCATAGCTTCTTTCTCGTTCTCTAAAGGAACATTTATTATCATGTGCCAGAAGAGTTGGCCTATTTATTTAGACATGTCATTAAACTACGAGCTTCTAAATCACAGGAGTAGTCCTTTGTTTTTCTGCATCTCCAGGAATCATGTCTATCATTTAATAGGTTTTCAATAGATGCTTATTGAATGGAGAGTGAATTATTAAAGAATGAAAGCTGATTTGGGCTTTATAAGGACATGATGAGGTTACTGTTTATGCCTAAATCCTCATTTTTGCTGGCATTCACCTTGGATTGTGCTGTTCTAACCACACATAGAAAGGATCAACCTGTGGATTACAGAAAATTCTAGTTTACAGCATTTTTCTACATTGGAGGGGATTTTTTTTTTATTTTGTCAAAGATGTAATCATGTACAAGATACTAGTTCAGGAGATTTGATTAATGTGGAAAATTACTTTTAGTAGAAACAGCACTCTTTCCAAAAACTGTTGTTATATTCTGGTGGGAAAAAGATGACACATAAAGTGAGTGAAAACCAAAACATATTTTGCTTCTTCCTGTGTTTACTCCATCTAAAATATGAAGGCAGGCATGCTTTTCACATTTCATCTGTTTAAATACCACACTTTTTAAAAAGGATTGAGCATTGAAAATTCAATTCAGAAGAATGAGCTCAGTACATTTCATCCCTAGCCAATGCAAAGGTTAAAATGTTAGCAGACCTATATCTAAAAGATAAAGATTTCTGTCAACTTAAAAATAATTTGAATTTCACTCATTGCGTTTTCCAAGTGGCATTTATAATGCTCATGGGAGGACCAGTAAATACTGAGTAATGAAAAATCCTCATATGTTTAAGGCATGCGACTCCTACATATTGCATGAGTAATATAGATGCTAATGTGCCTTGGAATTTCTAAGGTAGAGAGACAGCACAGAGTTAAAATAATGATGACATGATTAGGGTCAAAATAATGAAAGGAAGTAAGGTAATGAATGATTAGATTATTGCAAAAAATCCCAAGAAAGGATGACAGGGATCTGAGCAACAAGCGTAAAACAAAGGAATGTAAAAGCAGAGTTTTAAGCGAGTACAAGAATGCTTAGCCGGGTAATGGAAAAGAAATCATTAAACACGACAGGGCAGACAATGTAGCATCCTTTCTTAGGGGAAAAAGCAAAGTTTTTGGGCTGATATCTTACTCTATGTCAAGTTCAAGTCATCCAATTAAAATTATGAATTTCAAAGGAGTGCTAAGTAAGAGCTTTCCTCCATGATACGCAGAAATGATAGTAGGGCTCACAAGGTCATGTTTCATGTTTCCTCGTCCTTGACCCATTGAAAGTACCTATTTTCCAGCATCCCTTACAGTTAGATTAGTTGTAGGGCCAGTGGGCTGTAAGCAGAGCAAGCGCCAAATGTGGGCTGAGGCAATGAAAAGGCCCTAAGTAGCCTTCCAGCTCTCTTCTCCCTGTGGCACAGACACCGAGAGGTGCCTGTTGACAAGATACAAGCAAAATGGACTCTTGAGTCACCACTCAGCAGCTTCCCTAGAGAGACACTGTACTCAGACCTTGTGAGAGTGAGAAGTAATGTCTTATTGTTAAGCCACTGAGATCCTGGGGATGCTCGTTACAGCAGCACAGTCTAGTGAGGTTCTGACAGTAAAGAGAAGATGCTCACATTTTCAACACACTCTGAGGGGAGTACCCTGATTTAGCAGATGTCCTTGAAAATACTTTATTTAACTAAAACTAACTCAGTGATTATTTTTGTGTAGGAGGGTAGGAGGAGTGGCATTCATTAACACATTTTATAAGCATGTGATAAATGAATTAGTTACTTAAAGGTGTTTAAAGATTGTTTTAGAAGAAAAATTATAGATTATCTGTCTTAGGTCAGGATGCTGTAACAAAAATGCCATAAATGGTATTTATGGTTTAAATAACAGAGATGTATTTCTCAGAGAGTGTCAGCATGCTTGGGTTCTAGTGAGAATTCTGGAGGCTGCAGATGGCCAATGAGAGAGAGGTGGTGGCGGGGAGAGGAGCGAGGGAGGGGGAGGGGGAGAGAGAGAGGAGAGGAGAGAGGGTAGGGGAGAGAGAGACAGCAAGAGAGAGAGAGAGAGAGAGAGAGAGAGAGAGAGAGAGAGAGAGAGAGAGAGAGAGAGTGAGAGAGAGATTAAGTTTACAGGCTCTCTGGAGTCTCTTCTGATAAGGGTACTCATTTATCAGGAGGCTTTATTCTCATGACCTAATTAGCTGGAGAAGGCCCCACCTTAGAGATGAGGGATGCAGCATATGCATTATGGAGGGGACACAGGCATGCAGTCTCTAGCATTATCTAACTAAAACACCAAAAAAATTTTTTTCAGAGATTATCTTTTCCCTCAACCCTATTAGAAAAAGTAGATGCTATTGATTATTCAATACAAACATTACAAACTTAATTTTATGGCTTAAATACTTAAATATCAAAACAAAGACTAATATAAATATTGTCATTATAATCTCATTTGCTGCTTTGAATATGTAACAGCAGCTACTCTTGGTAACAATATTCATATTGCCTTTTTCCCCTCTTGTGCAGTGCAGATGCAAGCACCCATTTTCTACCTCCCTTATTTAAAGTGCATCCATAGGCAAACTAAAGAAAACAATGGAAGTGAGGTAAGAAATGCTGCACTGTACAAGGGAGAATGTATCTTGCAGTCACCATGACTATTGGGGGACTTGAAATAGTAGCAGAGAGAAGTGTGACCATTGTCTTCATTCCATTCTCTTCGTTGCCATCTGAGAAAGACTGGTCAAAATATTAAAGATCAATAACATTCCAAAACTCAAAACTCCTAAGTAAAATATCAATAACCAGGCAAAAACACATCAGTTGATAAGCTAAATTTTCCCTACATTAGTTCTGGTAATAAGGGGGGAAAATAGACTGGAAAGATGGAGGAAGGTCAACAAGTGAGAAAGGAAGATCATGGGAAAAAAGATATTCTTTTTCCAAATTCTTTATATCTTCAGAAAAAAGTCTAGCTTCAAGTAAAATCTTACATGAGTCTAATTAAGCACTTTTTCTGCAGGAGGAAGCTATAATTAAAGCTTTACCTTATATGGCTTGCTAACTTGCAGCTGCAAGATGAATGTTTTAACATATCATCATATTGGCGTTAGTTTGACAAAATGTAGTAATCATTTCCTTTTGTGGACTAGAAGGCATCAAGAACATGCATATTTTAATTCATATGTTAGCTGATACAGATATAATTATTAACGGTTACATATTATTAGAGTATTGTACTTTTTCTGATTTTTTTTAAGGTAATTGAATGCTTTGTTTATTTTGAATAAATGTAACTTGACACAAATGATCTAAAACAAGGAGTTGAAACAGCAGGGAAGATGGAAGAAAACAGAACAAATCCCTGATCTCTGCAGAATATAGGAAAATTAGTATCGTTAAAGAGGAAAAGCAGCCTGAGGACTACACACACCTTAGGGACCAGTATTTCCACTGAAATACTAAATTCTTGGAAGAAGCTAGCCTACTGCCTTTCTCACTGTCGGTTCAGGAAGACAAGCATATCCATCATTTGCAATCTGATCATTTACTGCCACTTATCTATCCTCTCAAGTGGTATTGCCCCATACACACTTCAGGATAAAGCAAGAAAGGGAGGCAGCAAAAGGTTGCTCTGTGGTTTGGTGGTGGTGGGCAGGAGGGACCAGGTGACAGGATTGGAGATGTCAGTCCCCAGCACCTAGCAGCACTCACCCGGAGCTCTGCTAGGTGGGGACTGTGCTCCTTTCAGTGAGGTGGAGGGGAGAACTTATCTCCATAGAATTAGATAAAAGAAAGCTGTGAAAGCACTGAATACAGAATGCTGCTACTTACCCAAGAGGTGTAGGCTGTTGTTCTAACACTAGGAGCTGCAGATGAGCATCTTCAGACTGGTAATCAAGTTAGTGGTTAGGAAGAAGGGGTAAAAGGGCTCAATTAGACAGTGAAGGACAAATTGGAAGTTGGTGGTAAATAATGTATTACATACAGATGTTGACTTACGGTGAGGCACATGTTAAACAACATAATGTTAAAATGCAATGGCACTTTAGTAAAATTAAAAAAAAAAAAAGAACCCGAAGGGTCTGCCAGAAAGATGGAGCCATCTTTGGAGAGTGCAAGCCTTAGAGATGCGCTGGAAATAGAGTTAGGAAGGAAGAACAACAGCTAAGGATCTCTTGGGGGTTGGCAACCAAAAAGAATTGCTTCTTGTTAAATTCTGATCAAAGATCTGGGTGTAATTTCTCAATGGAGAGTTTTATTGACTTTTAAATGAGCATCAAACACGTTTGCTGCAGTTGCTGTGGAATTGAGCCGGCTGTCTGCGAAAATGGTGACTGGTTGCCCCGAGAAGCTGGAAGATCCGCTGTGCTTGCAGGAGTCTTCCTACCAGCTAGGCACCATCAAACACCAGCCCTGGGACTCCAGAAAGCAGAGGCTAATGTCCAAAGTGGATCTGTTTTTTAGTTTATTTCTGTAAGGAAAGGTCCATGTGCAGGAATGAAGGGGACTAGGCCAGGAGGAGAGATGATGAATCAGCAATGTATTTATCTTAGTTAGCTGGTCAGCGTGGTTGTTTCCTCAGGCCCCTTTGTCACAAACTGCGGTAGTTGGGATGAATGGGGACTGCATTGGCTGGAGGTAACAGACAACCACTAACCGACCAAGGTTCAGCTGACATTTATTCTTTTGCCATCAAGCCAATGACTCTCAAGAAGATGAGATGCCTTACTCAGGGGAACACCAGTTTGAGCTCTGCTGGAGTGGCCTGTGGTCTTTGGCCGCCTCTCCTAGCAGCAGTCTTCACTGATTCCTTCCCTGAGAAAAGACTTTGATCATCTAATACCGCCAGAGGGCAAAGGCTTTGCAGCAGCCAAGTGCAGACCTTCTGGGTGACCGTAACTCTTTAAAATTTGAACTTGCCTGATTAAACCTGTATCAAGATAAACATCTGTCTACTATCAAGGACATGTTGGTGGGAATGTAAACTGGTGTAGCTGCTAGGAAAAGCACTATGTACATGTCTCAAATAATTAAAGCAGAAATTCTGTATGGTACAGATATCTCACTTCAAGGTATTTGCTCCCCAAACACTAAAATACTAATTTGAAGAGATTTATGAACCCTCATTTTTAATGAGGAATTATTCATCATAGCTAAGAACTGGAAGAAATCTAAGTGCCCATCAATAGGTGAGTGTACAAAAGAAGAAGTAGCATATATACATAATGGAATACTACTCAGCTACAAAAAGGTGAAAACCTGCCATTTGCCGCAGCACAGATGAACTTAAAGGGAATTAAGCTTAGCGAGAAAAGTCAGAAGACAAATATTGTATGCTTTCATTATTATTTGGTATATAGAGAAACCTAACAAATGAACCAAACCAAAAAATAAAGACTTTTGGTGTTAAGCTCAAATTAGTGATTACCAGAAGGGAAAGGGAAGGATGAAAAGGGTCAATTATAAGGTAAAGGATAGAACTGAACTGTTGGTGACAAACTTGATGAAGTATACACAGAACTTGATTTGCAGTGATGAGTGCTTTAAACCACCTATATAATGGTATAATGCAATGTTACTTGGGTAAAATTTTTAAAAGAAAATGACAAATTTTTTAAAAAGAAAAATTTCTTTGTTTCCATTCATTTTTTAAGTGAAGAAGCAGAGGAAACATTTGTTTTTGAAAATAAGTTAACTAAAAACTTTTTAAAAAATCAGCATGCTCGAGGGTCCTTTTCATATAGAATTATTGAGAACTCACCATCTCTCGCCTTTTAGCAGCAAACTGAAGGAGTCTGAGCAAGTTTGAGCATCATCACCTGTACGTGACAACTAAAAAGCCCTCCTCTGACTCCTACTACTTCTCAATTAAAAATTCCTAACAGATTTAAACAGTTATGCTTTCTATAGGCAGAGATTAAAAAGTCAATGAGTCTAAAGAAAATGAAACAAAAAAAATCCAAACCATCAAATATGAAAAGAGCAATATCTCTCAAATCATCCAAAGTGCAACAGGCCTTGAAAAAGAGGGCTGGAAATGTTACAAAGACTCTCTTCTCCGCTGGGGATGGGGCCAAGCAGCCCCACAGGGAGCTGGGTTCTATGATGATGAGTGAAAGTTGCATTGTCTGTCCCTTTTTGCCCTCTTTCTGTTCTGTTCTCTAATTTTAGACATATTGGCCTTGACAGTCCCTTGACAAAAAAGATTAGCAGCAAGAGCTCAAGTCCTAAATCTGACATTTTCTACACTAAGAGAAAGGAGTAGGATTGCTTACCTTCTTGTAGTTGGTAGCTTTTATGTAATCACAAAAAAAAAAAATATTGGGGACTAATACCATATCTTTACCAATGTCTTTCTAATTATATTACTTTTTATGTTTTCAAAGCACACCAAAATTGATTATTAAATGTATCAAACAGTGTGGTTTATGACTATTCAAAGACTTACTATTCCACAAGGGCAGGAGTCAACTTTTTCCATAAAGCACCAAATTGTAAACATTTTCAACTTTGTGGGCCAGAATATCTTTAGCAAATGACTCAATTTTGCTGCAGCAGAGTGGAAACAGGTAATATTAGGCAATATTCAAATTAATGGGTAGAGCTCTGTCTTAATAAAACCTTATTTATAAAAACAGGCCAGATTTGGCCTGACATTTGCAGTTTGTGGACTTCTGTCCTAAGGGCATAATGAATAAGTTATCACAACTGGCTAGTACCAGCACACAACCAATTTATTCAAAATGGTGTTATTCTACCTTAAAAATAATTAACTACATACAAAGGAGAATTTCTCCACTAGAATGGTAATAGATGCAATTAGGCTTTCTTCCTATCAAAGTCAAACTGCATTAAGAATGGAAGGGAAGTGGGCGTGGAAAAACTGGGTAGAGGGAATCAGTCACGTGGTAAAGAAAGGCCTGAACAGTTGGTGGAGAATTGAATGTATTACATATAGATGCTGATTTACAATGATGCTCACCTTAAAATTACATAGTACTGCAATGTTCCTTCAATGAAATTAATTTTTAAAAAGTGCATAAAATTCTCCAAAAGAATTAACTTATTTAATTCTAACAACAATCCTGTGAGTCAGGTATCATTATTTCCATGTAACAGAAGGGAAAATGGGGTCAAATAAACAATATGGCCAGATCAGTAAGCTAGTGGTGAGAGTTAGAACTAAAACCAGATATAGCTCCTGACTGTCATTTTATTCAATCCTTTTCAGAGAGGAAGGAGGAAAAGGAAAACAAATTAATGCTTAGTTCTGGGAATTTCACCTCATAGACTGATGCTTGGCCTGCACTTTATTATCAGTAAATAATTACTTACTCTTCACCAGATGTTGGATAGCATGCCTTGTTTTACATACTCATGTTATTTAATCCTACCCATAGTGCTATATAGGAGGAACTATTACCTTATTTTACAAGAATGAAAACTGATTTGTAAGGTTATAAACTGTGCAAAGATACACACCTTACCTTGCACATGATGGAACTACCTACATTGGTTCTGCTGGGACCGCCATTTTGAAAATAGGGTGACCACTTTCTGAACAACTATTTGTAGGAAGTTCACACTGATAAGGAAGGAGCAGGAACAGGCAGAAGGTATTCTCTTTATGATTATACTACAAATGTCTCTTAAGCCTTTACTTCCTCAAACAAGCTCTTGACTCCAGGGTTGCATAGAGTTCATTTCTTTTCTCCTCCACCAACAAACTGATTCCTGTGAATAAGGTATTCTGTGATTCCTTGCTTAGTTTGTCTTTCCTGGCTTGTCCAGGCATCATGCCAAACTAAGTCCATCAAACTCCAATGCTTTCCTGGCATTTACTCATTGTTTCATAGGAGGGATTATTGGCATTCACTCTGCTGACATTAGGTTTCATCTGAGACTACAGTTATGAGAACTGTTGCTTGGGATCTCCTTGACCTTTACCTTGTTTATCGTTCCTTCCATACATGTATGGGTTTGTGATTAGAGACAGCTACTTATCTCATTAGAGATTGTTTGCATGTATACATTCTCTTTGTTGATTTTATATAATGTTCAGGAACAGAGAGGAAAATCCTTTTTTTTCCTATCACTTTAAATCCAGAAATTTAAAAGATGCCATTATGATATTTTCTATCAAAGTCAAATTAGCTCAGTGACTATTCTTCTCAGAAAAGACTCTGGCAAGGGTTAATTATCCACCAAACAGAGCATATTACCTCCTCATTCTGCCTAGATTTTACTTCCATTTCTTTAAGGAAACATCCAGAATAATTTTTAGATACAGTCAGCTTTCCATAGACACAGGTTCTATATCTACACTACAGATTGAAAGAAACTACTGTGCAGGTAGGCCTATGCTGGTTGTATGTGTACTGAACATGTACTGATTAGTTACTACTTTATTGTCATTATTCCTTAAATAGTGTAATATATAACAACTATTTACATAGAATTTACAATGAGTTCAGTGTTATAAGTAATCTAGGGAGGATTTAAAGTACATGGGAGAATATGCATCGATTATATGTAAATACTATGACATTAGGGAAGGCTGTAATCATTTGACAATTAAGTCTGACAGCACCTTTTTACTATACGTGTTATCACTCTTGTTTTATGCATCTTCCCTTTGAGCTCCTCTTGCTTCACATTGAAGTATCACTTAGTTCTTGCAGCAAGGGTTGAAGGTGGCAAATGTTTACCTGTCTGAAACAGTTTTTCTCTTACTTCTACATTATAGTCCAGCAGAGTACAGAATTCTAGATTGACAGTCATTTCAGAAACTTAGAAGATATTAATTTATTGACTTTCTGGAATCTCCTGTTGATGGTGACATCAATTTGTCCTTCCATTGTAGAAAATTATCTTTAATATTTAGTGGCATTTAATATTTTCTCTTTGTTCCCATAGCTTTGTTGCTTTGTTACTCTTTGTTATGTTTTATTCGAGTTATCATTTTAATTTTTAAGAATAACATTTGATAATATTCTCAGTGTAAACCTTCAATTCTAGAAAAGTTTTAGTCATTATATTTTGAAATATGCTTTCCCACCATTGTTAATACTCTGTTCCTCAGACAATCCTATGAGATTAATAGTAGAACTTTTCATTTTATCTTCCATGGACAGCTGTTCTTTGATATTCTTCATCTCTCTATACTGTAGTATGGTTACATTTCTCACTATCTTTCAATTTATTATTCTGTCATTGACTATGCCCAGTTTAGAGTTTATTCTATCAGTTGAGTGCATTCCAAAGACTACGTTTTTTTTCATTTCCAGAAATTCTTTGTCCCCCACTGCCCCTTCTTTTCATAGGATATTTTTGTAGTATTTTATTCTTTTCTCTAACCCCTTCATCTTTGAGGATAATTAATGTACTTATTTAAAAGCCATTTTCCATTACTGTATTTTCATTTCATTTGAATGAATTAAACTTCCAATTTTTTGTTTTACCTGGGAGAATTAAATTTTTTCTACCCTCTCCTAATCTTACGACCCTTTCTTTCTATGTACAGTTTTATTTTTTCTTGTACCAGGAATTAAAGTGATGGTCTAAAGCTCCCATCCCAGGTGATAGTCTGGATATTATGAGGCCAGTCTTCAGCTAGTAGACAGCTAGCTGCAGGTCTTGGGTGGGAGACTATGTCTGCTTTCTCTTGTGTTCCCCACAAATGCATATTCTTATAAGCTACTGTCCTAGGGAGAAGTTGTTCATAGCCTGCTTGTAGATTTTTTTTACTTGGGCAAAGAAACCTTAATTCCAAGTAGTAAATGTAGCTCGTCTCCTGCTTTGCATGGGGGTGTGTATGTATATGTAGATATATCTCTCACAGAATTTGAAATGCCTCCTCCCTGCCCCAGAGGCAAGCAGCTTCATTCATACTAATTGCTTTGTGATTCTGTTATGCTTCTGGTTTATGTATATACTTATATATTTTTTGAAAGTGGCTATTTCTTTTTCATTGCCTCTTTTGTATATAGTGGTACTGAGGAGCCTCAAAATATGAATTAATAATGTCAATCTGCTCCAATATTCATTTTTCAAAGCATTCATTCCTATCAATGAAACAATCCCTAAATTCTACAATATGATAGTACTTTTTATTTTTACCAGCAAAGAAAAAGCTAATTACGTCTTAGTGACAAATTATTTTATTTATCTAAGCATAGTCAATTGAAAATGGTCCCAGATGAGTTTCAGTTTACTTCTTTTGACAGAGAAAAAAGGGGTTAAAAAGCAGCAGCTAATCAGTGTCCTATTATCTGCATTATTACTATTTATCTAATCTTAATCAGGGAGAAATCTAGCTACTTTGCATGTTTTTATACTCAGTTTTTAAGGGATGATATTGAGAAGTCTAACAGGTCCTAAACAAGGGAGTCACAATTTTGAAGTTATTTTCTTAATTGTCACTGAAGAAAAGTTTACCACATTCTTTAAAGTCTTTTCTTTCCCAACGGAAAATTTATACATATTCTACTTTTGAAGGCTGCCTTACTGAGGACTCCATCTTAATTACCCACACATGCTGCTGACTTACTAAGTGTTAATTATACACAACAGTTGAATATAAATGTACCACACTTTATATCACATGCAATCCTGACAATTCATTATGCATTATATTTCAGCAAATTAAGTTGCATTGTTCTGCTGAAGTTTAATTTCAAATGTGTTTCTAGAGAAAAAGAAAACACAATCTGAATACCAAAAGAAAGGTTATTAGGAGTGAACTTAGCCATCAAACACCTACCTAGAAAAGAATTTACTAGCGATAAAACAATGAATCATGTAACTCAAATGTTACACTGAAAATGTAACATCACCCAATATCAAGACTATACTAATTGCCAATGAAATGAGAAGAATCTAATTTTGTTGGAAGAGCAGTTGGAGCTTTTAGACAAAAATATGCATTAATGATAGCTGCATTGAAGAGTTTTTTTTTTTTTCCTTCTGCTTTACTCTCTAAAGAGGAAGTTGTAAAAAACAGATTTTAGAGATATACTTAGGCTCAAATCTTGACTTCCCTTTATATCTATGTAACTTTGAGAAGTTAAGTAACCTATCTGAGTCCAAGTTTCTTCCTCTGTAAGATGGGGGTAACAAGAATGACTTGTTAGGGTTAATGTGATCGAAAACAATAGCCTGGCGCAGAATAGGAACCCAATACAGTGACTATCAGTGCTGTCTTCACGAGCTGGATCTTTCCCTGGATGATATGAAAAATGCAAACACAAATACATATGATTATATCTCTATTGTAACTGATGTAATGAATGCTCCTAGAACCAGGACTCTATCTCCACTCTCTCTTCTGTGTCTGACTGGAATTTGGATTCTGCACTGATTTCTCTGAAGAAGAGGGAAGGCAGGATGAGAACGGGAAGACACAGTGAAAAGAAAACATTCATTATAACATATTAATTATAACAACCACCACTACATTCCACAGTACTTCCTCTACATCATGCTAAATGTTTTATGTATAATCTTATTTAAACCTTACAACAGCCTTATAGGGTAGGTCTCATTATGTTGTTAATGAAGAAATCAAGCTTACAGTTCCAGAAATTCAAGCCCAAATCTATGCATTCAATCTTTTTTTAGAAAAGTATTTATTTAGGTAACTTTGATTTATAAAATAAGGCAAACCCACATGTTTGGGTTCACCATTCCTCAAATATATGACAATACACTCTGCCCACCAATTTACCAAAAGTTCTTCACCACTGTCCATTGGACCCATCAGCCCTGGCCCCCAACCCCTTACATTTTTCCTCACTGGTAACCTCAATTCTATTGCTAATGTCCAAGGCTTGGGTTTTGTTTAGTCTGTTCTTTTGTCTGTTTCTTTATAACCCACATACAAGTGAGACCATCCAGTGTTTGTCTTTATCCTTCTGACTTATTTCACTTAGCATAATCCCCCTAGTTCTATGCATATTATTGAAAATGAAAGGATTTCTTCCTTTTTTAGAGCTGTGTAGTATACATGTACATATACATGTATATGTATATGTATATGTGTATATCTATATATATCTATATATCTATATATCTCGCATCTTCTGCACCCATTCATCTGTCATTGGGTACTTAGGTTGTTTCCAACTCTTTCCTATTATAAATAATGCTGCAAAAAATAGGGGTGCATATATCTCTGTGAATTAGTGTTTTTTTTTTGTCTTTTGGGTAAATACCAGAAGTGCAATGACAGAATCATATGCAATTTCCATTCCTAATTTTTGAGGAATAACCAAACTGTTTTCCATAAGGGTTACACCATCTTCATTACATTCAGTATTTTTTTTTTTAAGTTGTTGTTTGGGGAAGGGTGAATTGTCATATATGTGAGGAATGGTGAATTTGTATATATCAGTTTATATTAGTTTGTAAATAAAAGTTACCTCAATAAATATGAAATTAAAATGTATTGAAGAAATATTTTATGATAACATTATATAGGTTTAAGGTGTACATAATTATAAATCAATAACTGTATACCATACATTAAGTTTACCACCTTTTTAATGTGCAACATGCCATTCCAGAAGACAAAGTTTAAGGAACAATGACACAGGGAAGTAAATACACACACAACAATGAAAATTATTGAATTAATCTGAATGCATTTCAGGTGCTCATGTTAAGTCACTTCTAAATATATGTTGAACTAAAGAGAGAAATTCAGCTAATGAATATGATGAATATATGTTTTAAAAACAACAAAACTTGACCTTGACGTCTTATATCAAAGCTGGAAAAGGAATGGTCAGTCTCTCCGGGGAACATCGCCAATTATTTACAAATATGTCATCAAGATAATTTTCTCTGGAGGCAGGAAGGAAAATGAAAATGTTTTTAAAAAGATCAAATGACCTACAATAACTTCATATTCAAAACTTTAAATATTAGTACTCTAAGACTTCCTAGGAACTTGTAAAAACCTGTGTAACGATTAAGGGAAAACAAATCCCTTATGCATGGAGAAAAGACCCAAGTATGAATCACCCAGATAGTAAAGTAAGGAACATATTGATAGTGCAGCGCAAGGTAAGTCCTTTCAACCCCTTATAACCACTTAAGTACTGGGTCTTCATAAAAAGTTGAGGTGTTTCTAAGCTTACATGTATTAAATTATAGTCTGTATGAGGTGTTTAAAAGTCTTGTGAAAAGGGAAAAATTAAGTGTAGGACAATATTGTACAATAGTGCATGAGACAGTTTTTAGAATTGCTAAAATAAAATGCTGTGATAGAAAGAATAATGGCTCCTCAAAGATGCCCACATTCTAATTCCTGAAACTTAATGAATGTTACCTTACATGGTAAAAGGAATTTTGCAGATGTGAAGTTAAGGATCTCCAGATGGGAAGATTATTCTGGATTATCTGGATATACTTATGTAACCATGAGGGCCCTTATAAGAGGGAGGCAGGAGTGTAAGAAAGAGAGAGATTTTAAAGGTGCTACAATGGGGACTCTGAAGATGGCAGAAGAGCCACAAACCAGGGAATACAAGTAGCTTCTAAGAAGGAAGACGCCAGGAAACAAATTCCTCTCTAGTGCCCACTGAAGGTACACAGACCTACTAACTCATTCTAGGCTTCTGACCTCCAGAACTATGACAATATATTTTTGTTGTTTTATGTCATTAACACTATGGTAATTTGTTACTGTACCAATAAGATATTAATACAAGTGACCAAGATGGTAAGCCCTAGTGTGGCTAGAAAAATTAAAATACACATTAACTCTGAGATGAACGTTCTTTTAAATAATGTAGACCTTTAAAATTTCTGTAATATATTCTCTAAAAGCCAAAAATTTAACGCAATGCACAAGGATAGTTTATTGACACCATATAAATACTCTTAAAATTGCAAAAGTGTTTTTTTCTCTTTCTTACCTAGTATCTATAAAAACTTAACATTCCTAGAAAGCAATTATCAAGACAGGCTTTTTGGTTTTATCAAAGATGTGTGAGTCTACTCTGACCTTGTGAAAAACATCTTTTTTTCTCCTTTTAATATATCTCAACCTCTTATAATGGGAACTAGGATGAAGATCAATAAAATCAACCAACTGTGAAAATAAGGTCTATAGGACTGAGTGAAACACTGAAAGAAGAAATAATATATAATTGTATAATACGCCTTAGGAGAATAGATATTATACACTATTTACATGTAAATCATGGAATGCCCATGACTTTCACCCATATTTTGTCCTCTTTATTCTTGCTATAAGGGGAATAAAGTCAGTCCTGACCAGAATGCTCACAGTTAGGTTCAATGACGGAGATGTTGATTCCACTTGAAAGTTCTTTTCTACATTCTATATTATGAGTAATTGTGATGACTACATTTATATTTTCTTAATGCATAAACAATCAGGAACCTGCTTAGACATCTAAGCTCAAAAATACTGAGTTTTACTACTGTCTTTTTGTCATTGACCCCTTATTTAAATAAAATAACTGCTTTCTCACTAAGCATTGCCACTAAGTTTAAAAAGCAATGCACTTTCTGCACAGTGAAAGAAACTATCATCAAAACAAAAAGAGGTCCTACTGAATGGGAGAAGATATTTGCATATCATACATCTGACAAGAGGTTATATCCAAAATTATATATAAAGAATTCATAAGCCTTGACAACATGAAAACAATCCAAAAAAAGAAAGTAGAATATCTGAATAGACATATCTCCAAAGAAGACTTACAGATACCCAACATATGAGAAGCAGCTCTTTATCACTTACTAGGGAAATGCAAATCAACAAACAATGGGATATGCCTCACATTTGGGAGAGGTTATTATCCCAAACAACAAGTATTAGTGAGGATGTGGAGAAAAGGGAATGCTTTTACTCGTTTGGTGGGCATGTGAATTGGTGCAATAATTATGAAAAGCAGTAAAGAGATTCCTCAAAAATTGATAACGTGAATTTCCTGTGATACTGTTATCCCACTTTTAGGTATGTGTACAAAAACCACAAAAAGACTAATCCAAAGAGATATATGTACCCCCATGTTTATTGTAGCATTATTTATAATAGCCAAGAAATGGAAACAACCTAAGTGCACACTGACAGATGAATGGATAAAGAGATGTGGCGTATATGTACAATGGAATACTATACATCCACAAAAAGATGAAATCCTGCCATTTGAGACAACATGTTTAGGACTAGAGAGAATTATGCTAAATGAAACAGTCAGAAAGAGAAAGATAGAGACTAGATGATCACTCATATGTCAAATACAAGGAAACAAAACAAATGAAGAAACTAAATAAAAACTAATTCTGAATTTATCAGAGGGCATGAGGGTTGGGGGTGAGAGCAAAGAGTAGTGGAGGGCCAATGGGCACTGGTGGAGGACTATTAGAAATTTGGTGGTGGGTATGGTGTGTTACATATACGATGAAGCGTGAATGTGCATATGTGAACTTTTATTGTCAATTTTATTTTAAGAAAAAATGAACAATATACACACAGACATATATTTTCCAGCTTATAATTTAGTCACTCGAAAGTTGGAGACAGTAAATAAGTCTTTAAGTTATTAAAGACTTACCCTTATTTTTTTCTGAAAACATATTTTAGCCTCAATATAATGATATACTTATTTTCTAACCTTCCTACTACACATGTATCACAATCAAGACATTTATACTAAATATGTTCTCAGAAAACATTGAAACAGATCCCTTTGAGAGGTATGACCCATTGGATGGTTCATGGTACCTTGAGCAGCATTGCCTGAGGATGCCATAGTTATGTAAAGTTGGGATAAAAATCAAGCCAAATCAACCAACCAACCAACCAAAAGCTAATCCAGGTTATTTAAGCCTGTTTACTTAATTAGTGGGGATAGGATGTGCAGCAAGGTGGATAAAAGTAAACAAAAGCTTCTGGGCAGGCCACAAGGCTTATAAAAGGACTCTTCACAGAATAGTGACTTCCATTAGCAAGAAAACTAATAGACTGCTTCAGGGAGGGCAGATTTTTAAAGCGGAAGTTTACTGTTAGTCTTCTTTATTCTTCCAGTTCTTGAGATACTAGTCAGGGTAGGGTCTTACTCTTCCTTCATAAATGATAGTCTTTGTTCTATCAGGTGCTCCCAAGAATCTATGTCAGGCTTCTTTTATTATTCTTAAATAAACTCCTCAAAATCAAATCAGAGACATTCAAATTTGAGTTTGAGCTTAATTCCTGGGTAATATTAACCAGAAAATCACATTTTCTGTTAACGAAAGTGCTTTAGTAGAAGTTCTATACTTTAATTAAATTTTTCATTTTTACAGTATTATTCTATGTAGAATAGCTACAATAAGGCATGAATCCTCTAAATTCTACTAATAGCCCTTCTTTAGCAGCCTGTCTCATATTTTTCTATCATCCTATTAATGGCTAACTTAACATTATATCTAAATGATCATTTTTAGGACCAGTTACTATTCCTGAGAGTTCAAAGCTTCTCTTCACTAAAATTCCATGTAATTTCTAGGTTTTGATGTTTCTATGTTACAACACAGCAACAACTTTCAAATGCCAGCTGATGATGGAGTTTTTTATTGGTCTATGTGAATTAAGAAAAATAAGGACAAGTAAGTTTTTCATAAAGCTAAATGTTTATAATTTAAGCAAAAGTCCTTTAATCTCAGATTTTATATCTGTATTAACTTTTAGCATTAAAGTAAACATTCTTTTATGATTTATGGTGATGCTGGATACAAAGACTTATAAAAATATCCTAAGATAGAATATTGGTTACAAACAAATTCTTTAAAAAAATTGTCCTTGTCTGTAAATCTACAAGTATGGGAGCATGGAGCATGTCTTTATGTCTATTTTAGAAATACCATTTTATGTCTAACAGTATCAAACAATTTTACCTCTGACTCACGTCTACATTTTTTGGTTGTGGAAAGAGAATTGGACTCAAAGAAATATTCTAGGCTGAAGATATGATGGTAGAAAAGGTATATTTTAATTCTCTTATAAAGTTCAGAAAGCATGTTTCAGATATTTTCCTATCCCTATGAGAAGATCTGAATTATGTACCCTGGTCTCTGACACAATGTCGCTCGAATTATTTTAAATATCGTTGTTTTGGTAAGTCAGCAGTAACATATGCACTCTATAAATGTCAGACATAAAATGTAACACATTCAGCATTCTATACACCATGACAAACAACTCAGCATTCCGGATATGTAAAATGTCTACAATAGCTCTCAGTTCATTACAAAGAAATAACTATATTTTTGCAATTTTTATAACCAACATGGATTAAGGAAACTCAAAAATATTTTCTTGCTTCTTCCATAAGAAAGAGTTTTTGATAAATATCCTGGAAGATGTCATGCAATGTTATAAATTTAAATGCAATTTTCAAGATTTTTAAAATAGAATATTCAAGCATGTACTGGCACTTTGTAAAAATTCCTATTGATTGAATATTTTGTTAATTCACTTTAATCTCCATGCTGTCACTTCAAGGTATATATTACAATCCAGGATATAAAAAAGCATAGAGAGGTTGAGCATAAGCCAAGCAGCTCAGAGAAAGTTACAGAGCTAATGAAAGACAGGAGTAAGTGAATCTTATCCGTATTCTTCTCACGATATCAAGTTGTGAAGTTGCATTTTCAGGTTGATTCTGAAAGTAGGAAAAGCTCACAACTGCAGATTATTTAATCATGGGACAGTCAAAATATATACTCATAATCCTTGTCAAGTCAATCAATGATCCCTCCAAAGTACCCCTATGCATCTTTGGTTTGGTTCAAGATTTTGATTGAGAGAGATGATTTAAAGGCATTTAATGTACAAAGTCACTCCTGGCTCAGGATAACTGACCATAACCCACCAGTTGCTTCACAGCATGCATTTCAGTGAAGCTGACAGCCAAAGAGCAATGAAAAGGAAAATTGCATATATGACCCAATTTTTCTTTTTGTTAGTAGTCATTTATGTCATGCATAGAACTGTTTGGAATCTAAGGAATGAGTCCTTAGTTACTTCAATTATCTCACTTAAAATACAAGCGTCTCTTTTTCATTCACTTTGCAGGAACAAGGTCAAGTTGAATGACTCAGAAAATATGAGAAAGCACATAAAATACTAAACACGCTGACTCAGAATATTGTCCTAAATTTGAACAATAAATGCTTAAAAGATTCAAATCCAAAAACATCTCACAGCTGCTTCTGAAATATCCTGCACCTTATAGCGCTCAACCCTAGTCAGATGGTGGTGTTGATCACACTTGTCTTTGGTGTAATAGTTTCACTGTTGGGACATCAATAATCAAACCAAACCGACACAAAACAAATATTCCCAAATGAGCCTTTCCAACTTCATGCTCTAAATATTTGCAAAGTTGCTTTTACTGATGCATGATATTGTTTTTGTTCTCTTCTTAATTTCTTACTCTCTTCCAAAAGTTTCTATAAGGCAAGTGCTAAATGAAAAAAAGCTATCTAGGAGAAGATGGTGTTGGCTGCAATAAAGAGGACAGAGTGATGGAAGATTAATTATATTAATCATGTACACACAGAGACTTAACAGTCATTTATAGAAAACTTTCAAACAGAATTTTTAATTTGACCCTCACAAATATCCTGTTAAATCCATGTTATCCCCTCTTCTGCCTAGCTGAATTAATTTAAGGAGATTTGTGCTTATTAAGGGAACTTCAAGGAAAGCACGGCTTCCATTGGGGAATGAGTGACAGGCCTTGACTGAAGTACTAGCTCTACCCCTTATTAACTGGGCAATCTTGGGCAAGGTCCTCATATATCATCTTCCTTCTTTGTACCTGGGTGGAGAATAACTGAAGTTTGTTATTTTGCTATTTCTTCAAGTGTAATAAAAAACAGTCACCAGAATTCTGACATGGATTCCTCTCGATTTAAGGAGCTGTAAGAAACAGGTCATTGCTCTCAGGGTAGTCAATCAACTAAAGAACCTGGTCTCCTCCCCGGGCCCTTGCATCTACATGCTGGCACTAAGAAGCAGGAATAAGTTGATTTTAATACAATTTACTTTGCATGTGAATTATAATATCTTGTCTGTATGTGTGCAGGGGTGGGGTATGCACACATCACTACGTATATTAAAGTTTAAGTTACAGGGGCAAAATTACATGTTATTTATTCTTGTGGAATAAACAAACAATTGTGAAGCACTCCTGGTTGGAGCATGTGTAGGAGTGTGAGGTTTGCACCACAACAAAGCCATTAATCAGTGACAGAAAATATTAAAACAGGAAAAAATATAAAAATTATGGAAAATGTCATAGATCCCCTTGAAGCATTATATTAATATATTGGGATTAAAAATGGCAATAACAATTACCTTTTTTCCCATAAAAATCCTGTTGGGTAAATATGTGTGCTCTTCTTAAAATGACCTTACACATGACCTTGTCCCTCATAAGGTGAGATATTTGTACACCTCACCCAGAGATGACCCTGCATTATTTGGAAGAAAAGTACAATGCAAAGTCACACTTTGAATCCTGAGTTCTATTCCATTCTATCCCAGAGGAATCCAAAGCAAAGCATTCAGTTTTCCTTTAGCATACCAATCAGCAAGGACAAATGAAGGCCAGTATGAAGGAGATATCAGAGACATCTGTGTCCCTGAAATTCTAAGAGTTCAGAAATCTGGGCTTCATAACATCCTCTGAAAGACTCTGCATAGACAGGGAATGCTTAAGATGCACACTTTGATGATGATGAAAATCTATGGCACTTCAAAATAGATTGCTTTATGGAAAAACAATTACACATTTCAAATTCTCCATATAATTAACAATGAAGGGAAACTGTCAGGATTAACCAGTGTAATAAGAGAGCTCCCTGCATCCTGCCTGTATCTATTTGACTACTACTAATCAGACTTTAAAATGCATCTTGGCTATCACCTTGGTTTTATCACATTGTTTTATATTACATCCAATACCCCACAGAAAGGTAAGCAGCGTCGGCGAAGAAACATTCTCTGTTTTTGAATGTTTAAAGCTAACTCAGTGCTTAACAAGCAGAGAGAGTGCTTAGTAAATGCTCATGGAATCAATGAGGCTCTATGTATAAACTGGCCTCCAACAATCAGGTGGGGCCCACTGAAGGGACCCATTTAAAACAGGAGAAGGAGTAAGAAAGAACTGAATGAGTTAGCCAAGGAGATTTGAGTTGAGAGTTCAGAAGAATGCCAGGCTATGCTTCAGTTTACACTGAATCTTGTCTAGAAGAACAAATCATGTCCCCCCTGCAAATAATTAACAAGACTAATTGAAAAAGAAAACAGGTTTGCAAAACCGTTAACTTGTGGTTCTAACACAGAAGTTGCCCACACTATTAAAATTTTCCATAGTTCACAGTACAAGGCATAAAAGTAATAGGCCAACAGTAAACATTACAAAAGGTCAGTGTAAATAACACAGCAGTGGGGAGCCATGTGGGATTTGCTCATATTTTATTTTGAAGAATGAAGAAAGCAAGAAAATAAAGTCCCCCTTGGGAATCTGACTTAATACGATAGACCCATTATCTAAACTCATGCTACAATTTGGGCCAGACTAAGTTTCTTTGAAATGAATTAGTGGAAAGCAAGTCTCTCTTTTGGAGTCCAAACTTCTATACATGTGATTAACTCCTTCAAGGCATCTTTGAAGTGCAAATGTGTTAGCACACACATAATAGTACAGCTCATCTTCGCTTATAATAAACACAAAAATGCTACCATTGCAGAAGAAGCAGATAAAGCCTACATGAACCTGAGACTTCCTTTTAGGGTCCCTGTCATTCAGAATGTCCTGTGATATTTCCATAGCTAGACTGGCTTGACGTCTCTGTCTTTTATATCTCTAGGTTGCTTGGTAGCTTAGGGACCTAGCCACAAAATGAATGACTTTGCATTTTTGAAATGAACTAGGAGAGTTAGGAATGACCAAGGCTTGGGGACTTGGTCCTAGGCTCATGGGTTCTCCAACCACCCAGGGAAGAAAAAGTCAGTTGCACAGATGTTGACAGAGTTATAAGAAGAAATCAACACTTAACTCCTTCACATTTTCTTAGGATATCCTGTCCTCTTTCAGTTTATCAGAGCCTTAACTCAACTTTGTAAATTATACATGCATCTCTTGGTTCCTGAACTCGGCATCAGAAGATCAAAGCTCCCCAGTCTGTGCTCTGGAGATAAGGACATATCATGTTTGGAGGAGAGAATTTCAAACATGAAACTATTTCTGTGTAAGTGAATAAATAGTCTTCAAGGGAAGAAGAAAATATGATCATATTGGATCTACACAATTAATAAATATAAGAGAAGAACTGCATAGAATTTTAGATACTTAGATTTATTTAAACTGGTATTAAAGAACGTGTGGGTCCCTGGGAGTCAGACAGACTTGCTGCTGGCCCTCTGGTACAGTCAGAATCACCGGGTTCCTCTTTTCTCAATGAGAGGATTGAACCACATGCAGAATATCTGAGAAGCCCAGTGAGTGACCTGGGCTCCATCATCTTCTCATTCACTAAAGCAAATTCACTTTTATCTAGTAACTATACTAAAACTCGAATTAAAAAAAAAGTGAGATGATTTAAAGGTTGTTATTGACTCCATCATTCATAGGGCCAAAAAAAAGAAAAAAATAGCTAAAGAGTCATTATATAATTGTGATAAAATTAGAAAAATAATTCTTACCTACATCTCTGGCATGCTCCTCTTTCCAACCTTTTATAATATCTAAGAATATGTTGACTAAGATGTTTCCAGAAATTCCTCTACAACTCTAGGGGGCACCATTCATAATAAAGACATGTCATTGGTGTTGCCTGGAGCATGCCGCTCAGAGACCCTGAGGAAGATACTTTTAGAATGGAGGGGACATGTGACTCTCATCTCTGTCATTTACTAGTTAACTGACTCTTGGCAAGCTATTTAAAAATCTCTCTGATACTATTTCCTTTTCTGTAAAATGGAGATAATAAATTGTATTTCCAAGGGCTGCTGTTAAAACTAAATGAGGTAACTTACGTAAAGAACCTAGTGTCGGGCAGCAGACCAATACCAATATTAGGTTTTAAAAATCACAAAAAGGAACACTTCTCACAGCACCAAAAAACGAATGTGTCTGGGACATGTGGTCAGAACTGCAAAGACAGACCAAAAGATACTGTGAGGTTGGAAAGAGATCTCATCTACTTAAAATGGGGTAGATACCCCAAAGTTAAAGGGGACAGAATGGGAGACTAGAGAACTATTATCATGAGTGATTGATTTTTATCTCTGAATTATGATAACTAGCAGAAAGGAAGACTAATCAGCATACTAATTAATTAGGGTGTGTTAGCACAACTGTTATCAAGGATAAGCAACTGTTTAAATAAGACAGGCTGCATTCATTAAGACATATGTGCTGCCAACAAATTATGACATGTGCTAAATTCAAACTTTTATTTATCTTCCTTAGGAATCCAGGATCTGTGATCAATGAATATTTAATAGCACTAAATATTTTAACTGGTTCTTAAATTATGAAGTGCTTAACCCACACTTAGGAATTAGAGATTAGAGATTCTCAAAATGATAGAACTGAAAGGGATTTTTATCATCCAGTCTAACCTCCTCATGACCTAGCAAAACTGAAGTCTAAGACAGAGAAGAGACACACCTCTGGTCATGAAAAGGGGAGTTAGTTCTGTAACTTGGCTTTATTAACTTACCTTTTTTCTTACTACAAGGAATCTTTAGCTTTAGTCTTTAGCTTTATATAATATAGATACCAACAATTTAACACTGGATATATGAATACCTATCTTAATTCTGTATAATTTGGGGTTCTGATGGCATGGGAAGATATCTGAAGGCTTGGGTCAATGACCCAATGACTGACAGAAGTAGCTTCATGGGACCATGTGAGAAGGCCTGAAGACAATCAGGAACGTAACTAAAGAGCATATTAGAAAGACTGCTAGGGATCTGCCAGTCTGGGCTTTCGGTCAAGTGGGGTCTATAAAACCAAAATTAAAACCAATACTGAACCATTTTTCATCTGCAAGCTACAACACAGTGACTAGCACATGGTCGCTACTTAATATTTGTTGTATGCTTGGATGAAGAACTGAGAGTGACTGAATGAATGAACATTGTGAGAGGAGAAATAAGAGCTTCACAGGCAAGAGGAATTAGCAACTTCCTAATGAATTGGGGCACCAGCACTTCCGTGAATGATGATGAAGTACTTTGCAGTGTCTTATCCACACAACAGGGAGCAGACTAATGGTACTCCTATAGGGGAAGAGGTGAGAAGAGTTACCGAAGTTCTTCCCAAATCTCAGCAGAAAGAAGATAGCTTATTTCCCTTTCTGGGACAAGGAGGTGAGTCTGTGGCCCCTGGCTTCTGTTTCCTAAGGCACTGCTTCTGCTTGCAGCCACTCTGCTATCAGGATAGCCATGGAGAAGCAGAATGATTTAGTGGAGTCCCTCTCTAAGGACAACAGAAATTTCAAACTCATGATGTCACCTTCTTTTTGGAAGAGACTGCGCTGAAGGGGCTTTTCATGAAACCTACTGACCACACTGACACAGATGGGAAAAATGCTTCAGAGCAGGAACTTAAGATCAAGAAACAAACTAGATTTTAGGCTAGTAGAGAAAAATTCTACTTAATGAAGAATGAGGGAAAACTGGGATTTTCCTGGTCAATTTTCCATTCATTGAAAAATTGGTCATCTGTGGTCCTCTGCCTGGAGTACTTTGATCTTTGGCCAAGCTGTTAAAGGTAGATTTTCAAAGCTGTGTTCATTTCAAGAGCACTGGTGGCCTAGACTTTAAATCTACATTTCATTATATTTTTAAACAGCAATGGGGCTAGAGTTTGATATTCCCTTTCAACAACTCTAATATTTACCACTTTTTTATCATATGATGTGACTGCTCTGAAGAAAATATGAAGCACACATCAGCTCTAATATTTTTCTAGGATTTAATAGAGAAGTTATAATAAAAGACTGCTTCAATGCCTATGGAAGACCATTCACAGTTCTTATGATGTACACAACTTTCTATTTAAGAGGAATGCCAACACTTCAGTGGATAATAATAAAATATTGCACAGTGTTTTCTCCATACAGCACCTAACTACTGGCAAAATGACAGTGTGTGTATCAGGTGCTGGGGCAGCATAACGGATCGGCCCTGTGTTTATATGAAAAGTATATACAGCTCAAGGAGATATAATGCTTCTAATGTGACTTTCATTTGCTACTTGATTAAGACAAAGTTGATGCATTTAAAAAAAAAAAGTTCTTTCAAAACCAAAGGGTCAGTGAAAAGACCAATGGTATCATTCTTCTTTAATTCATAGTGACTGGCAAGGCTTTTATATTTTTAGCACAGTTTCAATTCCCTAAAAAGAAATGCCACCTCAAAGAAATGTGTTAAGCATTCTCTAAATGTTCCTCATTAAGCTGCAAATGCTGGTGCTAACCTCTTAAGGCTGGGCCACAGCACTCATCCAAACTCAGCTCTGTGCACCATTCAAGGAATGAATGCAAGACCAGCTACATACACTTTTTGAGAGAAAAGAGACTAGCCACATCTGTTGGAGTTTTCAAAAAGTATCAAGAAATAATAGGCAAGAGCAACCCAGAAAACAATGTTCTGCAATGAAATGATAGAGGTGGCAGCAAAGAACCCCAGCAGAAAGGGACAGGTTTGCTTTCAGAGATTTTCAAGCTTAACCAAAAACCTTAAATTAGTAATTCTTCTAAAAAAATCAGTTTTTGGATAAGAGTAAAATCTAACACTATGTCTAGATTTATCAACAAGGAGCTCCCTGGGATGGTTCTCATGGTGTCTAGCTTAGAGCATCTTAATTCTTTTTTGTTTCTTTATGTTTCTGAACATCTCACATTTTATGTAAAAGCAAGTCTAAGGAAACATAACTAAAGTCAGACAGATGCCCACTCACCTCCCATGATCTTGGATTGGCAGTTAATAAACTCCGGCTTCCTGTCTGTGAGGTACCTCTGGCAGGTGTGGTGAAGGATCTGGAAGAAGGTGCATTTTTCTGAGGCTGTGCTGGCTACCCACTGGTCAAAAGCATTTTCAAACAACAAATCAAACTCTGCAGAATCCTGGAAAAGACAGAGAAAGGTGTTTTGTTTTGTTTTTTAAATGACTTATAAAGACTAAAACACCTTTCAAAGACTGGTCCCACTTATAAGGCTCATCTTGATTAATACCAGGGTGCAAAGAAAGTATGCCTTTCTCTGTTTATCAAGCAAGCCCCAACCCTTAGAGTGTTTATAAATATCCCTAAGAAGCTAGCAGCATAGAAGTTCCCATTGTCCAACTGCATATTGATCTGTGTCAAAATTCAGACTACATTTGCCTTCCCAATGACTTGGAAAAGAATTCCTCCAGGTGCTTGGTATCGAACTGTAGTAATATTACCACTAACTATGGATAGTGAAAGTCTTTTCATATTATTTTGGCATATCGGTACAGTTTACATTTTCTTTTTCCTCATTATTGATGTTTTGCATGATGAATGCACGTGGGCCAAAGAAAAAGTATTTTAAATAGATGAATCTACCATAACATGCTTCTCTTATTAAAATCAATGGAATCCTAATATATACTTTTTGTGGTGCTATTCATTTATTTGATTTTTGGTGAATCAAACCTCTCTGGTGGCATTCGAAGATAAAGCTTTGATGAACATGGTTTTGATCATGATGACCACAGACATGATGACCTAACTCTGCTCTTTGCACTTTCCTGAGAAATACATAACTGGAGGAAGCATATCTTTTATCTGCATTCCTTAGATTCCTCCATCAAATATAATGAAAAGATATATAATTTCCTACCAGAATGGCACAGAAATCAAAAAGGCCTTGTCACATAAAGAAAATAGAACAATCAGTTTGTTAAAAATGACTCAGCCCACTGTCATCCTGTCAGCCAAGGTCAGGGGGAGTCAGCATGGAAAGAGAACACCTTAGCTCAGTGCTGGAGAGTTCACTCACCCGATTAGGATCAATGCCATTAACCTGGCGAAGCTGCTCGAGCATCCACTGTGATCTCCGCACAAACGATGTGGAGCCTTCAAACTGTTTGACCTTTGTGATGGACGCCTGTGTGGGCTTCTTGTTTGTCACTGCCAAAAAAGAGACCACTCAGATTAGTGGGTGAGCAGGTTCGCTTGTTTCTCATTCCGTGGGGTTTTCTATCTGATTTCTACTTGCATATGCACATGGGGTGGGGTGGGGGAAGAGAACATAAGTGAAGATGTGTGCCTCTGACACGGGGTGAATGCAGAAGCTATAATCTCCCCTTTCACGCAGTCACAACATAATCATAATTGTAATGACTGCTTCACATGTGTCTTTGTCCATTCAAACTGACCACAACTTAATCATTAACACCAAGCACCTTGAATGGAGGCTACAAGGACACAGAGACAGACTATAGGCAAAGAGGCACACAGGGCTGATGGGCATCAGGGACATTGAGGAAGCCCGAATTTTAAAGAAGTGGAGGCTGCTGCCTTCCCTGGGGAGCTGCAATGCATCTTTCCAATTTTCTAGTTCAATGTGAATATTTCAGGTTCCAGGGATAAGCAGAATTACCTCGCTAAAAAGGAGAAAAGAACTCTGGCTTTAAAGTGTAGTCCAGATTGTATCTAACTGGTGTCTGATTATGTCGGTGTCTGGCACTCTGAGTCAGCCTCTCCCCACGTGGATTCCTGAGGTCACCGCATCTGCAGGGACAGGGCAGCACATGCTGCAGCCTTCATCCCTCCCCCGACCACTGTGTGCTGTCTGAATGCTGAGGACAGAGCCAACTCTCAGACAGAGGTCAAACACCTGCACCAGGAGAGTCGCTTGAATATTTCTAAGTCTGCTTCCTTCACCACTTAGCGCCTCAAGGATGGGGAGGTAATTAAGTGTTTTCAAAGGGCTTTCCGAAAAGCTCATCCTGAGTGCTGGCTGTTAGACCTGTATGATCAAACAGAAATGATGCAATTAAAGAACTAAGAAAAGTGGAGGTGGCTGCTGGTTCACGAATGTGATCCCAGTAAGTCTGTGCTCCAGTGGTACATCCTTTCTTTGTTTCAAATAATCCCACAATGCCACATTTTCAAACTACGCAGATGTTCAAGAGATGGCATATGGAATCCTGGCAGGTAGAGGAAAGCATCTACTCCATCGTGGTTGGGGGTTAAGGAGACTCCTTCCTGCATACCGTAATGTATTACAATTTTGGTGTCTGGAGTCACTAAAGCAGGAAAGCAGGGGCCCAGAGGGGAACAAAATGTGGGTACACCCTGCCTTTAGATCCAGTGAGAACCTTGTAGTTCCAGAACTGCAGATGGTTTTTGTAACCTCAGTACAGTCTTCTCCCTTTGCTCTTAGCCAGAATTCAGCAAACATTTTTTTAAGTTCAAATAATGCTTAGCTTTATTGCCCATTATTTCAGTTACATTTGGCTAAAAGCTTCTGATCATTTCACATCAATTACATTTACTTGCATGGTTAAAAAGTCATCATCCCCTTAACACCCGCAATCAGAGGACATATTATAGTCTGTGCACTTCACAAATGGCCTTTCTAGCCAACAGCTGCATATGCAGACCTGTTAAGTCTCTTTAGGAAGACCCATTCCCCCAGCCACTATTACCAGTCTGGCTAGGGCTTTGTCTACCCATTTCATTTAAGGAAATTTATTTTGATGTGTCTCCTGTGACACAAAAGGGAGCTGTCACATAGCTCTGATAGCCATGCTCTGCTCTTGTGCTTTAATGTTCAAGGGAGAAACACACCTGGAATATAGGCAGGTCCTGAAATGTGCTTAAAAGATTAAAGAATGCTTTTCAATAACAGGAAAACATGAGTTCCTGTATTAGACACACACCCCTAAACACACAAAGAGGATTTCCTCCTTTGTTTAGGTGAATCACATGACATTCAGGCATCCTGGGAAACATCAAGCCTTTCCTTCCAACTTTAGTTAAAGTTGTTATGAACTCCTATTTTAACTTCTGCTCCATTTCTTTTCAAGTAGTTAACAGCATTATAAAAGCTCAAATACAATGCAGAATCACTGTAATAATTGGCAGGTGGAGAAATGACATTTCAGGAAATCAAGTTCCACTGTAAGTTTGTCACTGACATGAGAAGGGCAGGAGCCTCGCCTACACGACAAGCGTCCACGGAACAGCGCAGCAGCAGCCACTCTGCAGAGGGGTCATGGTTCACAGAGGCGGTTACCACTCGCCCGTTTCTGCCTTTCCCCCTATTCATTTATTCCTTGCCCGGTGCTTGGAATCTGGATAGTTTTCCTGGGCACTGAGCCCGGTTCAGTTTAATTTTTGTTTATTGTTATTATCTCTAACATCCCGGTTTCTATTTGGAAGCAGGTGCCTTAAAATTATATTATTATATACACATCATATAGAGTTAAATAAAGACTTTCCCCCTCTGAAATCAAAACACTTGCACAAACGCACCACTGCTAGACTTTCTAAGTTCTGTGCTGAAAAGAACCATGCTGTAATCCCTTCTTTGTTATTTTTTGGGGTTTATTGCTGATCAAAAAATAAGCCTGTCTAGTGAAAACAGCAATTTGTCTTCTCCTTCAAAAGGAAAGCTGATAGCATATTCTAGAAAATGCAACCCAATGATGTACACCCCCGATATCATAATACTCTGTTCAATTACCACTATAGGACAGATTTCATATTCATTTTGAATAACTTTATAACGGTCAGATAACCAGTGTTTCTGTCATGCCTTCAATGTTCCAAAGGTAACTACATAGGCATTTAAAGAGAGAGGATGGGCAAGGTATTCCTAGGTAATATTTCAGGCCATCCCAAACCAGCTCCATTCCCAGGTTCTCCCCTCCAACTGAGCATCAGAATCATCTGGGAGTTTTATGACAAACACATCAAACCATGAACCTCTGGGGGTGTGTCCTGGGCATTCCTATTTGAAATCTCCCCAGTTGATTCTGAGGCACCTTAATTGCTGAGACCACTGAATTTGCATATCTGTCCATTTAACAAATGACAGCATGCATCAAAAACAAATGTTTCTGGAACATTTATTAGATGGAAAACAAGGAAATACGTTTCATGGGCAATTTAAAGATGGACTAAGATGTGGTTCTCAATCAGAAACTTGAGCAGAAGGGAAAAGAATGAGGCAAAACAGCTTAAACCATAACAGGCTAAGTGATATAGCAGTCATTTGAGGTGCTATGGGGTGGGGTAGGAGGACGTTTCACGGATCAGGTAGAGTTGGGGAGAGTCAGGGAGCTTCATCAAGCACCCACATTCTATGCCGTACGCCATTAGCCCTGGCCTGGATTTTTTTGATTTTCCCCAAACTGACTTCTCTGACCAGCTTGGCCATTCAAACTGATACACTAAAGATTGACCCACCTTTGACAATCTCCTCGATGGCATCCCAAAGCACTTAGTATAAAACCCAAGCCTGTTACCATGTCCCAGAAAGCCCGAGAGGACCCGGCCCTGGAATACCTCTTCACTTTCATCTCATTCCACTCTCCCTTTTGTTCATGAGGCTCCAGCCATCCTTTGCTTCTGGAAAACAGTCACCTCATTCTACTTCTTTGCAAATGCAATTCTCTTCTTAGACATACTCCTATTCTGCTTTTGTTGTGGTGTGTATAGGTGTTTTTGGTGTCTCTTGCTTCCTTCAGGTTTTAGCCTACATGACAACTCTACAAAAAGACTTTGGTGATCATTTTATCCATGTAGGTCCCTCCACCATGTAAGTTCTTTCACTGACCTCTGTGCATCACAAAACAGGCTCATTTCAAGTCTGGGTAAAATAGGCAATGCTAGCTTCTCTGACGTATTTGTGAAGAACAAAAAACGATAGTGCTAGCATGTCTACCCAGTCTTAAAACATGTAAGATGTGGTCAAATTCCCACAAATATCTTCTAAGCTACTTTCTATTGAATTGTAATGTAAAATCCTCTAAGACGAATTTTAGGACTTAAAAACACATTATATGTTTCAAGGCATTGAAATATTTGAAAAAAGTGTTTTATATAAGCCTCCTTTTTATTTCCTCTCTTGTACACAACAACATGTCTATGAGAGAAGCAGGGTTAGTTCTATGACCCATCATTATATTTATAGACAAAGAGACTGAGATACAGCAAGAAATGACTTGCCAAGATAATGTTAATGAATAAAAATCCCTGCAACTTACAATGAACTTAAAGTTCACTGCTCTGTCCACTACAGCTTTTCCCTGCAATGTCAAAAGTCACATTTTATTGGGTGCAGGATGCTCTTAAATAAGGATTAATAGAATCATTTTTTCCTAATTAGGATCTACTACTGTGATTTTGACAGTATCCTGAACTATATTTTCTTAATATTTCACTTTCAATAAACTTTTTAACTTAAATAAGTTAATAAAAATATATTTAAGCCATAAATAGACACACAGTTCTTACAGTAAATAGAAAACAATAAAATAAAATTATAATTAAAGCATAAATGCTGTCAATTTCAAATTAGAGAGCTATCAATGAAGAGTTCAACATCTGCGTTCTATTCTTTGATAAACAGTGATTAGCAAAAGACTGCCATACTATAGATGTTCTCATAGATATAATCACAAATCTTAACCAGGCATGACTTTTCTAAGTTTACTGCACATATACATTAAGACTCACAAGATGAGTTAAATTTTGAGATTCTTTAAGTCTAATGTTTCTTTTTCATTCACTTCCACTCCTGGGACCCTCTGCTTTCTCTAGTGGCATTGGTAGAAAACAAAAGCATAGACAACCAAAATCCACATCCTTCTGCTACCTGTTCTGATAAAGAGGATGCTGTTTCCATGCCTGTAACCCCCCTGGCCCCTTTAGCCTTCATGTAAACTGGATCAACATCTCAGCCACAGTGACGTCCAGAGTCATTACCATTTTTACCCTGTCTCATGAACTAATGGCCTTAAGAAGTCTTTTAAAAATGGCCCATCCATGAAACATTGTAGGAAAATAAGGCCCTATGGTATATTCACATGGTAGAGAACACTGACCTAGTTGTTGCCCAATCAGAAAATTCTCTTTAATTAAAAACCATTAAATGAGCCAATAGAAAAACACCATCATAGTCACATCAAACCTGGTCTTATAGCAAGTAAGAAAGGCAGAATTGGTGGAAGAGAGGACAAAGACTGATGAGGAAAGACATAGAGAAATGCAAGCTACTGGCACAAAACAGTAGAAGAGCACCCATATTGCCTGTAAGAGGATGATCCGCTGTTGTAAAGTTCAATGATTGAGACGAATTTTCTTAAAAAAAATCACTCTTGCCCCTAAAGTTCCATTATTCATAACATAATTTCTCATTCATTCCAAACAGGAAAATCAAGTTGGTCTAAGATACAAAATAGTCTCAGCCTTAAAATATTTTTAGACAATTAGCACATAAAATTATTTTTCACCACCTCTATACCCTTTGCTACTGAATTTTTCACAGATATTTTTGCATATTTACTAATGCACGCATAAACACCTCCTTTAACATTAAACTCAGATTGAATCAACTGTATGTGGTTATTTCTTGAAAAAAATAAGCAAAGAACAAATCATATCTATAACATAGTTTGATGCAGAGGCTAGACAGCTCAAAGTATAAAATTTACCATACCTAGGTGCCTATAATACCTTAAAATATTATCATGCTTAGTCCTATAGTGATCTTAGAGTCAAGTGAAGAGTTAGCATTTTGTGGTATGCCAAGCTCTCTGCTCTGCTGGAGTCAAATGGCCAGATACTTTGATTTTAACAAATTATTAATATGAAATAAATAATTTGGAGCAAGAAAAAATTGTGAAATCCACATAGACTCCTATCAGGGCTAAGTTTTGGCTGTGTCAGGTGAATATATAAAGGGCAGTGGGAAAAATCTCTGAAACATGGCTCAGGAAGGATTGAACACACCTTCTGGGTGCAGATGTGGTAAAGAAATTGGCCAAAAGGCTAAGGTGAAAATGATAATTTGGAACTAGCCTCCTCCATATTTCTCCAGAACACCAATGTATGGTAATTCTATGTGAATTTCACAGCATCTAAGGAGAAATAAATGCCAGGTATGAGGCTGCATTAGCAATTTATCCAGTAAGATGACTGAATGTTTGCAAAGCTAAGGAAAATAAATCTAGATTATTAACCTTGAGTCTTTTAGAATAGGGAAACATCATTACCAACATAGTTACTGGGACCTGGAGCATGGTACTCCATACATGGCTTGGTCGTTTGCTTCTTGCACTATTTCACAAAGTGTGTCATCACTTAGGACATAGTAAACACTTAAGTTCCACATACTCCAACTAGATCATGTCATGAAATGGCCACAACTGTCAATGGGGATTGATTCCTTTCCTCCCCAACATAGACATTGGGGCTCTTTAGCCAGATTGCTGGCAGAACCCAATTGGGCTCAAAAAGGTATTCTTGAATCTGCATGTTTTTAGGTAGCAGCTTTTAATCTAAATAAATTACAATTGCAACAACAAAAAAATACTGCATTTCAGCCATGACAGAGCAGGTGGGGAAGAACACAGGATGCCCTTTAATGATCCCACTTTTCTATCTCCAAAAAGGAAGGAAGGAGACTCTGAATAGGGTTTTGAGGTCTGTTTCTTCAAAGTATTATCTCCCTAGTCTACGGAAAGGAAAGAGCTAAGAAACAAGTTTTCCACCCAAAAGATTTCTTATGCAGCATTACCAGTTCCCAGGCCTGTACCTATTACACATTCTCATCTTCAAATCAGAGGAAGAGAAGATTGAATGTTTAGGAAATTTATCCAAAGGGATACTGGAAAAAGAAACATTATATGGGGAACTTCTTTCCTGTAAAGAAATCTGGATAAGTCCTTCAGTCGAAGAAGAAGAGACATCTTGCATCAAGCATTTTTTTTGGAAAAATGCTTTTACTATGAAGGTACAGCAACATGACAAAAGTAGCTAACAATTACACATTCACAGAGCGAGCGTTCCCTACTCCAATTCTGTAGGAGGTACAAGCTGGTTTTAATATTTCCAAATTACCAAGGAGACAACATTATTTTAAAATGTGCAATTTCAGTGCTTCATGTCAACATGAGATCTAGTTGGGACTTTTAACATCTAGTCCCTTCTAATTTTAGTTCTTTCTTGTTAATAATTTTATTTTGTTAACTTTAGAAATTTACAGATGTTTATTGGAAAGGGTATTCCACTTTTCAAGTCAACGACAGGCTCAGACATACAGCAGACAGTCCTGGACTGTTGAACCTTAAGCTTGAAGTCAGGAAACTTACTCCCCAAAACACCTGAGCTTCCCACTGCCAGTTACTGCTGGACTGTCTAGGTTTTTACCATGACGTCTTCTATAAATAAACAGATACACACAGTGCCAGTTCACGTATGCATGCATAAATGAAAGTAAATGCATAAATGGCTTCTCAACTAAAGGAAGAACAATTCTTGTGCCCACTCAATGTCACAAATAAACAAAAATTTTATATTGGGTTCAATTTTTATTTTTGGTTTCCAGACTAAGTCTGAAAAAGAGGGGTAGGTATCTTGAGATCTAGGGAGGGCAGAATGGTAGAAAACCAAGAAGTTATAGAAATAGCAAGAGATTAGAAGGAGAAAATTGGGAGATTAAAACCTCTTAAAACAATCTCTTTTCCTGCAATTTTATTCTAGCAGCATCTCTCTGAGGTAATTGTTTATTTCGGCCTTCCTGAAAACATGATTTTAGGTTTGAGGTTCAACAACCCAAGGCTTCCTATTATGCCTGATTTTTTAATTTTTTTTTAACGTCCTTAAACTTTCCCCCACAGACCTGCAGAGAAAATCAATTTGCAAGCGTTTTGGGTAAAACATACAATGAATTTTAAAACCTGCAGTAATATTAGTTTCTGCAACTCCATATCTTATATAGGAATGGTATATAACATGATTATCTAGTTCAACAGTCAAACAAATAGGCCCAAGTGAAGAAGCAAATGCTTAGAGTTATGAGAACTGTGATAATTTCTGAACGAGATTAAATCCCAAACTAAGTACTGCAATATACAAGGAAGATAACAGAAGCGGTTAACTAAGTCATAAAGTCTTATTCCATTCTCACTTCCTCAATTCTGGAAACAGATGTAAGCATCATTTTTGATCTATTCTTAGGGGAGATTTATAAACAGAGGATCTAAAGACAAAGGCATCAAAGAAGCAGCTACCTGACTTAAGAGTGAATTAAATTACTCTAGAAGAAACTCAAAGCCTGAGAATAAAAGCTTGAAAAAGAGATCCTTTTTGCTATGCTTTCCTTTAGCATTATCTATTATGTACTGAAAAGTGTAGGCCAAGCAGCAATGCTCTTCAGGGAAATGTCATATGTAGAAAGTCAATGCTTTTTACCTGGGAGGGCTACTAAAAAGCATTCTTAGAGCTCAGCTACCTTTTAGAGACAGTAGAGATGGGATCACTCCTGTAGCACTGGCTTCCTCATCCCTGGGCAGTGATGGGGAGGGCTACTCAACCACTTCTGTATCAGTGAGGAGCCTGGCACTCTGGTCCCTGACACTAGTACACACTGCTGAGCATCATCTTTAAAGGAGCCTTTGACCATCTTATGTGGATGGGGATCTCCTTCAACACGCAAGAGCATTCCCCCAAAATGACAGTGAAACTTGGAGGCAGAGCCAGAGAGAATCTTTGAATGGGCCAGGTACTAAACATGTATCGCTAGATTTTTGGAAAAATCAAAGCCGTTAATACTTAGCAAGCATATGCTGTCAAAAATAATTACAATTATCATTCAAGCAAAGACAGATTTATCTGCTCTCTGTTTCATTCCTGCTTCACCACCACTGCTTACTCAATTCTGTTACAGTACATTTGAAATACAGGGGACATCACTGAAACTCTCAAAAAAGTGAATGATGTCACTAAGAAACTGTCATCTTCAGTCTTTACTGTGCTAAACTGGGGAACAGAATCTAACAACCTGTTCTGGGCAAAATGAGTATCAATTATTTTAGTGAAAATATAAATAAAATTTGCCACTTTTATTTTGTAAACTCCAGGCAATATCTACTGACACTAGAGAGGCATATCCTTTCTGACACAGAGTTCCAATCCTGTATCTACATTCAACAGAAATGAATACTATGTCGACCCTTTGCCTGAAGCAGAAGAAATAGACCAGAATAGAGAAAAGTTATAAATCAAGAATAAAGAAAAGTAGTGACCTCTAAGAGATGGGAAATGGAGTCCTATGATTGCTCCAGTTTACTGCTTTGAGAGAGTTTTCCAAGCTGTGGCACTGGGGGCTGAAAGTCAAGCAGAGACTGACAGGCTCCCTGAGTTGAAGCGACAGTGGAGAGCCTAGGGAGAAGAAGGTGATTACAAATTTCAGGACAGAAGAATAATGAAGAGAGGACTACATACTGAGTGAGAACCCTAGAGATCTGAAGAGATCTGGCCTTGAGCATCTATCTGACTACTTCTCACCATGTGTGTAAGGAAATTAACTGGAGGCCAGAGGAAGAACCAATGAAAGTGAATAAGAAGAAACAGTTCTGCATGCGCATGCAGGGCTGAGAATGGTGCCTAATTCCACTGTCCAGACCTGAAAACCTCGAGATTCAGAAAGCGATTTGTGAGGAATCATTGGCCCTAGATTGAAAAATGCTCATAATGTCCCATCCAAGTGATAATGAAGTAAGAGGTTTAAAACAGGAAAAAGTAAAATATATGGACAACAATTGCAAAAGGTCAGGATCGAAGAGGGAACTATTAGAAGGGTCTTATTCTACACATGAAATAGTGTAATATCACTTGAAGGAAAAGCATATATATCACATATGACAATAAACTTCAAACCAAATCATTAGAATAATAAAATAGTTCCATAGCTCTGATGAGTCTAAATTAATGCATTCATGGGTAGCCCAGGGCGCTCAGGTATCTGGTCAGATGTTATTTTGGATGTTTCTGTGAGGGTGTTTTGGATAAAATTATTATTTAATTGGCAGACTCTGAGTAAATTGGATGGTAGTCCTTAATGTGAGTGGGACTCATTCAATTAGTTATGGGTCAGACTAGAATGACAGCCTTTCCCAAATCAAGAAGGAATTGTGTCAGCAGATAATCCTCAGACTTGAACTACAACACTGGTTCTGTCCTGGGTCTACAGCTTGCCAGCTCATCCTGTAGGTTTTGAACTTGATACATTCACAATCTCATGAGTGAATTCCACACATGAATATATATTAGTATAAAATATCCTTTTCTATATATAAATGCATCCTATTGGTTCTGCTTCTCTGGAGAATCCTGAGTAATATGGTAAGTAATAAGCTAAAGAGAACAAGAAAAGCAATTACATTTATAATATCAAAGAGAATAAAATACTAAGGAGTATCTTTACCTAAAAAATGTACAAGACTTGCACACAAAAACTACAAGACATAGTAAAACAAATTTAAAACAACATGAGTAAATGTAAAAATATACAAGGCATTGGTGAAATAGATTTAAAACAACTTTAATAAATGTAAAAACATCTCATTTTCAAGGATTGGAAGATAATATTGTTAAGATGACAATAATCCCCAAGTTGATTCATGGATTCAAACTAAGAGGGATACAGTTGTCAGGGGTTAGAAGAATCAAAATTATTGAGATGCAAATTCTCACCAACAGATTCAACATCAGGAAGGAAGGCACAACAATAGCTCAATCAAAACTTCAACATAACTTTTGGTAGAAAATGACAAATATAAAAATTCCTATGGAAATGCAAGGGATCTCAAAGAGTAAAAGCAACTTTGAGGTGGAAGAACAAAGTTGAAGACTTATACTACTTAATGACAAGACTGGATATAAGATGAAACTAATCAAGACACTTTGGTGTTGGCATCAAGACAGACATAAAGCTCAATAGAACAATATAGAGAATTCAGACAAATAGCTGCACCTATATGGAAAACTGGTTTTCAACAAAGTGCAAATGCAATGTAGTGGAGAAAGGATAGTCTTTTCAACAAATGGTTCTGGAACAACTGGATCTCCACATGCAGAAAAAAGAACTTTAGTTTATATTTGGTACCATATATACAAATTCAGTGAAAATAGATAAAAAATTAAATGCAAAAACTTGACATTACCAACCTTTGAGAAGAAAATATAGAAAAGAACCTTTGTATGTATTTTATTTTCCTTTATCCACAGGTTATCTCATCTAACATATTCCAAATACCCCAAGAATAAGATTACATCTTTGCGTATGTCAAAGTACTTGGTAGGGTACCCTATACAGGGAATCACATAAAACAAAAATAATTACATGTTATATGCACTAATATTGTGGTTACAAATATTTCACTCAATCTTCTTTCTTTTTGATGTCTCTGTTTTCTTTTGTATATCAGGAGTCATTTAAGGCAATGTGGAGGAAGGGGTAAAAAAATTAACACCCAGGCACACCTGACTACAAATCTGACAACAAATCTGACTACAAATGTGGCAAGAGCGTCTTCTGCACAGAAAGCTAGCACCTTCATGACTTCTGCAAATGCCAAGGTGGAACACATTGTTATGCACTTCATTAATATTTATGTAACAGCCCAGGAAGCATTTCCGAAATAAATGATGCTACTGTGTAAAACAATTCCTTCCTAAGAAAAAATCCTTGGGGATCTTTCAATAGCACAGTCTTGATGAAGATTCAGAACAAAAGGATTAAAACACCTGACCTTCTGATGCTAAGTCAGTGGTGATATGCTCAGCTTTCTCTTTCCAATTTCCCCCTCCACTCTGACAAATTCTACATAATTCAGAACATAATTGGAGGACAAACTGTCATTAAGGAGATGAGGCCAACTGTGGATGCATATGCTCGTTTTAAAACACATTTAGTGGTGGTACTCCTGGGGCATCACTTCCTTGTCCCATGGTACCTTTCCTCTTCCTAGCCTAGATCAGGGTCTAATCAGATAAAGCCTGTGTGAGTCAGACAGCAGTCACAGGACTGGGTTGTTACTCTATGCTGAGGTGATATGACTCCTTTCAGTAAATGGTGGTCACTGCGGTCTGTTCTGGACTGGAGAACAGGCCTTTGAGACATCTTCCTGTTCTATACTTCTCTGTTATCTTTTACATAGACATAAGTGGAAACAATGCATGTAAAATCAGCTTTAGTTGTGTCAAATGAAACAAAATTTTAGCTTATAAATTGAAAGAATTTAAAACATTGTGTTACAAGGAGCAGTGGAAATTATGATGTTTAGAATTTTGTTGTTCTAAGGAATTCATATATTTGACCCTGGTCAAATTTAATGTTAAAACTAGTAATAGAGATATGCCCTGGTAGAACAGCTGTTAGGTCAGTTGCTTCCAGGTGAGCACAGTCCACATATATTCCAAGGTCCTGGTCTTCTGTCCCTGTTCTGAGGGAACCACCACATGAACAATTAAATAACTACAAAATGCTTGTTTCTCCTCCCACTTCCTGTCTAACTACTTACCTTCATTCCTGGCTGTAACTTTCCTTTAAAATTTTTTTTTAACTAGTATAGGTTGCCTTGCAATGCAAAATTGGTGACTTCTGCCCCATATTTGATTCAGGGTTTGGTACCAAATTAATTTCATGTAAAGGAGTTAAGAGTTCAAAGTTAGTAGGTCACTTACTGACCCACATGATCATTTAATAAATTTATTCTCAGCATACCCGTATGGCTAAGGCGACTACGGTACAGGTCATAAAAAGAAGTCCAAGGATCCAGACTGGGAGCCAGGGGAGTCGGGGGAAAGTGGGGACTAATTCTTTTCCATATGTATTTGTAATTAGTAGCCTGCCACGGTTTTAACCATTGCCATGGTGAGGGTAAGTATGTGCTGTAGGTCTTGCTCTTGTCAAACAGTTCATTAGGAATGTGAAGGACCCAAAGGCCGCCAGAATTTCACAATGCAGCAGCCAGTTGAATATACACTGCATGCAGAAGCAGATACTAAATGACCTCATCTCCAGGACAAGGACCAGCATGCTGCGCTGCTGTCTTCCAGTCAAGATTCACTCCTGGAATAATGGTGCCTAGAAGGCTGTCACAAGACCCAGTCATGTCTTCCAAATGTTAAGATCAGTAACTCAAATTCCGATGTCCTCTCATAATTGAAGTTCTAGTTTGCTTAAATACTGTGGCCCAGGAGCATAGACTCAAAGACCTCGCTCATCAGAAGCACTGACTGTAAAACCTGCCTCTCTGTGCAGGTGACACAGGCATTGTATCTACCTGAGGGCTTTACCTACTGTCTGGTGTCTCCTCTTTGTTCTGTTGGCCACTAACGGGTTCAACTTCTTCACGATCTCTTCAGACATCTTCTTGGAGGCCTTCTTAGACTAGGTGCAAATAAGTACCATCTCTCACCCTGATTCTACAGGTCAAGACCTCCATGGCCAAGATAGTCATTCATTTCTTAGCTATTGTGGAACCTTCAGCATTACCTTAGCATTAAGGAGATACTGGTACTTCTGTGGAGATGGAAAACTCTCTAGAACTAGAAATGATAAACAGGGGAAAATGTGCCAAGATTCTCACAAGTACTCACTTTCTCAAAGTCAAATTTGTTTGTCAACAAATCCACAGAACCCTGGAGTCTCTTTGGTATGAAGAAGTCTGAATGAGTCTACGAAGCTACTCAATCATGAGTAAAATAAAACATAAAACATAAAAGGAATGAAAGACAAATGAATTGGTACATAGCAAAACAAACCTAGCTTGACAAGTCAAGAATTATAAGCAGTGGGTCAGAGTTACACAACTGAAATATACTGAATCTTTTCTCAGTTGTGATTTTATACCTGTAACCATTGATGAAAGATGATGCTGGGCTTGTACATCAAGGAGTTCCAAGGCACTTGTGATGGTGCAGAGCCCATATCACACAGGTCATCACAAAACCATAAACCAACAAAACTAGGTCAATTCTAAGAAGACTGAGGAAGTGACTAACACATGTCACAAAGGTCACTCTAGGGCCTGACATTGGTACAAGAATAGAATAAATGCTTCTCTCTCCTACTAAAAAGGTCAATAATACCATTGAGAGGTTTATGGGGAGAAGCTTGTCTGCTCCAGATCTGTGGCAAAGGCTGCCTTCTCCATGTCAGGATATTATCTCCAGAAAGAAGTCTGTGCAAAGGTCTCTGGGTGTGCATCCTTCTAATTGTTGTCAATCATCATATCACACGTAGCAGATGTAAAACCATTCAAAATCCCTGATAACTTGAGTCTAAATCACATTAACTTATTTTTAGAAAAAATAAATGCTGCCTTCTTTAAGGTACACAAAGTAACAGATCTTAAGTGTTCCTGGTACTCAACATTCGGTTGAACCTCGCATATTCAGTCTTGCTTTCTACTCCACACATCCAAAACTGACCTCACCAGAGACTCAGCACCCTAAAGTGCCAACTGTTCCCAGGGCTTTGCATGCATGACAGTCCAGCCATCTGCATGTCTCAGCTCCCTGTGACTTTTCATCCAGGGTTACCTTCACGACAACTTCCTGCAAATCTAATTTTTTCCCATCCTTTACAAGCAGCAACAGAGTTCCTCTACCACAAGACTTTTCCTTGTAGTCCAGCCTACATTCCCTCTCCTTCCCAAAATGTCCATGCCATAGCTTTATAACACTCCTTTTAGGACTTTGCTGTAATGAATCTAATTCAGGAACACAAACAAAATATGCTGTTTGCAAGCAAATGATTCGTCCCAGACTGCCTGTTATTTTCGTCTTTTGAAAGAGTATACCTTTCTTTGTACATTAGCTTCTCATTTTATTCATTTGGTCAAGAAGGATTTACTGCCTCCAACCATTGGTATTATTAAAGGGAAGCTTCGGCCAAACATGTTGAATTATCAAACATTCTAAATTCAGAACACACGAGGCTTTTTCAAAAGAAAATACTATTGCTGTAGGATCTTGTTTATTAATTAATTTTTCTTTTTGCTTTCTAGGCAAAATAGAATACGTTTAGTTGTTGCTTCTCAAGGGATTTTTGGCTACATTTAGATAAAAAGGGAAAAATCAAGCAAGAAATGGTAGTTATACACTGTTGTTGAGACAAAGAGTCTGTTAAGAAATCCATTAAAATGTTAATACAAGACCTTAGTCAAAACAGTAAGGATCCTTACCAGAAAAGACTAAGGCAAGGGCCTAGGGTCAAAAGGAAACCGGCAAAGACTGAGATAAATCCTGCCCAAATACCACACAATGAAGCTCCTGGCACAAAATGACATGACCCATGCCTTTCTGGAGCCCCTGTCCCAACTGCTTGAAAGGCTTTGGAGAATCAAGGTCTTATTATATATTGATGTCATAATGATCCTGACTGAACTGGACATCAAAATGGAGTAACATATGATAACAGTTTAAAATAAAAAGCTACCACTTGTTATGAGGACACTGACAGACACAACAGGCAAGGACAAATGAAGCCCGACTGTATTGAGAGGCCAAGCCCAAGCTAAGAGGTGGCTCTGATAATTCACCTCGGAAGATGTGTAAATCTAGGAACTGAAATAAGACAGTTTGAGGTGCTTTGGACTCCAGACTCTGCAGCGCTGTGGGCAGACTCCAGACTTAGTGCTGCTCTTGGAGGCTCTGCTGGAAGAAGCAGCACCCCCTGCACAAGCTGGCACTACAAGGGCAATTCCAGACCCTGAACACCTTTAAGGTGGTCTCCTGAAGCTCGTCTTAGTGGTTTGTGACCTCCTTTTTAACTGCCAAATGTATGATTATGGAACTATAATTTGGATTCTCCATAATAAGTTATATCTCATCAATTGGATTGGCTTGAGTCACAAGTAAATCCTTTGGACCCCTGGTGAAGTTGGCATATTGAGACCCAAATTGTACACTATGTAGTCAGAACCCAAATGAACTCCTAATAAAAACAAGCTTTATTCATATATGCCAAGGAGAAAGTGAGTTTGGTTCATGCATTGTCATGGGTTGAAGGTCATCTTCACTGAGGAGTAAAGCTACATAAATGATTATCTTTCAGATATAAGAGAAGAGTTGCTTGCTGAGATTAAAAAAAATAAAAGGAAATTAAAATGAGAACATATAACATGTTTTCTGCTGGATGGGTCCTTTAAAAAGAACCACAGTCTGTTGTCTCCTTAGAGGGAGGTGACACTTCTCCTTGACACTTTGCCAGAAGGACATGTTCATAAAAATGGCCAGTGTTTCTTGTTTGGAATCCCCTGTAGTTCCTGTTTCTCCTCACTCGCTCAGTCATGGATCACAACAGCAGTTTAGGATTTGGCCTAGAAACCAAGCGATCCCCTTTGTGAAGGAAGCTGCTCTATATGGGAAATGAACCTTGTGTCCATTAGGGGAGGGCTGGAGCTCACTGCATCACAGCAATGACTCTGAGGAGGAGGAAGTCTTGCCGAGAGAGCACTGGATGGCGAGTTAGGGAGCCCTGGTTCTCATGCCTACTCTGCCTGTGTGCCTCTGGGCATTCTAGACACATGTCTTTTACTGCCTGGGTCTCATCTTATCATTTCTAGAATAAAGCTAGAAAACTGCTGCTGTGTGTCCCTTCCTATTTTAACATGTTATGGCTCTCTCAGTCACATAAATATGCACCACCCTATTTTGCCCATTTTTTCAAGTCTAGATGTCTCACTAATATGAGAACATAGAAAACCAGTATACAGATCAAAACAGTAAAGCAGATATTTCCAAACGAGAGAAGAATATAATAGCTGTCCATTTAAAAATGTCCAACACACAAAGAATATCTTCAATTCCTTGTTCTAGACTTATCTGAGATTCTTAAAGAGAGGGTAAGCTTTGCTGTTTCCCTCTGTGAGACTGATGAACTGTTGGGATGAAGGGTGGTGAAGGGGGCAGGTATCTTGGCAGGAAAGGTGGTTCAAGGTATGAGAAAACTTTTCTGTTGGGAGTGGTAAAACTCTTTCCTAAATTCCCCTAGAGGGAATCAGAGCAAAATGTGAGATGTTTATGTAAATTCTGTATTTCACTTCAGAAGAATTTAAATTGCCAACACTTGGATCATACAGCAGTGTGACTATTCCATTCTTCTGGAAAAAATCTGAAGGCACGAATAATATTCATTCCACAAATATTTATTGCAGGCACACTAAAGGGAAAGTGAAGTACAGGGGTGAGGGGAAGGGAAGAGAGCTCAGTTAAGAGGTGGAGAAAATGACAAGGTGATTAGAGAGCAGCTCTACTCTTCAGGAGTTTTGCATTTTAGAAGAGAGAAGACAAGTCTCTAAGTGCTAAAATACAAATCAGGATATGTTAAATACCACAGCTTAATCCTTCCACCAGCCAGCAGACAGTTAGGTGCCTGGAAGAGGGAAAGAGCATCTCCTGTACAGAGCAGGGCAGTGGACTGAAAGGGGGTTTGGGTGGATGCAGGACAGCACCTTACAAAGTCACATCTGAGCCAGAAGGAGGGTTAGGGTTTACAGAGATCACGAAAAGAGACTTACTCCTCAAACCATTCTTGTTCTTCTATATCTATAGCAAAAAAGAGGGGCCCTGCTGGCTGAGAAGGATCACTTTGTAAGGACAGAAAAAGTTCACCCAGAGAGCAGTTGATTTCTTTTAGATTACCTTGACCTGGGATGAATTTTAAGACAACTCATTTCCTGGCCAAGACTCTTGGATACCCCTCTATGCTCAAACTCAATGTTTAGGAAGTAATCTTGTTAAGTACATATTTATATTCAAAAGCAGAACTCCAAGCTTCCTGGTCTTGTTTCCTGGCCTCAACACAAAGACACTATTATATTCTTGAAAAGGAAATTATTCCAGTGCCCCTGCCCAGGCTCCACCAACTCCCAGTTGCTCTCAATTTTCTTCTTCTTGAAAGGACACCCCCAGTTATAATCATACTAGTTCAGGGTTGCTGTAAAAGCAGCAATGATGTGCTTGTGTTCCTGCTGAAACTAGGAGAACAATGTTCCTGAGTGAGACCACTTAAAACTGTAATTCCCTCCAGATCTGCCACCCATTAACATTTCTGCTGCAGGGCGAGGCTCATCTCATTTTAAAATGAAAGTCAAGAGCCCAAACTTGGTAATTGGGCATTTAATTGGATATGCAAAGACACTTACTGGATTTTAACAGTTTCAGCAGGTAATGTTTAAGAACATTAAAAATTAGAGCAATGATGAATCAGATGCAAATGGAAAGTGAATGAATTCAGCATTATGATTGAACACACAGCTAACTAGTGTTTTGAGGTGAAGATGTCAAACATGGTTGGGTTTCTTAAATTTTCTTACATGCCTGGGGTTATCAAAATATTTTACCTTTTAAGCCTGGCTTCCCCTCTCACAGAGGTTCACCTTAAAACTGTTCAATCCAGTTCAGCGGGTATATATTAAGCCTAATATATAGTCAGTATTGCTTAAACCTCCAGAGACTATCAAGAAGTCTGAACTCTATGATGCAGAGACAAAGCATAATAGAACCTGGCTACTCACTGGGGTATCCAGAAGACAGTCAGCTAGATGTCAAATAGATTGGCCCTCTTATGATGATGTGTAACCCAGCGCCATTTATAACAACTGTCAGTTCCTGTTGAATCTTATTCATTTCTAAATTCTATTTTACCTATTTTATTTTAAATAATTAATAAGTCACATGATTCAAAAGTAATAAGTCAAGATCTCATACTCACACTGTTACCTACTCCCATTCTTTCCCTCCTCTCCTACCCTCTTGTCTAACTCAAATTCAGTCATTGCTTTCTTCTGAGGAAGGGGTTTGACATCTGCTTGAATAGACTTAGGTAAGCAATATAAACTAGTAAAAGAGCTGTTATGCCTCTGTGCATTCTCACTGAAATGACACTGAGCAACAAAGAATGACACGACAGGGAAGTACGCAGCACTAGAGTTTTCAGGGAACCTCACAGGCCTCAAACACATGAAAAAAGATGCTTCTGAGTTTATTCAAGAATAAAAAGTATGAAAACGCTTTTAAAAAAGAAAGAAAGCAATAAAAAATGAATAGCCAAGTACATTTAAAACAGAGGAACCGTGCAAATGAAGTGGATTAGAAAACAGCTATCTTTTAAAGGAAAAGAAGGGACATACCCTCTATTCAGTTCATCATCCCTATGGAATAATTAGTAATTAAAGATTACATAGAAAAGAATATGTTGGATTGATTTCACTATGGTTATTTGCATCTTCTCTGTACCACACACACACACACACACACACACACACACACACACACACACACAAACACACAAACACAATATGTGAATAGAGATTTTCCTTCTTAAAAAAGACAAAAGAATAAAGCAAGAGTAAAAAGTTCTGTGCTCTAATGCTTTTCCTATTATTCATTTTGATACTGGAATATTTAGTATCAAGATATTACTGATTACAATGAAATCTCCGGCCCTCTTCCCTGTTTCAGGCTGGCTCACTCAGATCTGAATCAATATTTCTTTTCATTCTCACTCCATGATCTCATTTGGTACACTTTCACTTACTTGCTTCCACGCAAGATAACCGACTTTCAGGGTACTGTTTGATGGCAATTCTATTATAGTCCTAAACCAATTATTTTAAGAAGAGATGAGGACAAAGGAGAGGAACTGTACCAACAAATTGACAGAATCCATTTTCTTCCTCTTTTTTCAGTATTCTTTGCCTCTCCACAGAGCCTTTTCCTCCTGAGCTCCAGGCACTCTTTTTACAGAACAGAAACGGGATCTTGGTTGACAGGAGCTGCCCGCTGTGAACATTCAAAAGCCCAGCAGAGATAATGATTCCCAAACAATTGCAGGGCAGCTCCCGGGGGCTGCAGAGGGCAGTGGATGCTGGCTGTGGGCATCTGGCTGCCCTGCTCTCAGCCCGCTCCTAACACAGGGCAAGGTGGCAAGGTTTGCCCCTGTTCCTTTCATCCTGTTGATGTTCCTTCTCTCCATTCCTTACATGGTGACTGTTTCTACCAGGCTGACAACTAAGTCCTTTGAGTCTGGCTGTGTTTGTGAGCCAAAAATGAAGAAATGACATCATTGAACTGACATTTGTCTTCTCACCTCATCATGTTCCGAATTTTCCTGTGCTAAAGGGAAAACACTCTCAAAAACACTCACTAATTCACTATATTGTTCAGAAACTTCCCCTAGGGAAAGGACTGGAAAACTTCCTGAGTTGGGCCTCCACTAGGAATTTGCTTCTGACATTGGAAAAAAAAATGCAGTGACTAGGAATGTGATCAAAGACTTAAAAAATTTCCCAGAGAATATAGAAGCAACTCCCAAACACTTAGGGCTACCATACGCTTAGTCTATGTCCACACATTACTCTGCCATGGGTAAGGATGAGGCTTGTCCTCCAAAGTCTTTGTGTTCAAAGTGCACAGAGGAGGCCCTCCGAAGGGTGGGGAAGGTCATGGCTGGGGAATGTGCAGGAAGTGATAGGATGCAGGACCCTGGTCCTAGTGCTGGAACCTGTGGTTGAGCTGTGGGAGTCACTGCTCCCTGCCATCTGGTGCTGGGAATTTGGGCTCTGTATGTGAAATGAAAGATAAAGGCAGACACAAATGCAAAACCCTGGAACCAGCCCAGTTCCCCATTAATACAAGAAAGTTATTAAAAATGACCAAGTACCTAAAAGTGGGCTATGTATGGATCAATGAGGAGATTGCTTCATGAACCAACAATTGTGATGAATCGAGTTCTGTACACCCAGTCCTAAAACGAAAAGAAGGGGGAACAGGGATGGCTAGAGGGCAGAGAAGAGGACTCAGAAGAGTAGAATGTGAACTGTTCCAATTTCTGACAGGCTAGATGAGTCACATTTCATAAACTTTTCCACATTAATCCACTGAAGGGGCCTTTTCCCATTTTCTTTGAGAATTCCAAAATTAAGTATGCTGCTAAGCTAGGATTTTATTATTTTGAGACCACTGTTTTTACCCTTCTTGCCCTCCCCTACTATATTTTGTTTCTCTGCACACCTGACTTTGCAGGTGAGCTATCACCAGAGAGTTGTGCAGAAACTAGATGACTTTCTGGATTTTTCTGTCATTCTGAACAGAACAGAACAGAACAAAACAGTGGTCATTCGAAGAGAACACCTCTGGCTGTATTCAGTGTGTGTGGGTCCTTAACTCCAGGGTGAAACTCAGAGGCATCCTGTTTGACATTGTTCCTGGAATTGTGACTTCCTGTGTCTCATTTTCTAGGCCGTGGTGGGTGGCCAGTGCACTGGGCAGCATGCAGCTTCCATGGGAATTCTCCTCAAGTGATGGCAAAAAATCAAACTCCTGTCTGGGGAGCAGACTTCAGAAAAGAACTCAAGGCAATCATTGAGCCTTTACTCAACCCATCTGAAAAGACATTTAAACTTTACATCAGGAAAAATACTCAGAGCAAGTCAAAATGTTGACAATGGCAAGTCAAAGTAAAAACCAGAGATGACATTCACACACTTAGCACATCCGAAAAAACAAATCACAGCTGCTAACCATGGAGGGCCATTCATGACATCCCCAGCTGGGATCTACTGGAGTTTTTCTAAGCTCCCAGAGAGCAGGGGGACAGATCTGGAAATCACTTGAGGGCTGTTTCTCTGCACCAACATAAATAGATATTTAAGAGCTGATATTTTGGCTGGCATATGTAGGCAGGGTAAATGAATGGTTAGGAGCATGCATAGGTCTGACATCCACCCTGGAGTGCAGCTACCAAACAGGTGGGAAGGAAAGAGCTGTGTCTATAAAGGCCAGTGGTAGCCTGGATGGGAGATGTGCCGTAAGTATATGAAAATCTCCTAGCATGGGCAAGGTCATTCCTATTTTCCCCAAATTGGCTGCTAGTGGCCTCCAGGCTGAGAGGTGCAAATCAGGATGTTAGTTTTCTCCTCCTCATACCTTGACAGAAACCTCCCCTCACTGTCTGACACATCTTAAACTATCTCAAGACAGGTTCCTAACTGAAATGGTCACTGCCCATCAATGCCTTCCTTTCTCTCCTCTGGGCAATTTAGCATAGAGCAATGTGTGTAAGGAGGCTTCTCATATGACTAGATCTGTCCCAGTCTAACCTTGCCAAGCCTAACCTCGGGACACTGTCTCCACCACAGACCCACCAGAACATGAGCATTCCAGCTGGAGACCTGCTCTACCTGTCTCTGAAGCTCAACTTCTTGCCAACCTGCAGTGACATATATCTACTCTGCTCTCTTCATATGCCTCGATGAGGCTTTATTTATTCAATTATTCTCTCCCAGTTCCCTCTCCCACCCACGGACCTTCTTAGGAAAGCTTCAAAGAGATAAAATAGAACCCTTACATCAGATATTCCTCAACCTCCTACCTAACAAGTTCTAGTCTACCAACCCTCACTGTATATTCAACTGTTCAGATAATCCCTCATATACTCCACCTAATATGTAATCCAAATTTGATAATATATAAAAAACTATCATTTTATTTGAAACTTTCCATATTCTTTGAGCCAGCAATATTTCTAGAAACTTCTCCTGAGGAAATAGTGAATGTGAACAAAACCTGAATTATATGGTTAAGTGACAGGATGGTTAAATACATCTTGACATATTATTATATAATAGAATATTATACAACAACAATTTTATAATGGTATAAAATTTAATGACATGGAAAGATGTTCATTAGAAAAGGAAAATATGAAATTATATACAAGTCTCCAACCTAAAAAATTCATACATACTTAACCGGAGGAGAAAGTTTACAAAATATAGTGTTCCTCTGAGTGCTAGAAGACAAAAAACATTTTTCTTTCTTATACTTCTGAAATTTTCTATAAGCATCTATTATTTTTTAAATAAGCTTAACTTTAGAATAGGTTTAGATTTATAGAAAAGTTGGGAAGACAACACAGAGTCCCTTGGAATCCCATAAGCAGTCTCCTCTATAGTTAACATTTTATATTAGAAGAGCACATTTGTCAAGACTAATGAATCCACATTGAGATGCTATTATTGAGACAAGTCTATTCTTTATTCAGATTTTCTTTGTTTTAACCTAATGTCCTTTTTTCCCTTCCAGGACTCATAAGGATACCAGAAAAGTTTATGTCACACACCCTGAGGACTGACCCTGAGAGATGATATTTCAAATATTATACCTGCAACTGTGGAGAGGTCTGCTTCAATGGACAATCAAGATATGGAAAATTCTTACTTCCTAAACTCCCCACAGTGAGTTCTTTCAAAGACTGCTCTTAGGTATTTTAAAACTTCCAAAACATTTAATTTATTACACATACAAATGTAATTACTAGCTTACAATCAGTCAGCAAAGTGTCAATTGTTCTGTGTTGGTTCTAAGAGTTGACTCACTGACCAGTTATTTGTCCTTCCATAGTGTCTAAGAACCCCTGGGAGTCCTCTGCAAAAGCTAATGGAGATGTCAGAAGAATGCTTTTTAAAAATGGTTTTTGAAACTTTCCCGCTACACAAGCTTTTAAATAAATGGCAAATAAAAGAGCAAAACAACAAGCTAAAAGGGGAGAAAACAACTAAAATGAAATAAAAAATCATTTTGTTAAAGACTGTCTTTATGTCTGAAAGACAGTTATAGTCACTTTTTAGCATGTTACTGTCTAGCTATCTTTTCAAAAAGGGTATATCTTCTACAGAAGAAAAAAGAAAGAAGGCATCACTGAGTCATTGAGAGTCAATGCATTCATCAGCTACTTAAAATCTGTGGCGTGAGCTGGTATGCAGACTAGTGTACTCCTTGAAGGGGATACTAGAAAAAGCTCAGACAATTTTCCTCATGTCAAAACATATTTATATCTTCCAATATATTTTTTAATGCTGGTTAAAATGACCTGCAGGAACAACTGCAACCAGTTCCTGATTTCCATCTCCCATTCATAATGGGAATTCAGGAACAGAAGGAACCAATATTTCCATTTTGAATCAACAAATTTTCACTTTAACTTCACTGACACAGTGAAGGCATCCGATCTTGACTTGTTTCTAAAAGTGGTGATTCTAAATGTGCAGCTCCCCTTTCTAAAAGCAATTAAAATCCAAAGCTAAGCCTACTTGAGCCAAGAGTCAATAAGAGATGGGCAGCACTTGCTGACATGGCATTTCAAAGACTGCTTCTCTGTCTTTTCCCCTAACATCTACCCAGCAGGCTTTTGGCACCAAAGGAGTTCTCCTGGCAAATCAATCTTCAGAGCCAACGTCCAAAAACACCCCTGCATTCAGTAAAACATGCAGTTTTGAAATATGTATTTTTAACACTATATATAAACCCTCTGTTTTTATATATTTGCCCCATAAGAGGTACTCTCAAAATGAAATATGAATTTTAAAGGTCCTTCCTGGGCCTTGATATGGTTTTTGCCTTTGTGCCTAAAGTGACATGAGAAACAAAATATTTTCTAACTTATGAAGGGACAAAAGACAGAAGGAAGGGTGACCCCCACAGTCTTGTTAGAAAACACAGGTACAGAAATTACCTTCCTAGATTTTCTAAGACTGACTTCATTGCATTCTCTGCCAGTGCTCTGCTTTGGTCCAGCCATGGAAAAGCAAGCATCAGGAACATCTTTGTTTGAAAGAATAAACCTGTTTGCCTGCATAGGGTGATACAAAATTTAGTGTGGTGTCCCTGAAAATCTGAAGGACCACAAATTTCTGTGAAATTCCTGTGTTTGTTATGTTAATGCAAAGTGTTGCTTTTAAAAGTCTTTGCATGAAGTGTTTCTTTGAGCTATTTGCCACCTCTCTCAGAGGCTATTGAGAAAGGTCCCCCAACTCTAAAATACGTATCTTGAACATAGAATTAATTTTCTTAACATAATATTTGGCATATCCAAGTCCAGAGGGCACATTTCTAAGGTTGGGCAGGCTTGCCACCGGAGAGTCACTCAGAACTCTGAGGATGCTTGGAATGGACAGCCATGGAGACCATCACTCTCAAGCTCTCATCGTCACAGTGGGAGACAACCAGGGCCAGCAAAGGGACAACTTGCCCAAGATTATGAATTCAATTACAGCTCTGGTTCTCCTCCTTTCTCTACAGTCAGAGAAGTTTGACTTCATCACTCACAAATGATCTTCATTTTCTCAGATAATAGCTCAAGGTTTGCCTTCTCCCTGAAATCTTCCCTCATCATGCAGTTTAGTCCAAACTAATATTCTTTAAATGTCTTTGAAGTCTAAGTATTTTGGGGTTCAAAAAGAACTCTAATGACAGCAATGTCATTTGAACTTACCTACTAACAAGACATGTGACTGCCTTTTGTGAATGGATGCCTGTTCACTCCATGTACAGAAATATATGAACATAGCTCTTGAGTCCCAGAAAGTATCTAACTTACCTTTCTTTTACCATCCTTAGATATTTAAACTTAGTCTTCATGAATTTTGTCTTATTAAGGGTTTTCCATTTGCTCTTAATTCTTTGTCTAGCTTCTAGATCTGTGATCACACAATGTCTTGTCTCCTTATTCAACTGCTTGAATTTTCAACCCCCTCAACTAGACTAGAATTTCCGAGAGGGTAGGATAGCTTGACAGACACTTTTTGTATATGTTGAATCTTCTACTTGGTTCAAAACCTTAGAGTTCATAAAAGAGAAAGGGGAGAGTACCCTTGTGGCTCAGGTATTAAGTCTGCAGCTCTGGTGTAGTTCCCATAAAGCCCAACTACCCACCAGGTTCAAGATCTGGGGTGGGAGGTTGGGCAATCAACATGAATAACTAATTAAATAAATGCTTCTTCCTCCTCTTTCTTCCTGCCTGCTTCCTCTAAAAAATAGAGAGGAAAGGGAGGATTTAGCTGTTTTTAATATTTTAGTCCTTGATATTACCTTTAATTGGTGACAATTTTTGAAATATAACAGGGTAGTTAAAAAGACTTCGCTTTGGAGTTCAACCGTTTGACTCCAACTCCCTGATCTGCCACTTCTTATCTGTGTGACTTTGGTTGAGATGTTTTATCTACAAAGCAGGAATGATAATAGTATCTATAAATCCAAGATTTTATATGAATCATAAATAATATAATGCATTTCATGATTTTTAGTAAGAGCCTGATATCTATTAAATACTCAGTAAGTGTTGGTTATCATAATAATTGTCTCTGAGTAATCTTTAATATCTAGAACTCATCAATTCATATTAGATGCTGTTGCCTTTTTATTCTAGAATATTGATGGTATTAATTGCCCTATGTAATACCAGCAATTCAGTCCACCTTTATGATTTGTAGTTAACTTTTAACCTTTAAATATTTATGTTTTGCCTAGCACTTCAAGCAGACTGAACTTATAACTGATTTTCAAAATTACACTACCACTATTTCATATCACTTTATTCTTTTTTCCATACACATCACGGTTAACTCGGTTTTAAAAATAAATGAGCAATAAAAAATAGAGGAGACTTGATTCAGGTCATACAAGTTAGCAGATAAATTTGGATTAAAATCCAAATTTCCCAATTCACACTCAAAAATACCTTGCTACAAGAAAGAAACTACCAACAAAACAGAGGCATCATGCTGACTGGGAGGAAATATTTGAACATCATACATCTGACAAGGGGATATTATCCAAAATATATAAAGAACTCATAAAACTCAAGAGGAAAACAACCTAGTAAAAAATGGATAGAAGAATTGGACAGACATTTCTCTAAAGAAGAAATACAGATGGCCAACAGGCATAAGAAAAGATATTTTTCCTTGCTTATTATTAGTAAAAAAACATATAAAAACAACTACAAAATATCACCTTACATCTGTGAGATTGTCTATTACTAAAAAGTCTGGAAACAACAAATGTTGGTGAGGATGCAGAGAAAATGGAACACTTTTACAATGTTGGTAAGATTGTAAATTGGTGTCTTTATGAAGAGCCATCTGCAGATTCCTTCAAAAATTGAGAATGGAAATTCCATATAATTCAGCCCCCCTACTTCTGAGTATTTACCCCCAAAACATAAAAATACCAATCTGCAGATATATGTGCCCACATGTTTATTGCAGCATTATTTACAAGAGCCAAGAACCTGAAACTACAGAAGCTCCTATCACCAAATGAATGGATAAAAAAAAGATGTGATACACACACACACACAATGGTATACACACACACAATAGAATACTACACAGACCTAAAAGGACAAAATCCTGTCATTTGCAACAACATGGATAAAACTAGAGGTTATTATGGTAAGTGAAATAAATCAGAAAGAAAAGACAAATACTGAATGATCTCACTCATATATAAAATATATATAGAAATATAGTATATAAAGAAATATAAAGTAACAAAGCAAATGAAAGACAAAACAAAAAACAACCCTTGGACATTGGCATAGAACTGAGGTTATCGGGGGGAAGAGGATGTGTCAGGGGAGATAGGGGTCCAATGGACAGTGGTGGAGGACTTTTAGCAATTTGGTGGTGGGTGTGGTGTGTTGTTTTATATTGGTTAAATGGGCTTCTAACATTATGCAAATCAAATTACCTCCCTAAATATTAATTACAGAAAATACCTTGTCAGTATTGAAGTTGTGCCCTCTAATCTCTGAATCCTCCTCAAAGAGACAAACAAGCACATACAGTGAAAACACTAGAATAAATAGAATTCACCTAATTTTTGCCCTACCTTATGTGATGTCAGTGTTCAGAACAAGAGAACATATTTTTGCAGAAAAGAAATGTTGCTTCCACAAATTGATGAGCTTTTTACAGTCATTGTCTCACTGTAAAACCCTTTAAATTAGCATGCTAGGTATACCATTTCTCTACTTTGTTTTGTTAGTTTTTTAAGCATACACCTTTTATTAAAACACCAGCCATGTATCCATCCTGATTTTTTTCTCAAAATCAGCACAATGTAGAACCTGTAAATTTATTATCACTAGCAACAAAGTACATGATAATTAGAGCACCTTGCCACTATTAATATTTTCCTCCCATGGTTCAATTTTAATTTTTCTTTATAGCAAAAAATAAAAAGTTTTCTGTTTTAGAGGAAATTCACCCTCCTCATCTGAATTTAGTCCTCCTTTCTAAAATCTATATTTAGATTCAACAGTCAGTGATTTGAAGCATTCATGGGCTTTCCATTGAGCCATTACCCTTTTTCTCTTTTTTGTTTTGCAAACAGGGCTTATTAAATCTTTGCTGTAGGCACCAGGAATGAAGAACAGTGAGAATATGCTGATGTGAAAGATTTCACTGAACTCAAGAAAATCATTTCTGATTTGCCACAACTCCCTAGCAGTAAATGCCAAAAATGCATACTGTTTGGATGGCAAATATAAATTCCCATTCCATAAAACATAATAAAAGATCTCTCAAACCCCCTCCTCTCTTTACACTGGGGGGTTTCGGCAGAGACGACTGCGGATGCTTCCCATTAACTATATTCTAATCATTGTGAAGAACAACTCTTTGGGGCTTATGCAGTTTGAAGCAAATCCTATTAACAATAAAGGGAAGATATCAGTGTATATTTTGGGGCACATAAAATTTCTTTTTTTAGCTCGTCTCCCTCCTATTTTAAACTCTCTCTCTCTCACACACATAGAAGTTTAATAACAAGTTTAGAAACATACAGCATAATTAAGTTTAATAATCAAGTGATGATATGGAAAGCAAAATCAATACTTGGAGTCTTCATGAGTCATTAACAAGTTAACCAACTCCCAGGTCAAAACCATGATTTTACACACATACTTTTTAAAGTGTCTCTTTAACCTAACTAAAATGACAATACGAGGATTTTTTTAAAGGTATAAACCCACAAAAACAAAGAAAACACAAATCAACAAAACTGCAAAATGAATAGATGGTTAGTGACCTGAGCAGGCCCAAGAAAGCTGAAACCTATGCTGGCAGTGGGGGAAAAAACTAAAACAAAACAAAACAAGAAAAAACTCAACACAATGTACAGCAGTAATCTCCCCAAAGCTTCGGAGTTTAAAACATCGGTAATCTCTCAAAGTAGGAGTAAAGGCGGAATTGGAATAGAAGGAATGGTTGAAAAATTGTTCCAGAAGTGTTTAGAGGCCTCATTCTCTGCTCTGCTCTAAGATATGAGCATTTTACATTTCCAAACCTTTCTGTCCTGGACTCTGTTTGGGTGGGAGCAATATACTAAACACAGTTGCTGTTATTTTTTTTCTTCAAAGACATCATTCACATATTTATGTTTAGGTCCTCATTCCTCTCCTGGTGTTCAGCTTCCAGGATCATGGCAGCTGGTCTATACTTTACAGTTAGAGGATTAGAAAATCCTTTCCTGGGAATCCAACTTGGATGAGAAGAAAGTCATAAAAATGCTGATGTCAGGGGCTCCTCCAACGAAACAGCATAGCCAGACCTCCATATACAGAAAGCCACGGGCAACGATACCCTATCACATGCTCAGGTCTTCTAATGGACTTTGTTTTATTGAAAAGGAAAGAAGCAGGTAGCAATGGAGGCAAGTAGACGTGAAGGGAGAGTGAAGGAAGGAGCATTTATTTATTTGTTCATTTGGTTGCTCCGCTTAGCTCCCAGGTCCTTGGGCTTTATGTGAACTGTGCCAGAGACTTAATGCCTGAGCCACCAAAGAGTACCTCTAATTGACTTTTTAAGGCAGGTAACTAAGACTCATGGAGTCAAGTCTCTAGTGTGAAGGTTAGTGACACAAAGAGATAGTGAAAATGAACTTGGAGACAGTTAAAAGAGCAACAGGAATCATGAAATGAGAAAAACTCTAAACAACAAAAAACTCCAACTACTATTAATATCCTCAGAAAGATAACAGATCATCTGCTGATAAAACAACAATAGGCAGAGGATAAGATAGGTTCCAACAAGAGAGGAACATTTAGAGAAGAAAAAAATGTTCTTAGATTGTTATGTGCATGTTTATAGGAATTAAAAAAAAGACCTAAATTACTCAGTTATAAAGTTAGAACTTAAGGAAATCTCTGTAATAAATTGAGTTGGAATACAGAAAAAAAGTAAAAAAGAAATTAAAGGAACAAATCCAGGAGTATTATACTGATCAGAGTCCTTTGTACAGAACAGAATCCATACTACTTATTTTCAGGAGATCACTTCTGAGAATACATTTAAAAGAACTTGTGAGATTAAAGAAATTGAACTTTCAGTGCAATTCCCAAATTAAACTAGAGAACCAAACCACAAAGGAAAATACTACCACTTGTACCATCAGGGCTGCCTCCTGAGTGGCACACTGCCATGTGTTGCTGCCAGACACAGAAGCCTGTTACTGTTGCCAAGATCAGAGTGAGAGTGATCGCTGTTGGCTCTAAAACCCAGCTGTGCCTGCCACAATACAAACGAGCAAAATGGATGCAACAGCCTGATTCTTGACCCTCACAGAGCTAGCAGCAAACAGTAGGTGTTAATGCTGCCTCGGAGTGTAAAAGCTTCACAATTATACTTTCCAACAGAATAGGAAGAAGTACAGCTGAATGTATTTCACATTCAGAATACTACCTACAAAAAAAGACTGGTAAATACAGTATTTCACTTTCTAGCTTCTGGTACCTTAAGTGAAGGAAGGACATTGGAATGGATGTCTGTATGTGTATATGTACACACACACACACACACACACACACACACACACACACCCCACTAGGTTCTCAGTATCTGAATAACAAAATACCAAATGGAAAAGAAAAAAAAAAGAGACAATAAAGGAAGCAAGGTTTTATAAGGAGGGTCAGGCACGAAAAAGTTCAATAAAATTTGAAGGAAATAAATTTCAACACTGAAGGGGCAAGCTAAGTCTGAGTGCAATAGATGAAAGGTGTCTGCACCTAGATATGTTACCATGAAGTTTCAAAACATGGGGGATTAAACACAAAGTTTTCAGAAAGGCAGAAAATAAATATCATACAGAAAATATCCTCGACTGAAATTCTTTTGGACTTCTCAACAGCAGTCCTGGAAGCTAGAATGCAATGGAGCTATGCTGTCAAAATTTCAACAGAAAATCATTCCAATTTAGAATTTTATACCTAGCCAGGATGGCAATCAAGTAAAAGGGTAAAATCATAGCATTTGCAGATAGGGAGTTACTTATGTCTACTGCTGTCATACTGGTCTCAGTTTTAACTCTCAACCTGGGACTTCCTTTTTAGCTCTCTTCTGTGTAAGTCCCTATTTCTTCTATCTCACATTTTCCTTTGTTCGGCTATAACCTTGTTCTCAAAGAATTTCCTAAGGCAGAGCTCATAATATCTTCTGTGTACAGATACCTTTGGGTATTGTGTTAACTGGGAGTCAAAACAAGGCTCAAAAGCAAGTCAAGAGAACAGGCTGTCTTTACCAATCATGGAATTCTTCTAACAGGCTTACAGACATTTCATTTGCTGACAAAAATGTGCCCAAATTATAAAAAACAGTAGGATAATCAATTGAGAGTTTGAGTCAACTCACAGTGGTGCTCCTACTGAAGGATCAATGGGGGCTAAGTAACCCTTGAATACTCTGTTTATATACAGTGATATATAACTGATATATCAAAAGACAATAACATGTCACTGAAGTTAGTAAAATATCATAATCTCATTTAACACTAAAATTTTGCCATTAATATATTTCCCCAATCTGTAAAAAAAAGGGGGAGGGGAGTATGAGGAGGCCTCCTGTAGAGTTTACTTAAAATCCTTTTGAATACTATAATCTTAATGAACTAAACAGAGGAAAACTGATATTCTTTTCACCCACCACAACCTTGAGGGCACCCATATTTCCTCTCTAGCTTAGAATAAGTTGCCTAGAAAAATGTATAAGAAAATAATGATTTATTTTTATATATACTTACGCATACATATAAAACAGTTTTACTAAATATTTACATACATTTATGTTTATCTATATTTAATATAAATTCCATTCAGTATTTTCCATATATATAAATCTCCATACCAAATGAAAGGATAACTCTACTGGAATATGGTACTCCCTTCTGACTTTTCCAGCATAAAACTCTTGTTGTCTTGAACATTAACTCCTCTTCCATGTCACCATCTTTGACATGAATTTCCCTCTTCCTGGAATGGCGCTCCTGCCCTTTGTGAACTCTGATTAATCTTTCTAAGAACAGCTGAGAAGTCACTTCTTCTGGACCAGGACCAGGTCAGGCTCTCTTTAAAGATGCTCATGGCTCTGAGTACTTTCATTTTTCTGGCAGCTATCTCAGCATTTAATTATATATGTCTGAAATCACTTGACCATGCTTTACCCCCACCCTTGCACACATGTACCAGGTCTCCATGTTCCATGAAATAATGTATATTTTGCTCAACCATGTTTTTGCTGTGTATACAGTGTGTAAGAAAATGTAGGAAGTCAATGAGTATTTAATGCAAAAAAAGAAGGAAAGAAGTATGTAGATAGAAAGATAAAAACAAGGAGTGAGGAATGAAAAGAACATGTTGAAGGAAGTGGAAAGAAAAGTTCTAGATGCAAATCCTAAGCTAGGTAGTATCTATTTACATTTTTTATTTGTGCATATGTGTATGTATGTATGTATGTGTATGTGTGTATATATATATACCGATCTATATGCCGATGTAGAAATTTCAATCCAGAATAAATTGGAAAACGAGCCAGATGTTTCAACTCTTTTCTACAGCACAATAATTCTCAGAGGAGGAGAACACTGCATCCTCAGATGGTAACAAAATCCTGGGTCAACCACAGTCTTTGAATTGAGACTTTTGAACTGTTTTCAGAAGTGCTATGCAAAGGGCAGTTTTCCCACTCATTTCATGTTGTCTTCAGTAAGCATTTGCTTGAGAAGGTGTCTGATCCTGGTACTTGAGTTTCTGTGTCATACTGAAAGCACCAGAGTTGCAATCCTCCTGGTGCTGCCACTCCATCTGGCCCACAGCCCGCAGGGCTTTTGAGCCATGGTGGGACATGAGGGGGAATATGAAATGTGAGGCACACTGCCAAGAAGCCACCAAGCAGGGGCTTGGAGAGAACGGGGAGGGTGGTGGGTAGCTTGGGAGAGCTGAATGAAGCCTGTACATTCTCAACTCTCAATTACCATAAGTAAAACTCCCACAATCCTGGACAGGTTGCTGTACGAGTCTCATTTTCTATATTCTGCTGTTCTGAAGAGCTCTCAAGGAGAAGTTTAGCAAGGAGGAGGACCCAAGAATGATCTTTCAACAGCCAGGCTGCGAGGGAGTCATATGCTTACACCCCTCCAGGTGAGATCCAGTCAGATGTCCATTAATGCTGACTCTCTCAAATGGATTTTGATTCAGTGACAGAAATAGCAAGAGAACAAAGAGAACTGGCTTTGCACATGAAGTAATATTTCTCTTAGCAATTAAAAACAAATAGCAGTCGATATTTATAAGGCTTTTTATGTGCTATGTCCTATTCTAAGTGTTCTGCATATGTAAACTCTTTTAATCTTTATCACAAACCTAAAGAACTTAGCAGTCCTACATCTACCTCATAGATGGAGGAAAAGGTACACAGAGTTATGAGGAGTGCCCAAGGTCACATTTCTAGTAGGTGGTAAAACTGAGACTAGAGTCTGAACTCCTGGCAGCAGTTAGTCCTCTGGCCCACTAGCTGCCTTGGTAGGCTGAGAACTACCCCCAGAACTGAGAGGCATGGAATGAGCAATACATACAGAGCAACAAAACCCTAACTGTGTAAAAGGTGGGGTGTTAAATAGGGATCTGTCATCTCCAAACATGACTAACTGTAAACCCTGGGAGAGATTCGTGACAAATACCATAGAGGCAAGAAAGTATACTCACGTCAGTTAATTCATTCTGTTGGGTTCAAGTGGGAATAAAATACATGCCTCCCTCCCTCCTTACCTTATTAACATTTTTGAGGAATTCTAAAGTTAGAGAACAGACTTCCTCAGTGACATTAAAATTTAAGATCACAAGACTCAGAACATTTAAGGCACAATTTTTTTTTTTTACACACTAAAACCTGGTTTGAACTTCAGTCATTTATCTTCTGAGAAAGTATTTTACAAAAACGCCATAGAGTATGAAACAATGAAAACTATTAGAAAGAATAAAAATCACAGCCAAGGAACCTTCAAATACACAGAGAAGCATACCCAGGTAGAGTAGTGGTTAAGCCCACTGCCTCTAGCTGAGGGTAGTCCACGTACACCCCAAGGGCATGGTTTGCATTGTGTCTGGTTTGCATCTTGTCTGGGATAAACAATCAAGATGAATCATTAAATAAAATACATAGAATTCTTCTTCCTCCTCTCTCTTCCTGCCTGTCCACTTGTCTTCATTCTTGCCTGCATCTTTCCTTTAAAAAAATACACATAAAACATCAAACAAAGGAAAAGGAAAGAGTACATGCTATACAGCAGTGTAGGGCCTGATTAAGTCATATTAGAGTATTTGTTCTTTGTTTTCAAAAATTTAGCAGGACTGGGATAAATGGATTTGCATGTTAGAAATTAAAAAAAAAATTCTGACAGAGTACTGGTGCTTTGTAAGAGAAGGCGTAAGTCTGAAATAGCCCAATGTAAAATGGCCATGATTTGGTAACTGACCTAAATGTAAAAGGTGAAAAACTTGGAAGATCAAGTTTAATTCTAAGATTTCTAGCTTGGGGAAAGTGATAAAGGGTGATAGAGTTAGTCATTCAAGTGAGGGAAGCCTTGGAGGTGTTACTGGCATCTGAATTCAGGTCAGATGGAAATATTTAATAGGTAGCCAGACAGAGGCAATGGGAAGAGGAGCAGAGACGCTCTATTTAACCAAAGGAGAACCAAGAAGGCTATGACTCCCAGGAAAAGGGAGTTGTAAATAAACTTCCTATCACCAAAGGCATCATATTTTCTTTCGATCGTATTCATAGACTGAGCATTGCTTTGCTCACACGTGTATGACTTATGAGGTATGTACTTAGTCATGTCTTACAGCTCTGCTCATGGTTAAATAATTATTCCCTATAGTCAAGTGGGGCAGGGGCACTTGTCTCTCCTCAGCCTGAGGAAATAGTGTTGAGTTCCAAAGTGGTATCTACCAAGCAGATGAAATGTTGATGAGAATGTGGCTTTCTACTTGTATCACTTCCTTTAAAGTTTGAATCTTCCATTCTAACTTTTCTATTGATCCTTTAAAAAATGTTCAGGAAAATATCTCCCACTCCATTTATATCATTTCCTAGTGGCTTTATAGTATTTGCAGTGGGCCAGGTTGACTACTCTTCTCTCCCTCTCATGTATTAGTCCTGATCGCTAAAATAAGATTAGTTCTAAGTAAATGAGGCCAGGTCAATTCATCCCAGTCACTAACTGTGGTCAATGTCTTCATAAGCCCCTTAACATTTTCCCAGAAATGCTTTCCTCACTGAAATAATGTATAGTTGGTCAAAATAGTCTAATAGTCTAATTTTCCGCTATCGTCAGCAAAGGAGCAAGGTATGAAAGTGTCCTGATTCTTTCATTTTGAAGTCATTTGATTGACTATAGGCTCGAAATGAATCAAACATCACAGGGAATTCCTACATGCTATGCTGTTTACCCTTTTCTATTGGTTCCACTATGGAAGAGTGATTTGAAGTGATTTAACTGTTATGTGTGCGCGTTTCATCTTAAGTGCCGTTCTTCCGCTCTGACTTAAACTACAGGCGCAGTGAAAGGAAATGGTTCTGGGAGTTGCACTTCCTTTCTCTTGAGAGTTTCGAAAGCACAAACATTCTTAGGGGCCTGTTCTTGTGTTGAGCAAGCTGTCCATATGGCCAGTCCTGCATGTAAAGGTCCAGAAAAATAGAATCGAGACTTTACTTATCCACACACAACATACTCAAAGATACAGTTGAAAAACTAAATTCTCCCAAATGTACAAAATATAAAGCCTAAGAATTATATGCTTTATAATAGTAAGTCAGGGCCCCAAGAATTTCAAAAGTGGCAGCTGGAGCAGTGACAGAGCATGGGCACTGGGGTGAAGTTACTCAAGAGCTCACATCCCTGCCCCACTGCTCATTAGCTGTGTTACTATGGACATGCTGTGCCACCTCTCTGGGCATCTGGGTCCTTGCAGGTGAATTAGGCTATTGCAGAACATTATATTTCCTCTTAGCGCTATCTTGAGGATTAAATGAAATAAATTTATGCAAAGTGATTAACATAGTTCCAGCACATGAGATTAGTAAATGTTAGTTACCTTTTATGTTCATCAACATCTCTTTAATTAGAAACCAAACAGAGAAAGAGCGTGGAAAATCTTTAGTAGGGCAGAGGTATGAGTTCTCTGAAAACTACATACAAAAGAGTCAGCAATACTTCTGAACTAAAGATGATCTGATAGGATAAATTCTTCACCCTTTAAAGGTCATAATGTAGTGCTCCTGGGATGTCTGATCAATTGTCAGCATGCTGACACTTAGCTGATTTTTCACTGGTTATTTTCCACATTTAATATCATCAAAGATGTTATTGACTACTCAAATTTTGCTTTAGCAAAAAGCCTCCTATATACTTGTTACTAGAGATGAGCTCAAAAATATCATTATCGGTGGTGGATTTCATGGGTAATACAGTTAGAGAAAGGAGAAAGAATAAGACAAGAAAAAACAAAGGCAGCGCTTATGTGTGGACAGATGTGGAGAACACAATCAGTTTCAGGTTCTGCTTCTGGAGTCCTGGGGCAGCTCTTTGTTTCAAGAACAGAATCTATTATCAAGCTCTTCATTGTCAAGGAGTCAAAGCAAAGAGTTTGAATAATTAGTATTATTAATATGAGATTATCTGGGACCCACTAAAATCTACCAAAAAAGTCTCCTGGAGGGAGGAAGGGGAACCCTGAAATCTGTATTGTAATGAGCAGCATTTCACACATGGTAAGGTTTGAGAATGACTATTCTAGAGATTTGTAATTTTGGGAGGAAACACATATGCAAATATGCAAATGAAAATGAAAAATTTTCTAATACTGAGGAATGGAAGGGGAGAAAAGGAGGAATGGGGTGGGATGGGGGAGAGAGAGATGGGAAAGAGAGAGAAAGAGAGAGAGAGAGAGAGAGAGAGAGAGAGAGAGAGAGAGAGAGAGAGAGAGAGAGAGAAACACACACACACACACACACACACACACACACACACACACACACACACCACTCTATCCCCAACAGGTAGGTAAATAATGCCAGATGTAGGAGAGCCTCCTGGACTATGAATTTGGAAGGCAGTAAGGTTTAACAGGAGAAACAGAGCTGGACTAGAAATGAGGAGCAACAGGGCATAGTGTGACTGGTAGAGGGAACCAGCTGAATAAGAACACCAGTAGTACACAGTGTGGACTAGGTCACAGAAGATAAGTATGGTTGAGGTCCAAGTGATGGGACTGAGGGAAGGCGTTACTGCTTTAGGTACAAAACTACAGGGTTGTAGAGCTGAATGAGATGCAGGATGAAAGGTCTTTCTAATGCCCATTGGAGTCTGGGTTCTGGTGACTGTCAGGACTGCTGTGGAAGAGTTCCACAAAAGAGTTATAATCAGATCTGTCCTTTGAAAAAGTGAATTGGAAAGAGTTACTCCCACATCCCTTATCTACTTTCCAATATGCAAGAATCTATGGAAACAAAAAGGAGTTTTTTTTGGGGCTAGATAGGTGTGTGGTGGGGGTGGGTGGAGGGATGGTAAATATGTGTGTGTGTGTCTGTGTGTGTGTTGGTGGTAAAACTTACCATGATATGAAGTGGGATTACTTGTTGTCATTATTTATTCAACACATTATGAACCCATGCACTCTTCTGTAACACTATGAATGTATTTGATTATGGGTACTGCCCCAAGTCCTGTTGGGAGATCTCATAAAATTTAGTTCATGTACTACGTAATATTTCTCAAGTCAAAAAATCTCAGTTCTAAAACACACCAGGGACTAGGGTTTTGATAAGGAATCTGTGGACCTTTACAAACAAAATGAGATGTTTAATAGTCTGGATGCTTTAAGAGACCAAGAAAACCTTTTAAGAGCTGATATATATGTATGTGGGTAATCAGCACTATCTTTTCTAGGGGCCAATTTTCTAAGACCACTTAATTGCTGTGGAGGTTTGTCTAAAGGGAAGGTGCCTTTGTGGTTTGGCTCTTCTAATTCCTCTTCATTATTACTGTCAGCCCTTGCCTCCCTGTGGCACCAAGTGTAAATAAGCAAAGCCTATGATGCCGCAAATTGGAAAATAGATGGTGAACTGATGGTGCATCTTAGCACAGCTGTGAAGGCGCATGTCTCCACACAACAAATCCAGGATGTCAGAGAAGCAGAGTTCGAGGGAAAACCAGTTAGTCCCCCTTGTTCATTTCACAGATGAGGAAACTAAGGCAGAGGAGGGAAGTTGTTTGCTACATATCTTAAGTCAGAGGGTTTCACTTAATGGTGACTGAGCATCCCACATTTTCATGTCTGATTACAATCTCTTAAAGAACAAGGAATTCATTCATTATGATGAGACACTTACTTGTAGCAGGAACATTTAATAAATACTCCATGATAGTGATTTTCATAAGTATAAATATACCACAAGGGAATATCATACTGAAACCAAGTGGAACCTTGCGATTTTCTAATCAGGGTATATTACTAGTTTTATCAGGATAAAACATACAACTGATGTAGTGTAGTAATTTTGGAAAGTTACTTAGAAAACTCAAGGTCTTCCCTCAAAATACTGTCTCTGACCTAGTAATACTACCTTTGGAAAGTTATCCTAGAGAAATACTGAATCCTGTAAACTTAAGCTTGAACATAGAGATTTATGGCATCATTATTTATAGCACTGAGAAATCATAAACAAACATCTGACAAAAGATAAATAAATTAAAAAAGTATTCAAAAATGATATTATGTACCCAGTGAGGTGATGCTTAATTAATCCTAGGTAGTTGCTTATCCTCATCTTAGGAAAATGCTTGTGACTGAAAAGTAATGAAATGATTAAGAATCAAAATGGTTTACACAGAATGATTATAACTCAGTAAATAAATGAAGTTCATCTATGAATAGGAAAAAAAGTCAAAGCCTGATTGGAAATAAAGCAAAGTGGTGATATCTGGATAGTGAGCATGTAGGCATGTATGATTATTTTCTTCTTCATACTGGTTTATATTTTCTGAAAAAGATCTTCATAGTGTTTATAATTTGATTTCCTCATTTATTTCAATGAAGTTAAAGCATTATATTAAAACTAAAAAGTCAATACAAATTTGTCTCCTTCCTTATCCCAGTAAGAATGTCAAAAGATACTTCTTAGAGAAAATGATAAGAAAGCTCAAATTAGCACAGATTACAAGAATATCTTAAGAAACCCTTCAGAGGAACTACTCTGTGCCAGAGGAATTTGAAGTGCTTTTCTGCCTCACTGAATCTGGATAACAGTCCTGTCAGGTGGGTGCTATAATTATCACCATTTTACATAGAGCCCCAAGAGAGTGAGTAACCTGTTCAGATGTCACACATCTATTAAGAATTCAATCCAGCTGCTCAGCTCCTGGGAGGAGTTCTTAGACACCTTCTATGCTCCTTAGATATCATTAGTTCCAACCCTCATAAAGAAAGAAGCACAGAGAGGCTCAGCAGCTTGCTAAGTGCTGCACAGCAAATTATCCAAGCGGTAGAGTATTATATTTTATTGCTCATAATTTACAAACACTAAGAAAGATCCAAATGAATGCAAACAACCTTAGCTCGCCTGCTCTTTCTTGTTCCAATTATATATATATATATATATATATATATAATTTTTTTTCCTATTTCTATCTTCTTAGGATCTATATTAAGGGAAAGGTACATTTCTGTGGTCTGTTAAGGAGAACTTATAGCTCAGAAGTCCCAGGGTTAGCACATTTCGAGTTCTTTCCTCTCAGTTCCCTGAAAAACTACATTTCTGCCCAAATGGGGCAACTGGGGTAATGTTGTCACTTAAATGTCTTATCAAAGCACCTACTGAGTGCAGCACTATCCCAAGCTTTGTAGAATATCTGAACTCTCTGAACTATAAGAGTCACATAAGAATCAAAATTAAATACAACCATTTGCCAAGAAAGAAAGAAGCTCTGTGCATGCTTATTTTCTAATCTATTATAAAGTCCAAAATAAACTCAAGCTTCCTCATCACATCTGAAATAGATTAAGAGAGTCAGACCTCTGTTGGAAGAGTTCTCCACCAAATAACTGGGCTAAATGACAAGAGAAAGTTTTACAAAATTGTTCCCCTGAGCTACTGTGGCTTAGTCATGCCTAATTTCTTCAGTGTGTTATTTGGAGAGCCCTGGACTTGTCTTCATGGGATTGAAAGGAAGGAAATGACAGACTGCAAAATGACAGAACCCAAGGATGTTGCCATAAAATCATGAATAAGAATGACTTCCCCATCCACTACTGAGGCAGTCCCATCTTTTAGGTAATGTATCTGCCCTTTCTTAAAGGAAGGACTCCCAAGAGCCTGGCTCTGACTACTCATCAGTAATAAACGATGACCAGAAAAATGTAAAGCAGAGTGAGGGCAATAAAAATTGGGATGAATGCTTAATTGGGAGAAAAAGGAATCATTCTGCTTGTAACAGCACAACTCAATTATCTCAGTGCAGACTGACTTTTGACATTTACAACTTAGAGTCAAGCAAATTTAAAAGACAATGCTCAAAACTGAGCATCTAATTGCTAGTCTTATTTAAAAAAGAGAAAAATATTGGACTGTATAGACAGGTCTGGGAAGGTTTTTATACCTGTTAAAATCAGGTAACTGCCAGGATGGCTAAAATAAAAAAAATAAAAAATAAAGTGAATAAACAAGACTGGCAAAACAAATGAAAACTAGGATTTGTAACAGCCAGAACACTTAGACATTGCCAAGTAAAGTGTAATGTGTTACAACCACTTAGAAAGCTGTTGGAAATTTCTGATAAAGTTAAGCATAACATTCCTAAGACCCAGCAATTTCCACTCTAATCTATGAAAGCCAAGAGAAATGACTGCATATGTCCACAAAGACTTGGACTAGATTGTATAAAGCACTTCATAACAATTCAAACCTGGAATCAACCCAAATGTATGCCAACACCAAGAATGGATAAACAGATGATTGCATATCTAGACAACAGTACACTCTGTAATCAATCAGAAAGACTTATTTTCATTAACACAGGCAACAAAATGCAAGGTCTCAAAAGCACACCAAATGAGAGAAATCAGACCTAAAAGAGTTAATACACGCAAAACTACCTGTGGCTCAAAACCAGGCAAAGCTAATCTATGGTTGTGTCTGGGGTCAAGAGGTAGTGACTACCAAGGAAAACAAATGAGCTTTCTTAGAGGCCAGGAAGGTTCTGTATCTTAATATGGGTGGTTCAAATGGGTGTTCACTCATGTGAAATATCCGCAAGCAGTGCACTTATATTTGACTGTGCATACATTATACTTCAATAAAATGAGGCATCACTCATGGGGTACAGAGGGATACCAAGCACACAAATAACTAAGTAAAACAAAAATAGACTTTTAAGAAATGAACTCACTCAAACAATAATAAATATTTAGTCAATAAAAGCAAATCAGTGGTTTCAGGGCGAGAAGGTGCAGGCCAATTAGGTAAAGGGGATTAATTATACAGCAAAGGAAAAAAGGGATTATTGGTAAAGTTAATGTCATATATGAAGATGTGTATTTACTATGATGTATACCTTAAACTTATATAATGTTATGATGTCCTTCAAAAAAGTAGTTGATATCAAATTAAAAACAAATACAGTAATTTCTCTTAATAAAAATTTTAACATTTATTTGCAGATTATCAAATTATGTTTATAAGGAGGAAATATAAGAAATACCTATTTTTGCCAATGAAGGGATACGTGCAATGCTTTCCCTGCAAAATTATTCACTGTATAATTACTTCTTATAGATAAAACTTAAAAAAGTAAATATCCAATGATAGAGGATTAATTGTTAAGTAAATTTATGTTAGAACATTATACCTGAAATGAAAATGTTGCATTATCATTTTCCATGGATATGAAAGACAAGTTATAGCCAAAGATAAATCTGGATATTAAAACATATATGAACCCTTTTATCCGTGTCTGCATTAAGAAAAGTTCACTACTGAATATCTGGCTTCACAATATAACAGGTTTTATTTTTCAGTGACATCTTTTTAAATCAGAATGTCAAGAAATGGCTTGCGATGGTGATTGTAAAAGTAACTTAATTATAATCATGCATGTTTATTTTACTGATTTTAAAATGGACAAAGAGCTAAATACAAACGGTCCTGAGGAAAGCAAGAGCTCTGACTAGAGGAGTGACCACAGAGGTCCATTTCCTTTTCTTCACTTGTTTTAAAGCAACAGAATCCTTTTGAGCAAAATCTCAAGCATAAAACAGTCAGGCACACAGCTGCTCTGCTTGGAGGGGCAGGATGTAGAAGGAACCACAATTCTGTATAGCTCTCCCCTGAGCTATCGTAAAGTCTCAAAGGACACAGTTTGAAAACTTGCATTCTATAAGACAAATTTCAAACTTCAGGTGTCTAGTGTTCAACATCCTAAAGCTAACTGGAGGGTATCTTTCCTATCTTACCTATGAGTATAAGCTTATATAATTTTTTTTTTTTGCCAGCCTGGCCTAGTTACTGTTCCTAGAGATGCCTTGAACATTCCTGACACTTCCTTTATCCTGGAATGCTCAGGTGCGCTCCCTTTACTATAGCACAGCTCATTCTTGAAGGCCCAGCTAAATTTCCACATTCCCTGAGATGACTTTCCAAGTAACACCAATCAGTGGAAAACATTACCTCCCAGAAATATCTTTGTTCTGCATTATTCACTTGGTTGATTAACTTTTCAAAATTTTCTATTAGTTAATCAATTGCTGCAATAATAATTTACCACTAAATACCTGAGAGGAACACATTCATTATCTTACAGTTATCACTAGAAGTCTGTCAGAGGTCTCACTGGGCTAAAATCAAAGTTTGGTTTTCTTTGAGGGGAGGATCTGTTTCCTTGACCTAGCCATCTTCAGAGTCACCCATATTCCTTGGTTTGTGGTTCCCTTTCCTCTGCTGTCAAAGGTAGTAAAAATCCTTCACTTTCAGGGAATGTGATTAGGTTAAGCCTACCTGGATAATACTGCATAACTTCATCTCAAGGTCCTTAACCTTAATCACATCTGCCAAGTCCCTCTGCTTTGTAAGGTGACAGAGTCCTTAGGTTCTGAGGACAAGGGTTGGACATATTTTGTAGCCACATTATTCTAATTCAGAACCTTGCCTAAAAGTCTCAAAGTGGTCATTTCATTATCCATTGAGTAACTTCAGGCAAATAGCTAACCAATGATTATTAAATATTCACTAATAAAGAGTGATGATATACTGAGTCACTTACACTACTCATCTCTCTCTTTCTCATGAGTTTTGTGGAAAACTTGGTTGAGTTCAATCAGGCCCTTTTCCAAACGAGAAAAATAGGAGAAAGCAAATCAAGAAATCAGAGCTGATCATTTCTCTTAAAATGAGGGATGGTGCTGAGATTACTGCTTCATGTAGGGCTTTTTTTTTTTTTGTTTGTTTGAGGTAATTTCATGGACTCTTCATATAAAATCCAAGCTTGCTGCAGATCTAAATTCAACCAGGTGCTCCATTCTAAAATGTCACCAAGGAGTACACCAAGTTATGAAAAGTATTTTGCAATGTATTCATCTTCAAATAGGATTTTGCATTGCATGTGAACTTTAATGTCTTTATGAAAGAAGGTTAAAAATCACACAGAATAGTGACTCACCACAAGCAACCTATCATCTTTTTATCTTTTTATATTTAAATAAAATATTTTACAAACCAGGCTTCTTGGTACAGAAAAGGATACGGGGGCATAGCACCAGGAACATCACTATTGTGAGTAACCTGATCATTCACTCATATTAGAACCAGCAGAATTAAGGAATTGAAGTAAAGTACGTTCCTCAAATGTCACACCTCCAATCTAAACACAGACCCAAAGTCATTGCACTGGTCTTATGTGAACAGCATAGGCGGCTACATCGTGCCTCAACTTGACACCTATGTGGGTAGGTCAAGGACCCCTTCTAAGTTGATAGGGGCCCACTTCTCAAACACTCCTTTGTGTATCTAAATCAGATCCATCTCAACATAATCAGCCACTGAAAGCTACCAGTTACTAGCGATATTCAAATATTGCTTATTAAAGAGGATTTTGAAAGACTCCTGACTTAGGGTTTGAGTCTTGACTTTGCCACTAGCAGCAGTGTGGCAGGTGTCAATCATTCAGCCTCCATGCCTCAGCTTCACACTTTTAAAGTATCCTTTCCAAATATGAAATTCAGTGACTTATTTGAATCTGCTATGACATATATGTCTTTCTTTTTATTGGAGCCCAGAAAAAGGACATACTAGAAACTATCCCAAATAGGATTGATTGAAACCTATCTATTCTTTGGGGCTATACATTTGAAGGTAACTATGGTGGCTGAAATACCAGGAGACTCAGATTCAAATTTCAGACCTGCCTTTACAAAGGGTGTCATACATCAGGTTATTTACACTTTCTAAGCTTCAGCTTGTTCATCAGTAAAATGGGCTGCAATAGCTACTTACAGGGATGTCATCTGACATGATGGACATGAGAAAGCAATCACAAATCACCTGAAGTACAGCAGATATTCAACACGTTGATGGAATCTGATCTTGCTGTGTATTCCCACCTGAAAATTCTCATCCTTTGCTCCCCTTATCCCGTCTGTCTAGTGAGGAAATCCTTGAGAACCTATAGGAGGTCTGCTGTTCCAATCTACAAACAACATGGTGGCTCTGTGACAGAATTACCATAATTACCAGAAGAGGAAGACAACCCAGGAGGCTAGTTGTCTAGATATCTCCTAGTTCTCCAGTTGGAGCTACCTGGTTTCTATAACACTGCTTTTCATTTACTCCAACAAACAAATACTTAAGACCTTTTATGTGTCAACTCCTAAGCAAAACCTGAGAAGACAAATACATGGAACTAACAATGTACTTATAGTTGAAACTCATGGACTTCTTTGCTTCCACACCTGAAGACCACACACACAGCATTTGTAGACTGACTACGGTGCTAAGATACAAAAGGATGTAAGTTGTGGGCCACAGAAATCCTCTTGCCCACTGTCAGAAGAAATAGTTACAGAAAACTAAGAAAACTGAGTAGAAAAACAAGGTATACACTCATATACACCAACACTCATCAACTATTTCTAATTATCATTTTGTAATCATAGGATTTACTTTGATGGTGAATACATCTTGATTAAAGATGCATTTCTATTGCTTCAAATAATCATACTTTTTAAAAAAGGCTATGAATGACAATTCTCTCTAGAGGGTCTAAGAATGATCTCTATTTTTCTCAATCTAAACCTTACTACTGTAAAGTGAATATGTTACTTTTCAATTTGCATATAAATTGCTTTTAGATTAAAATATGCTGGGTTAAAGGCATATTAATGATAAGTCACAATGTGTAAAAATTTTTAAATCAAGGAGGTGTAGTTTTTTATTATGAGACCAGCTTAAGAGTTTTTATATATAGCAACCCAATCAACAGGTCAAAAACAGCTATTGTCTCAACTGACATTGATCATGACATTTGTGTGCAGAAAATATATTAAGCTTTCTATGCTTGGAGAATTCCAAATTCTGAGTTACTGCATATTTCAGCAATGCTTCCATTTATTTGCCATCACTTTTCTAAATAATTTCATTTATACATTTTGGAGGATTGTCTTGTTACGAAATCCAACTAGAGAGAATGGAGAATGTTTACAATTTATAAACAATTTTACAATTTTAATTTAAGGACTACAGGAAAATGAAAGAGAGTGCTGTAATACAAGGTTTCCATATTAAATGGGCTCCCTTACTAAAGAGAATCTTGCTAAGCAAAATGTCTAATCAGGCCGTTTGACTTTGACTTTATCTGTGCAATCATTTGATACAGTAGGGAAATATTAGGTCAAGGACGTGAGTTGTCTACCTCAGTAGACAACTTGCCCAAGAGGAAAAATAAAGAAAGCATAAATTGCTCAAAGCATAGCAAATAAACTTCCAATTGAACATAGCTAATCGTATTTCAATGGGACCTCTGAATCAGTCACCTCAGTGGTATACACTCTGACCCTGTTTGTCTTCATGTTAGCAAGAATGTAAAACATGTCATGTCATGTCTTTGCTTAAAACCTGACTCCCATATCCCACTACCTTCAAGATAACATCTAACTTCATATGACAGCTGACAAGGCTTCATGGGACCTGCACCTACCTACTGCTTCAATCTTATTTCTCCTCCACTCCAACTATGTTCCAGTCACAATGACCTCTCTTTGGTCCCCAATTGTATCAAATTTTTTGTCCTTTCTACTTACAAAGTTCTTTCCCAGGTCTGCCACCATCCCTATCAGGCCAGAACAGAACTGACATTTGCAAATTCCCAATTTCCTTTAAGACACAGGTTATACCAGAACCACCAGGTTAGTAGCTGCCTTTAGAAGATCCAGTAGCCCTTGAGAAGTCAGTAGGTGGGCTGAGCCACCGCCTTTGCAGAAAGGTTGCTCCCTGCAGTGAGGTTTCACTTCAAGCCAACACCATCACCCACAGGAGCTAAACTCTAGATTCCACAGCTCAAGGACAAGTTAATGGGATTTGGCAGAACATAAAAGGAAACAAGAAAATACAAAGGAAAATGCACTTAAAACAGAAATAGGCAAAATATACAGTAGAAGAATCTGTGCCAGTTAAATACATCAAACCATATTTACATTTCTGTGTTATCTTTAGGGACAAGCAGGAAAGGAGATGCAGAGTCATGAAATATTTCTGTTTGTTTGAACCTGCATTCTTTATGTCTATGATTCTAGAAAAATCAGAATATAGGGCATCTATAGAAATCAAAGTGCTACATACCTTGGTTATATAGGCTTATCTCTGAATAAGGTCATTTTACAAATTTCAGGAACCCCAGGCAAAGGAGCCATCCAGCTTTAGTACGGATGAAGTGCAGAGAACTTTGTGCAGGGTTTGATCTAACATCCTACTTGGACCTCACAAAAACATTGAATTTTATAATTTACATATTTAACAGACGTGGGAACAATAGATGTCTAAGGACTTTATGCAATCCAACCAAAGAGTCATCTATAAAGGCGAGACAAGATCAGGTTCTTTTAAGTCCTTGTACATTAAAAAATAAAGTTGTGGCAACCAGAAAGGACAATGTTCTGGGATCCAGGAGGCATGAAGTTCTGGTTTCCTGTCAACTGGCAATTGTGACCTGGCGCGTATAATCCTATGTGAGACTTGGTTTCCCAGCTATAAAAATGAGCATATTTGGTGGAGAGCAGAGTATGTTGTCATATATCTGAGGAATGGGGCACCTATACATATGAGGTTATTTTAATGTGTAGAATAAGTTACTGCAATAAAAAAAAACAAACAGTAGACAAATGTTAATGCTGATGAAGTGCCATCTTGTTTATAATATAATAGTGAATGTTGACCCATAATAGCAACCAACTTGATATTTGAAAACACTGTCATTGTATAATGGCAAAGTCATTAAACATTTCAAATGCTTAAACAAATGAGCATAGAAAGAACTGCTTTAGCTCTACCACAGGACTATTTTGAGGAGCAAGTATACTCTCAGATCACATGTATGCTCATTCCCACTCACACCATTTGTCCACACTCCCTGGAGGCTGTCTCCACTCACAGCACATTCCCACTTTAATCCTCTGCACTTGCTGATCCCTACAATGTGCTTTTCTTGATATTTACAGTTTATCTGTATGTCCTTAAGGTCACAGTTCACGTGTTCTTATACCAGAAAGAATTTCACGACCAACCAGACTAAAATAGTAACCCTTGCCCTAACCCATACTCCTGTTTTACCTACTCTGCATTATATTCTCCATAGAACATATTTCTTACCCATTTAACACATTTGCTTATCTTCTCACAACTGTAGCCAACATCAAGAAAGCAGGGCTTTTGACCTGCGCTGTTCACTGCTCGGTGTCCTGGAGTCTAACACAATGCCTGGCACAGAGCATGTCCTTTAAACACTTATCAAATAGATGGATGAAAGAACTGAATAAAGTAATTAGATTAAAATGAATGCATTGTTATCTAGTGCCTTTTGGGTCTGTATACCATAAGAGGTTACATATAGATTCTTTGTATTAAAGCCTGTGTTTTTAATAGGGTAAACTTTTCAACTTACAGTGTTATATAAGCTAGCAAATCACAGGATTAGAAAACACATATATATGTTAATTAGTTACCAGAGTTCAAGTTTAATAACATAAATCCTAGGAAAGCTTCAAACCTTCTACTTATGTCTCTACTGCAAATATCAGGGATGTTCAAAACCATCATGACCCAGAATTGATTGCTATGATAAAAAAAATTTATAAAGTAATAATAAAATTCCTCACAATCAAGGAAATTCATAACAAAGAGTTTCTGAACAATTTGGCGACCACCTTTGGAAAGGCAAGAAGGGAAAAGACTGAAATAGTGGTGTTAAGGCTTTACTTATATCCATAACATTAAAAAAAGAGAGGAGGGGAAGATATATAGAAAAAACACTAAATCTAGATGTACTTTTCTTTAGGTTTAAGCTATTTCACAATTAAAAAAAACAAATGAAAAACTCAATCATTTGTGTGTACCCAGTATAGCTACGGAAACTGTTACCGCAATTTCTCAAAGGTGCAAAACACACTAGCAGTCATCCAGACCGATGTGTATCCCATACAAAGTGAGAACTCTTCTCTAATAGTCTGACAGTCATTTGCCTGCTTGGCAATCCCTTTCTGCCAGTTGCAAGGCCTTCCTTAGAGTGCTTGGAGTCAATATTCCAAATTTTTTATTTGATTATCATCCTCACTCCAGCAGCTTCATCTGAAGTGGCAGATCTCACACAGCTGAGAAAGACCAGAAGAATTTTTCAGCTTCTTGTTCTCCTAGAAACTTGTGTATGCATGTTTGAAAAACCATCATTTAATTGAAATCTGCCTCTTTTGACTTCCATCCATTGGTCTATGTGCTTTTCAGTCACGGAGACCTATTCTATCCTCTTGTACATGTGGCAGCCCTCCAAACACTGTAAAACAGCAAGTGTGCCCTCTTGAGTCTTTCCATGTTAAACATTATCACCTTTTTTAACTTGGGCAATGAGAAGAGAGAAGCTCACCTAACACCCATGACAGGCGGTATGTAGTATGGGTGTTCCATCAAGATGGTACTCTGCATAAGGATGGCTATATTTCTATGTACCAAATCTTAATTGGAACTCAAACATAATTTCTAATAGCTTGGGACCCTGGTGAGATTAAAATTTAATGTGATTACTTTCCTAAAGTCTTAAGAACAACAACAACAAAAAAAGTCACAGTAGTCTGAGATTAGTTTTCCTCAACTTAATAATTCAAGATTTTTGAAATAACGTTAAGAAATGGAAGCTTTCTGGACAGACGTTGTTGAAAATAAGTTTGTAGCACCAATTAGTATCATGAAGGGAGAAGCAGCAGGGCAAGATTTAGAATGGATTGGCAGGAAATGAAGTTAAAGAAGAGTGAAATACATCAACTAGTGTTTGCCAAATAACTGTTAAAAATATTTCATGACTATTTAACAATGTACAGGAATTTACAATTAGACATACTTCTATCTGTTTAAAATTCACAGTTTTGTCTCACATGTACACTTTATCTAAAAGCTTAAACAATAATTTATTAAAAGAATAAGAAACCTTAGAATGGCAACAGGTATTAGTGCACTTGAGTGAACACAGAGGTGCACATGATTTTTCTGATTAGAGATTTTGTGTCCTCTGGGCATACGCCTAGGAGTGGGAATTACTGGATCTGGATCTGGAATTACTGGACTCAAGTGCACTTGATTAGTGCTACTCAAAGTATGAACTGCGTACCATGCTATCTGGTACTGTTCTTCAATAAGGGTAGAAATTTAGAAACATCTGTAGAACTTGGATAGCATAATTCATGACTGGTAACCCTAGTAATACTTTTTAAAATGTGGACTTGCATTTTTCATTTAATTTTTTCTAGCGATTTGTTTTTATTCTATTTTACAACTTAATTGGTCTAAGAAGACTATTAATTTCAAAATTGTTCTTCACCACATAGGTATTTTGAGAAATTAGCACTACATTAATTGAATTTAAGCTCTTTATCTTATTTATACAATTTCATCTTTGTAATTCTGAGTTATCTACCCAACCTTAATGCTGTAAATACCTATTCTAAGAGATGCATATGAGAGTAATTCACAGAATCATTAAAGGGTTTGAAACTTAAAGGATCTAAAAAGATGCTGAATAGGGAAATGTCCAGTGAGGGAATTCCAACCAAAAGTAGCTCAACTGTCAGGTTGCTTAATCCTTTACTAGTCAAAGGGGGGTTATTCTCTCTTTGCTAAGGGATCACAGACCTGGAAAGACAATGAGAAGCCAACTTAATAAAAATAGGTCAGCTTTGTGTATATCCTGGGCTACTTGAGAATAAAATTGGTATAACCTCAATTAGAAATGTAGCTCATGAGTCCACTGAGAGGAAGGAATAGAAAGTCTGTAAGGCAATTAGTCTTCATTAGAAAAATTTTAAACAGTCAATTTGAAAGACAAATTGTTTTTTACATAGTAAATTTCTAAGCTTAATCTTGTGTCTTAAAGATGTCAGTGAAAACCAGTAAGTCCTCACACCAGTGAGAATGAGCTAGATCAAAAAGACTGGAGATAACAGGTGTTGGAGGGATATGGAGAAAAAGGTGCCCTCCTACACTGTTGGTGGGAACGTGAATTGGTGCAACCTCTTTGTAAAACAGTGTGGAGGTTCCTCAAACAAATAAAGATGGATCTACCATTTGATCCAGTAATTCCCACTCCTAGGCGTATGCCCAGAGGACACAAAATCTCTAATCAGAAAAATCATGTGCATCTCTGTGTTCAAAGCAGCACAGTTCATAATAGTCAAGACATGGAAACAACCTAAATGTTCATCATAAGATGCCTGGAAAAAGGAGCTGTGGTGTATATACTCAAAGAAATTCTATGCTGCTGTTAAAAAAGATGAAATTATGCCCTTTGCAACAACCTCAATGGAACCAGAGGGGATCATGTTAAGCAAAGTAAGTCATAAAAAAAAAGAAATAAAGGGCGGTTTTATTCATATGTGGAATATAACAAAATGAAACAAAGGAATATACAAATCCCAATAAAAATAGGACACAGGACCAGAAAAAGGGGGAGAGCTTGAAGAGACAAGAAAGGATTCAAGAAATACATATACAAAGAAATAAAGCAACAAGCAGATGAAAGGAAAATTCTTGGATACTAACAGCAGAACTCAGGTTACCAGAGGGGAAGGGCATAGAGGTGGGAGCAGGAGAGTGGTGGGGGCCCAATGGACATTGGTGGATGGCTATTAGAAATTTAGGGTGAGCATGATGTTTTATCATATATTAGGTAAATAACAAACCTGCACAGCTAAACTTATTTTATGAATCAGTCACTTCAATTAAAAAGTTTTCAATGTACATTAGAAGGATGGTTTGTGCATAATTTCCTGGTGGATCAGTGTCTGAGCTTGCTTTTGTCTATTTCACTGTTTGCTTTTGTAGGTTTATATTTCACTCATACAGCTCCAAGGGATGTTACCTTAGTCTAACAGCTTTAGCCCTTTTTCAGAAAATTATTTCCTCAACTCTTTCAAACATAAGTACCAGGCAGCAGAATTGCTGCAAAGGAAAACATTAGTCTCTCTCCGTGTTCCCATTATTACTAGAAGTTATTTATCACAATGCTTGAGTCAACACTGTCTTTTTCAAGGAAGAGAGAGGGAATCAGGATGAGGACCATTTGTCATGTTTCTGAGCTTAACAAAAGCACACAATTTGTGCTTCACATCATTACTGCCTGCAGAGGTCAAACCTGGAACTCCCAGCATTCCTGTAACAACTTCAAGCATAGAGAGGGAATAAAATAACTACATCGAGATAAGAGCACAAATAAGAGGACTTTGAAAATTCTTTCATTTCAATTATAATTCAGTGAATCACACTCTGATATAATTCCTCCAGTTAGTGGTAAAGTGAGGTTTTAAACAGCCAACGAGTCAAACAGATGCTCAGCTGAGTTACCCTGACATTATGCACATTCTGTGGGGCTCAGATTCTTCCATTACTAAATCAATAATTACTATTACCAGGAACGTTAATATATGACTATGATTACTATTACCATTATGGTTATAGATCATTCTAAGTCCACAGCCACAAGGCACTGGTTCATTCTTACATTAGGCAAACTGTGAATTTTAAATATAGTCTATAAAAGTAAACATACTTTTTCTTTTTCACTTTGCTTCATCCGCTTCCTAATAAGGAAGCTAAGTTGTAAAGACTTTTAAAAGTTACATAGACTAGCATGAATTAGCATGTTATATTTATACCACTAGCTTTCCTTCCCTTTCCAAAAGATATGCCTACCTACAACCCTACTTGACTAGTTCTAGTTCAGCTCCAAATAAATCATCTATATCAGGTGAAGGCAGATAAATTTATCAGGAAAACAATTTCTTCTTCTTTCTTTCCATGGGCTGTTTTACAGAACAAAAATAGATAAAACATGAACCTGAAAGAAAACTGCAATGATTACTTTTTTAAAATGTGTTTGTAGTTTTAGAAATTCATTGGCATTCAAAACGTAGTCCCTTAATGATGTGAAACAGACAGAGGCATGTCTTTTTTATGAAAAGTGCTGTGTGGTAAGTGTGATAGTTCATCCAGCTATGACTCTGATTTTGAAGTAACGATTAGGAAAAACACTCTAAGAACGAGAGAGGTGTCCTGGTCAGAGAGTGAATCACATTTTTCTGTATAACTTAAGGTAAAATCATTCCCAAGAAATAAAACTGTAATACAAGTCCTCAGTCCCTGAATTTTTGCAGATAGGAATTTCATGATAAGGGAATTGGGTGATATCTGCCAAATTGCTATGGAAGCTTAACTGAGCTTAGAGAAAAGTGAGATTCACCAGGTAGAGGGACCCAGCTCTTGTTCTGCTTCGCTCTTAAATCACCTGGGTAAATCTCTAACTGGAACAGCTGACCTGATACTATTCTTAAAGTACAAATTACAACACTGTACTGAGGCAAGCTGTGGATAATACACCAAAAGATCAGAGATTTTACATGGGTCATCAATCCATGCTTTGTCACAGTAAAATTGCTGCAGATTCTTCAAAAGGCATATTTTCATTTTTTAAAGAAGTTGAAACTCTGCCTGATTTCGGCTGTTGTGATATGTCTGGAATAGGTTTGCTTGTTTTGCATAGTGTGTGAGGAGTATTTTCGTTCTATTTAAAAACCATTTTTTTCTGTTTTTTTGGTTTCCAGAAAATTATAGGGAGAACTGAGTGTGTGAATGAGAATGCCTCCAAAGTTTACCAACTCATGAATTTCCCCAGGAATCTGTGATCTCTGTGGAACTTACTTCTCAAAATGTGGCCCCTGAACCAACAGCAGCAGCACCCTTGGGAGAACATTAGAAATGCAGACTCTCAGGCTTCACCCAGACATACAAAGTCAGAATCTGAGCTCTGCAAAGACCGCAGAGGACCTGTGTTGCACGCAGGAGTTTGAGAAGCAGTGCTTTAGAACATGCATCCTCTGCAAAGCAAGGTTCTCTCTACTTTAGAAATAAATGGTAGCTATTCCTGGACACCAATGTGAACACTCCTAGCCCACTCTTACCTGCCAAGGTTATTTATCCTCTCTTGGATAAACAAGGGATGGCACAGAGAAGTCCCATAATTTAGGAATAGCTGAGAAGAATCCATCTCTGCACAGGAAGCATGGCGTAAGGAAACCAGAGAAGGAAGAATAAAGTGCAGTCAGGTCCCTGGTGCCCTGGATAACGTCCAGTGGGCTAAGGACCTGAGCAACTCTAAATGAGGGAGGCAAAGGTAAAGCTGAAGTCCTTTTCAAACATTCTTCGTGATCATGGCAACTCATGTAACTATCTCGTACAAAAAATTCCAAGACTGTCAGGAAATGAAAGAAAAGCTAGAGGAAAAGATGAAAAGATGAGGGAGCTAAAAGTGAGTTTGATTTCTTACATTTTGCACACTTTTTAACAAGGCCTGGGCAACCCATCTGGGAACTGGAGGCTCCTTACAGTCTTACAGTTTCCCATTGAAGAGAGCTGAGAGAAAGGCAGGCACCACACAGCAGGTCCCATGCAGGGAGTACAGCTGCAGTAGTAGACTACTTCAAGCACCAGCAGCGTCATAAACACCCAAGGAAACTCTACAGGGGTTATATTTTCAACTAAAAATTAATTGCATCAGCATGCCCTGGTGGTATAGTGAATTGGTCTGCCACCTCTGGCCAAGTGCAGTCTATCTTACTTCCCAGGGACTTGGCTTCATGTCCTCAGGCTGGGGGAAAAGGCCAAGATGAACAACTAAATAAAATAAATGAAGGAGCTTCTTCCTCCTCTCTCTTCCTGTCTACCTCCCAACTTGCCTTCATTCCTACTTGGATCTTTCCTTCAAAAAAAATTAATTGCAACTAAGTCCTCAGAAAACTGAACACCTACATGTAAAACATATGAAGTTGGTTATCTGCCTCAGCCTATATATGAAAATGAACTTGAAATGGATCAAAGACTCAAATGTCAGAGGTAAAACTTAAAAACTCTGGTTGTAAGTCTTTGTGATCTTGGATTAGGCAATAGTTTCATAAAGATGACACTAAAAATCTAACAGATGAAAAGAAAAATAAATTGGATTTCATCAATATTAAAAATCACTGTGCCGAAAAGGACACCATTAAAAAGTGAGAAGGCAATGCAGGAGGGAGAAAATATTGCTAAACCATATCTGACAAGGAATTTACATCCAGAGTATATAATAAAATAAAACAGAAAGACAACTCACTTTAAAAAGTGGACAAAAGGCTTGGACAGATACTTCTACAAAGATATACCTATAGGTAAAGAACAAACGAAAAGAAGCTCAACACCATGAGTCACTAAGGAAATGCAAAAGCAAAACAGATTGAGATACCACTTACCACCCACCAGGATGGCTAACACCGAAAGGGCAGAAATAACAAGCATTGACAAGGATATGGAGAAATGGGGACGGTGATAGTGGGAATACAAAATGATGCAGTTACTCTGAAAAATCTGGTAGCTCCTCACAATGTTATACGTAGTTATCTTATGACCCAATAATTCTATCGTATCATGTATTATATTACAATCTGCTGATCTCACTAATTTCTGCAAGTACATGGGAGAATGTGTCTCCTTGCTCTTTTCACCTTCTAGAACTTACCTACATTCCTTAGCTCAGGCTCCCATCTTCAAAGTAGCGCTGTTGCTTCTCTTTGACCCTTCTCCTAAGGTCACATCTTTGATCAAAGGTTCTTTTAGGGACTCACATACTTAGGTTAGGCCACCAAATATATAGGATAATCTTATCTCCAAAGGTCCTTAATACAAGTGCAAAATCCCTTTTGCTACATAAGATAACACAGTCACAGTTCTGGGATTCCGACATGGACCTCTATGTTATTATTCTCACTATCATCAGTCCATCAGTTGATGAATGGATCAGTAAGATGTGGTATAATCAAACATTAGAATATTATTTACTAATAAAGGGAACAATTATATATGCTATAACATGGATGACTTTTTTAAACAAATGAAAGAAGTCAGTAATAAAAGAGTATAACTTCATGTATCTGAAATATATAGAACAGGCCAATTCACAGTGAAAATAAATTAGTGGTTCCTGGGAATTGGAGGAACACATGTTAACAGATACAGGTTTCAGGGGATATGACAAAAAGATAGTGGTAAAATGTGTGAAAGTCTGTAAATATATTAAAAAAAACACTGACTTGTACAATCTAAGTGGATGACATATACAATATACATCCATAAAGGAATACATTTTTTAAAAAGGTGGTTATGAGCATGAAGACAAAGGAATGACCTATCATTAAAGTCATTGTTAAAGGATCAGAATTATGGAGGTCTCATGGAATAAGGAAGCCACAGTTACTCATACGAATCATAAAAGCATTTAATTTTCAAAAGGTTATTATCCCTTATAAAATGAAAAATCGACTGCAAGTATGAATAACTAACCAAGGGCAAATCTTGTTTTTTGGTGCAACGGAAGAAAAGGAAAAAGTTTCATTTAGTAAGATGCTCTAGAATTGGTAGTCTGTCAAACTAGTGGAGAGTAAGCCTTAGCTATTCAATACAAGTGCTTTGTTCCATCAGGAGACTGAATGAGGCATCAGACTGGTGCTGTCTTCTTCTGTGTCAGCAGTCACCAGTGGCTGGTACATTCTTACCCTGGAACACAACTGACAGATGAAATGTGGGAAAGCAAGTGATAACATCTCATGTTTGAACATTAACTGGTAGGCAAATATTTGGTCTAAATATACAGGTTCGGTTTTATTCTGAAGTATGAAACTGAAAGAAAGGAACACTCCCCCAAATGAACCATGAAGAGATGAGGGCTTCCATATGTCAAGGATGTAGGCTCCAGTGCCTACAATGGGAAGGAGAGCTGGGCTCAGAACTGCAGTGTGGTTGAGTAAAATCCTGCTGTTGTCATGAGAGAGACACTGCCACACTCTCTTGTGATGCTCTCGGGGGAGAGGTATCAGAGTTGTTCCAACTGGTCTGTCTGCCTTTAATTTATGCAACGGGCACAGCGTGTAATGTGACACACTCAGAAATCAAGTATTTGCAGGGCAATTTCTGCCTAAAATGCTTAAAATAACCTCATTATCTGATTTCATTCTGACATGGTTATATGATATCTTAACTACCAGACCACAGTCAAGAGAAGGAAGAATGGTTTTGAGGGAAAGAAACATCTCCTAATCATCCATACTCTGGCAGAAATCTATAGCATTTCATTTCCTAATGCTTCACAAAAACTTTTTGAATGTTTACCAGCTGATGCACAAAACCACATTTTAAGTTGCCTATAAGGTTCATTGGACTCCTTTAGAGAAGAATTATTTCTCTTCAGAAAGATTCAACAGGGTGTTTTTTTCAACCTAAGCACCCTCAAGCTGCATATTAATTCAGATTAAATTCTGTTCCTACATGAGAATTAAAAGATTTTGTCCAATGTACAATTTTAATAAACCCATGAATATGCCTCACACCTGTGACTCTGTCTCATATCCTTAATTCTCTTTGTGCAAAATAGTCATTTGGTTAACTAAATAAATGTGCACTTGTTAGAAAAAAACAGTAGTGGGAGGTGGTAAGTGGTATGTATGCATATGTTTCTGTGTGCATGTGAATTTACTTAATTTCTTATAAAGCTCTACTTGCTTATAGTGCCCCAGAGCCTATATTTTGAAAGTCTAGTTATTATGAGAAACATAGCCACTGAGATTACAGGATGTAAGAAAAAAGTTAGGCCAAACTGAACACAACAGAAGTAACTTTTGCATCCTATTAAGAATATAAAAGTTATTTTTGTGTCCTATTAAGAATATAAAATAAAATAAGAGAGAAACTTCCAAGAAATTGAAAGGTTTTTCCAAAGATTTTTATACCTAAACATTTAAAAATTTCTTTGTAATTCTTAAGCACAGCTTTCAATATTCCCAATTTAAGGGAACAGACTATCAAACAGCAGCTAGGTATTAAAAAAGTACCATGAACCAATCTTGAAACTCACCAGTATATTTACTACTGGTATTCCTTATTTAGTCAGAGCTTTAAAATTCTTTATTTCTTTCCTAGTTTAATGATGGAGCTGGAATTATGGGGTAAGTGCATTATTATTATCCTTATTTTCTTTTTTGATAAAACACTTATCAAATGTGATGGGTAATTTTTTATGCAGCGACTTGATGAGATTAAGGAATGCCTAGATAATTGGGAAAACATTATTTATGAGTATGCCTGTGGGGTATCCAAGAAGAGATTAGTATTTATATTGGTAGACTGAGTATAGAGAAGATAGCCTTTACCATTGTGGGTGGAAATCATACAATTTGAGGGCCTGAATAGAACAAAAAAATTGAGGAAGGAAATGCTAGAGCTTTCTTCCATTTTCTGCCTTCGGACATGAGCGCTCCTGATGCTTGTACCAATGGATGTGGGCCTGAGTCTCATACCATTTGGTGCTTCTGGTTTTCAGGTCTTCAGGTTTGGACTAGAACTACAACTACTGGCTTCACCCAGTCCCCAATTTGCAGAAAATAGATTCTGCAATGATTAAGCCTCCATAATCACATGAGTCAATTCTTTATATTATAGCCATCCACCCATTCCCCCACCCATCCCCTCATTCCTCCACTCACCCACCCTTCCTTCCTTTCTTCCTTCCTTCCTTCCATCCATGCATCGACCCATCCTACTGATTCTGTTTCTTTGGAAAACGCTAATACAGTATACCTATCTGAACAGGAAAAACTCTTAACCAGCTAGTCTTCAACCTAATGGAGTTATGTTGTTGTTCCTCACAAAAGCTTGGTGTCTGTCCACATCACCTGCCAATTCCCAATGCCTCCCTTGATGTTAGACCCCTCAGGACCCAAACCACCTCACAATCTCTCACCTTTAGTATCAATTGTCCTAAAACATCTGTCTTTTTTATATTATAAGGACTTTCCAAGTAATTCTTGCTCATTACAGGAGGCAGTGTTTTCCTGCAAGTGGGGTCTGTTTCAGTTGCTTATGGGAAACAGAAAACGAGCTCAGTTATGAGTGCAAAAGCATATGCCATGCCCACCAGAGATGACACAAACACGAGATCCAGAAATCTGCTGTGTGGGATGAACTGCTGATGGCAGAACAGATGCAGGCACCAGAGGAAGGGCTTGTAACAAATCTGGTGTGTAGACAAGAGAGACTCAGGGTCTGCCTTTTAGTCACTGTCTCTTAGTAGACAAATTGATAATCTCTGGAAACCTCTGTTTCCCTATCTGTAAAATGGAAATAGCACCGTTTACCTCAGAAGGATGTTGTACGGATTCAAAGAAATATGTATAAATTACTCAATTCATGCAGTGCCGTACATACAAGAGCTCAGTGAAAGGTATCAATTATTATTGTTCTCATGCATTGAACAAAGTAAACCTCTTGTGAGCTATATAATCCCAGCTTCCACCAGGAATCTACTTGATGGTCTCTAAAAGTTTAATAAAACACTTGGAGAAGAGAGTGATCTTCATGAAGAAATTTATAGTTATGTCTTAAGAAATGTAATTTCATGAAAATTTTTCAGTATTTGCAAACACGTACCAAAAAGCATTTAGCTAAATTCAACCTATATAATAGCCCTTGCGGATAGCAACTGGAGTTGTGTTTAATGGTAAAGCCTTTTTGTTTAAATACAATTTTGTTGTAAGAGGGTAGGAAGCTTAACCAAGTCAAGGTGTAAAATTGACTGGCAATGAAATAATAGGAACTTGATGACCCTTTCTGATGCCAGCTGAAAGTCTGTCCCTGTTACTCTAGAACAAAGATTCACACCCCACAAGGACATGCCCAGAGTCCCCAGCACTCAGGAACATCAGGCAGTAAATTACAGTCATTTTCCCATAGGAAGGAAATCGCCCCCATCTGCCTATTTTAACCTATTTTATTGACTACTGCCCTTCCTACTATATTTTTAAATAAGAAAATGGTTCCAAAGCCCCAACCCTGCCTTTTACATGGCAGCTATTTCTTGTTTCAGTCTCCATGTCCCGCCCTTTCGGTCACCGGTTCCCTAGGCTGCTTTCTGCTGCCCCTCCACCAGCATCCTCAATCCACACCAGTGGCCTCCCACATTCCTTGAGCCTCACCGGGTCTGTTCAGAACATTATGCACTATAGTCCAGGACTTGCCAACACTCCATTCATCCTACAATCATTTACCGGGGTCGTCCTTTTTATGATCAGATTCCTCGGGTTTCGATTTCTTCCTTTATTTTGTTGAGTAGTCATCTCACCAGAAAGAGTCACCCTCCATCCTTATTAAGTCCTTTTCTCTTATTCATTTCTTTCTGCCTTCACTCTTTAACCCTCTGCCTCTCTCTCTCCTCTCTCCAGTAAACCCATGATGGGAAATTAGCAAAGAATTCCAGACTTGCGTGAGTCTTAGAGATCATCAAATCCCAATCTTAACTTTATAGATGAGAAAATAGGCTCAGAGGGACTGAGCTCTACAAAGCCACACAAAGCAGTGTGTGGGGGAGCCAGAAGCAGATGTCACCATATTTTGATTGCTAGTCAAAAGTGCTCCCAGGCAGACACATGTAAAAGAATGTGTCATGTGGAGGGATGCATGTATCTGGCGTCCCGGCTGCTGTTGATGAGGACAGCTTCCTGTGTGCCTGTGGGAACTGGAACTATAGAAAGAGATGCATGTTTAGAAGACTTTTGAAAATAAGCAGAATTCTATAAAGATTAAGGGAAGGTCAGTGTACTGGGAGAGATAGGGAAAGAGATTATCTTTATGGAAACAGCCCTGAGGGCAGGGGGATGTGGAAGATAGGCCCTTGGCTATGTATTTTAAAGAAAGAAAAAATAGTAATAACATTGATAGCTCTGATAGATGAGAAGCAGTCACAGTCTTGCAAGCACATTTGACTAATGCTAATACATACCTACTTTAGACAGAGAGATAGAGTCTGGTCATGAATACATTTGAATGAAAAAAAAATTAGTATGTCCAAATCAATAATGTATTTATTTATGTCAGATTTTAGCCACTTTGGAGTTGATGTGGTCACCTTTAATCTAATGTACATCTTTCAGTAAAGAAGTATACTTTCCTTTTGCTTACATTTTAATATGAACAATTTCTGACATCAAAAATACAGAGAAAAAATAAGAAACACTCAAGGACCCAGGACCCCAACATGAAGAAATTACCCATCGCAAGCACTACCCATGTGTCCAGGGCCCTCTCTTGATCTCAGTTCCCCAGTCCCCAGCAGAAGTGACTAAATACCTGAATTTTGATGCTAACGACAGCCATATATATCATTCCAATTATATTATTAACCCTACACAATATGCAACTTTTTAATGTTTATAAATATTATGTAAATGGCAGCACAGGAAATACTTCCTCTTGCAACTAGCTATTTTTGTTCACCCTTATGTTTGTGAAAGTGTGGCTTCATGTAGCTTTAGTGATTTACATTGTGATGTAGCAGTCCAGTTTATTAAAATATCACACTTTATTCATTCATTTGCTGTTTATAGTTACACGCAATTTTTCCAACTTAGTTTATCTTGAAAATTCTTTTTCGTGTTTCCTTATGAACATGTCAGTTTCTCTGGAGAGTAAGTGGTAACCAAGCCCTATACACAGCTTACACTCAGGAGCTATTGCCAGATGTCTCTCCAAAGTGGTTATATGGATTTACATTTCTAGTCACAGTGTATGAGAGCTCCCGCTGGCTGCTCTGCAACATCACCAATGGGCGTATCACTAACATTAAACATTTCTCAGTCTGATGAATATAAAAAGGCTCTCCTTTTAATTTACAATTTCCTAATTACTAACTAGTGAGACTTTCATGTATATTTCTTGCTCATTCACATATCCTGTTCTTCCTGCTACCTGTCCTAGACTTTGCCCGTTTTCTGATTGGTTGAAGTTCTTAAATTTGTATCCTTTATCAGTTACAAAATTAGAAATATCTTTTCCTTAAATGTGACAATCCTCTCACTTGTTGACGGTACCTTTAGTGTACAAAGATTATCCTACTAATGTAGTCAAATGAATAATCTTTTCTTTTATGGTGTGTCCTTTCTGCAATTGTTTAAGAAACCTTTTACCCTGAGAAACAAAGAACATATTTTCCACTAAAAGCTTTGCAGCTTTGCTCTTTTACATGTAGAGCTCTCATCCGCCTTGAATTGGTTTTGTATTTGAAGCAAGGTAGAGGTCCCCTGTCTTCTCATTCTGAATAATCAAATATCCCGGTTCCAATTTTTGAGCAGTCAGCCCACCCTTGCCACTCTGACCTGCCAGACCATTGGTCAAATATCAAGTCTCTATCCAGGTATGGGCCACCAATTTATTTTGTCTCTTCATTTTGCTATATTATCAATTTGTACTTTTGTGGAAATACACCCCCTCCCCACCCAATTCTTCTTATTCTAGCACAGAGAGAGACCAAAACTGTACTGGGATGCTGAGGGGCTGATGGGCACATTTCTAATTCTCAATAACCTATATGACTCAATTCTAACCCAACAATGCAATTATTCCTCAAATAATTAAAAATGACTCTACTGGTCTTCGAGTTCACTCGAAAATAGGTGAAAGCTAAAATTCCAAGGGAGTAGTTAGAAAGACATATGTGGCAATGGTCATGACCTACTTTTAGTTCCGATTCGTTAACTCGGTGCCTTACCTGTTTTGCATTCTCACTAGGGATTCTCTTTTCCCATCTAGTCCTTCAAAGAACTCAGTAAGACAAGCGTGTGCTTACCTCCTATTATTTGCACCACTGTGCAGGGGCTTGGAGTACTCAGACACAAGCCACAGTCCTTAGAAGCTGAGAGTAGTCCCACTCAGTGGGGATGTAGAAGGGTCATGGCTGAGTGTGTATGTCGGATTATGACAAGGGACAAGTGAGAGATATATACACAGGAGGGAACAATTCTATGAAAGGAAATTCAAGGAATATCCACTACACTCCTTTATCTTCTACTAATGTCTTTAAAAAAGTTTTAGATAAAAACCAGCTATCATAAAAAGGAAACCAAGATACCACTGTGCCAAAATATTCTTTTCTTATGTAGTTAGCAGGTTTCAGTACACTCCTGCACTCAGGGTACTGCACTCAACTTGCTAAATTTATTTATGTCACAAATGCACCCTGCCCTTCATAACCTGTGACATGGCAAGGCATGGAGTTATATCAGGGTGAGACTTAACCTTAAAGGTGATTTCATAATAGAATTTCATTAAATGATGATTGCCTCTAAAGACACTTTCACTGCATTATTTACAAAATGTGATTTTAGACATCTCTTGAGAGATTTCTCAACAACAATCTCTGAAGAGACCTTCTGCTCCTACCAGACACATCTAGATGAAGACAGCCCTTGTGTCAGTATCACCAGAAGCACATGACATCAGCTGAACACAAAGAGTCCAAGGATCCTGAAGCTCAGAATATCTCCCACCATTGCCAGTGAAATGAAACATGATTCATGCCATTCTAGGCACCTGTAATGACAGAGGCAAAATAACTAATGGAACGATGACCAGAAAACACTCTGCGAGATGTCCTAGCTCATGGGCTATCTGCTTCCATACCTGTGAAACTACAGCTAAGGTGAGAGAAGCCTCTGCTGGAAGCTGACCATCCTGGAGAATGTGCCCAGGAGAGGGAACTGGCATCTTTCCAGTCCAACACTTCTCAGCTCCACAGGACTTGTGAAATTTCACTTTTAAAATAAGGACATTTCTATGAACCAAGAACAATAGCAGTAACTGCTTGATTGATTAGAAATACTGACTAAACTTGCACAATAGGTTCTGAAATTTTAGGAACTATAAATATCACCCCAGGCCCCATGAAATACATTTGACAATCTGTCCCTCCCCTAAAGAGAAAAAGAGAAAAGAATCTAACTAGAAAGCGACTTTCTGGTTTGTTTGAAAGTTACTCCAGGGCCCAAATAAACATGCTACCCAGACTAGTAAGGGGACAATGTTTCTGAGTGGCTTAAACATAAAATGAAGATGAACACTGCTGCTACAATGGAAATATTTTTGCAGGGAAGGTTCTGACATATCCTCAAAGATTTCTGCTGTTACCTGCCTAGTTGCATTTATTTTTTTGGTAAAGAGATGTTTTGCTTGTTTTTTTTCCTTCCACTTTTCGTCTTTACATAAATAAACAAGCAAGCACTCATTTGATTTCTTGGTAAAGGGAGCAGAACACAATGGGAATCATGAGTAGGTGGTGAAAATTAGGCCAGAAAGAGTGGGACTAATAGGGGAGATTAAACACACTTCCTAAAACCGGTTTTCTCCATATCCTTAGGTTTGTTACGTTGTGCTGACTAGTCATATAGAGATCTGTCCCCCAGGTGGGGATGCCATGGAGTTCTCTCTCTCAGATTCTTTTATTTAGGGCAAGTAACAACTTAAGTATGGCAAGTTAAAGTTGAGATTTCACATATTTTATTCCCTCTGCCTACTGAGGAAAACCTATAGGTTAATGAACTCTATTAGAACACTACCATCACTTTTTCGTTCTTGTTAAGATTTGTATCTTTAGTTAGCTGGAAAGTAAATTCATAACAAGTCAACGATCAATTATGACTAAAAAAATATTTCCAATGCAGCCTAGCCATTTGTCAATGAAGAGAAGAGTGCATAATGGTTAAGAAGACAGATTATGAAAATAGTCTGTTCTGTTCATTTCCCAGCTCTGCAATTCACTGGCTGCTTAAATGTGGAAAAGTTACTTCACTTTTTTGTGTCTGGTTAAAGAAGGGAAATGGTCCAAACTATGTCATATGCTTGTTTCAAGGGTCAAATGAGTTAATTTACATGCAGTGCTTAGAATATTACCAAGTGTAGAGTGAGAGTTCTGTATTTTTTAAAAATAAGGTTGTGATGACTACTCGCCAAGTCTGGCTCCTTGATTTTAAAACAAAGGGTGAAACTCAACATTCTAGTGGGCAAATATAAGTAATAGCTTGTTTGTAGAATACTATAACTGAAAGTTAGAGGTGCATGGGAATCACGAAGGACAATTTTCCAATGTTCTTCTCATGTTGTGAGTATGACCTTTGGGCAGTGCATGAAGAATTAGGCATTTGTGATTCATCACTGCATAAGGCTTTTCTGAAGGCAGGACTGATGGGCCTTGAGTGACAGAGGCTTCTGCACTTCCACACATGAACAAGGTTTCCACACACCGCCTCATCCCACCATGCATTCTGCAGAAGTCCTTCCACACCCAGATGCTGGATAACCAATCACCCTGGCCCCAAATATTAAACTTTGGTTCTCAGTGGCCAAGGTTGTAGTCTTCTTGGCTTCTGGGCTTGTTGACAGCCTTCTGAAATACAGTTGAGTGGAACAGGCGACAATATTTTTCATGTTCTCTATAACTGCCGTATTATGCTCAAAATCTTTTTAAAGTCCTAGGAGTGATATCACTCAAATCCTGATTTACTGAGAAAGTTTTTATAACTCTCATACTTTCCAATAGCCTTTTCTCTAGAGATGGCTTCAAAGAATAGTTTATTTTCTAAATCACTTCTGACACTGTCCTTTTCCCAGCTTTTGTGCTGTGACAGACCCACAGTCCTTCTTCGTCCTTCATCCATGGGATGGACTGCAGAAGCTTTTCTTCAGGTGACATTAGCAGAAAAGCCAACCAAATATGCTTGGGACTTATTTTTCTTTATCATAGTTCTTTCCACCCCCTCCATTCAGTGTCATGTTAGCATGTAAAGTGGAATATTCCTAAATCGTTATATTTGCAACTTTCACAACACGTCATTTCCCTCTAGTTCTGGAGAGCATATCATCAGTCAGGCATTTAATTCTCATTTATCTTAGTTTACTGCCCAGACAGTCTTTGTATTACTATCTGACACACAAAGACAAGTGAGTGGAGGGAGAGGAGGTGAGGAGACAGCAGAAACAGAGGCACCCTGAGATGCCCAGCCAATTGCAAAACAATCCTCTCAAATTTAAAATCATCAGTCCCTAACTGGATTCATCTATTAGCACCCTTCAGACTTTTTGGTTTCCTTAAATAATAAAGACCAATCTATACAAATGTACATCACTAATAACTGGAAAATTCAAAACTATGTAAAATGACATAAGGGAACAGACAGTTCAGCCCTCAGTACTACAGAGGAAAGAACTGGAAAGAAAGGAGATACTCTTCTGGAATAAGGAGATTTCAGTTCAACTCCTGTTAACTTTGCTCCTTGTCAAAATTTCTAAACAAATCAGGCATCCTTAGGTTTTGTTTTACATTTTGTTTTGTTTTTATTCTCATCACAGCCATATGCTAAGTTGTTCATTTACAATTTTAATAGTGTCTCTCGCTCATAAACTCATTATTTCTTTTCCTAATAGCATATTAGTCTATTAACAACCTCACACTGTGAAAACAAATTAGAATTGGAGAACCTACTCAGTTTTTGACACCACTTTCCAGCTCTTTAGCAATCATTTCAGATACTATTAAACCTATATATAAAAATAAAGACACATAGCTGAAATAATTTAGTATCTTGGTGATTAAAGCAAAAACATGCAATCATTAGCTCAGAGCCTCCAAGTCAGCCATACAGCTGTCATAGCTTATCATTATTTATTTTGAATCATTTATCCCAAAGGTATTCGAGACCACGTAGTCCCCAGATATTTACGTATTTCTAATATATGGGGACATTAAGAGAAAAAAGTTTTTAGTATCCTTAAAATTTATTGAAGAATAAGAGCACTCCAAGCATCAATCCAAGTAGTTCACTTGGGTTGAAATTTCCATTAAAACCCAACCCAGGATATAGATTTAAAAACAAACAAAAAATAATAAATAATATGGTTCTTCAAAAAGTTAAAAATAGAACTACCATATGCTCCAGAAATTCTGCTTCTATTCACGATCTATCTGAATATGAAAACACTAATTCAAAAAGATATCAGCACCTTTATGCTCATTGCAGCATGATTTACAATAGCCAAGAGATGGAAACAACCCAAGTGTCCATTAACAGATGAATGGATAAAGATGGTGCGCGTGTACACAGACACACACAGAATACTACTCAGCTATAAAAAAGATGAAATCCTGCCATTTGTGACAACATGGATGGAAGTAGAGAGGAATATACTACACAGTGAAATAAGTTAGGAGAAACATCATATGACTTCACTCACATGTGGAATATAAAGAAACAGAGCAAAAGAACAGATAAAACGAAACCAAAAGTGACCTTGGACTCTGACAACAGACCTGAGATCAGGAGAGGGAAGGTGTGGAGTGGGAGCAAGGCGTAGTTGAGGTGCAAAGACAGTTCTAATAATGTTGCGATTATTAGAAATCTGGTGGTAGGTGTAGTGTGTTATATATTTGATGAATAGTGAACCTGCATACCTATAACTTACACAGTATAGTAAAATAATGTTACCACATTAAAAATATATTGAAGTTGATTTCCATTAATAATAACAGTAATGTGACATTACCAGGCCAACAGATGACAAAAAACTCAAGGCAAAAGTTTAGCAGAACAAAGGAACATATCCTGCAAGTTTTCAAGTCTCAGACTAACACAGAGCAGAAATGAAAATGACAATCATGTTCAGAAACAGTAAATAAATGCCCAAAAGTACCTACCCCTCCAAAATTTTCTTTTCTACCATCCCAAGTACGGATGGCTTATCTGAATCAAACCTCTAAGTCTGTGGAAAATTACTCTTTGGAAAGTTAGGTATTTCAGAAGTTGCCTTACAATTGGAGTTCTCAGCAGGTTTTCAACCTTCCAAGTGCACGCATGGCCTGTGTTAGCCCTGCTGTGGCAAACACCCTCCCTCCATCCTTCCCCAGGCTTATACAGGGCTAGGACGTGTCCTGTTAAATCATTTTAAGGTGTGACACACCCAAGCAAAAGGTCAGATTTCTGCATGTCTCTGTATGCGTGTGACAACATAGACTTCAAAGTCATTCCCTTTCTGGTGTGGGATTTTGTCTTTTACTAGAGACTGCAGAGATTTAAAGTAGCCTGCCTTTCTAAAAAGCTTTCATGCCTGCATCGGCAGTTTCAGGAAATTTTATTGCTGAACTTCCAAGGAAGCTAATAAACATTTGTCTGCTTTCCCATTCAGATTTTCTGTATTGGAAGCATATAGAGCACAAGCAGAATTTCTTAAAAGGAGATATTTATATCTGCAACAAAATTTTATAGACTGCACCCACTGGAAAAGACATATAAGTGGACAAAGAACGTGCTACCAAGGATGTGCAAGTGACCTCCTCTTCACCCTGAGCATGGCTCAATGAACTGGAAAGACCGCTTTCAAGAAAACATGCTCCACTTAACTTCTTTTCCCCTTTCTCCCTTCCAACCCCAGCCCTAGTCTGACAGAAAAGGTAGCAATGGCATATGGAACTGGCTTTTAGAGAATCTAAACAAACTGTAGCCTCCTCATCACAAGTGAGCACTTCATTACCACACAAAAAACAGCAAGGCTGTGTGTTTTAGGTACAAGGCTGAAATTTTCACAGTCTGATAAATGTATAGATAAACCCCAAGCTCTAAGTACACAGATATTTTCTTAGATTTCTTCAGAACTGGTTATGCTTCTATTAGCATAGAACTAATCCACTTTTGGAACTAAATCCACTTTAAGCTATGACATATTCCTCAGATGATAATCACACTATTCTGGTAGGAGTAGGCCCACGACAAGCCACAGATAAGAGCCTGAGCGTGCCTCAGATCTCACTGTACCTGTGTTTTCCTAAAAAGGTGCAAAGTATTTTAACATGTTTTTAATTTGTCATTAAACTTTTCATTGTTGAAGAAAAACCACTTTTTCTTAAGAAAATAAATCAGACTCTTTATCACAAAATCTATACCACACAGTTTTGAGACTGCAGCATTTGTGCTAGTTAGAATATAGATTTTACTTTACTGTACCTGCACATTTTATTCTTAAAATTCTCTCATGATGACCTGTTTTGGGGAAAAATATGAAATAAATCTGTTCTTTATTCTGGTTATCACACCTAGGATGACTTTCATAAAAGTTGACCAGTAACACTAAAGAGAACATTCTTGAGATATTCTACTCAGAAATAATGAATGATTGATTTAATAAAATTACAGTTGTACCAAAGAATGTGGACAAGGGCTGAAAAGTTGATGTTCCGATAATAGAAGTAAGAAACTGGGTTCTTTGATAACATTTTTAAATGGTTTTCACACTTTTATTTTAATAAAGGTAATTAAACTAAATTACCTGGATGTGTAAAAAATTTAATAATATTATATATTCTTAGCAAGCTTAATCCTCCTCAAGAGGCTGAAGTTATTATCCATTTCCTTCCTCATTCCTCAGAGCTTCCACAAAACTTTTCCTGGTAGAATTAGGCATCTTTCTTTTGCTGTTGTTTTTTTTAAAGGAAAATAAACTTTAAAGAAAGACACAGTCATTCAGATAACCATATTTCTGGAGTACCTGCCATATTTTTTAAGGACTAGAGTATGTCAAACAGGACAGGGGAATGGGCACAAAACCTTCTAGGAAACTCATCTTCACAGGGAGAAATTTTACACCAGCTAGAGTTGTATTTTACAAAAATTGATATTCCAGTATAGCACCAAATTAAAATCATTTAGTAAGCACAACAAAGTAGAGAGGGCAAATGTAGCGGACAGACTCAGCTTGTCATAGCAGCAAACCACTTGGTCATAATGTGCCCTGCAGAGCCTCTTAACTGGAAATAGATACTGCTGGCAACAGTATAATATAGGAATCTTCAAATTTTGGAAAGAAATGAAATTTTTTGTGCAATGGAGAAAAATATAGAAAATTCAGGAAAAGCAGAAAGAAAGTTGAGAATGAATTAAAGATGAAATATCAAAAACAAAACATGTACATGTACATGAGTTGGGTGGAAAACAAAGTACACCAACAAATAAACAAAAGCAAAACAAGAATGATCTGAATTTTAACAGGAAAAAGAAAGCTATGGAAGCATATATGGTAAAAGAATTATGAGAAAAGGGATAATCCAAGACAGAGTTGAATGGACTTTGCATATGAAAAATAATACTTTCTTAAAAACATGACAAGAGTCCATAATCTGCAAGGAGTATAAAACTTCTATTTTCAGAATACACAACTACAGAACTCTAACAGATTTGGAATTCTAGTTATAATACACTGGAATTATATTGGGTAGCTTTTTCTTTGATGTCTTTTCTTGAAATCCAAGATTGCCAACATGTCTCCACCTAGAAAGGCTTTCTCCTCAGAAGTTGTATTGTTCTTGGAAATAACAATCTTTCTCCAATGAACACACACCATGAAACAACTTAGTATTCATGCACATACCAGACAGAAATAATCTGGCAACTCTCATTCATATCTATTTTCACAGGGAAGATTCAGTTCATAGTCCAAAATAAACAGGAGAAATAGGAGAATGCGTGTAGAATCACAAAGCATATGTGAGTCTTCCTTTGGTTTCAAAACGTAACTTTAGGTTGGCCAGTACCAGATATTTTAGAACTTTGCTCACTGTTTGTGTAACTGATTAGCACCATTGACTAAAAACTGTTAAGTGATAGATAAAACTTGAAGCCATTTGGAGGTCTACTGCCTTATCTGCTCCATAGTCCATACTCTGCTTCCACACTGGTCATTTGTCCTTTCAACACCGTTGTTCATCTACTTGCACAAGTGGATCATGGGTAAAAGAACACAGGTGGGTTGTTAAGGCGAGACACTAAAACTAGAGCGGCATGCTTTCTGGATGCTGAGTCAGCAATGTCACCTTGAGATAGAAGAGATCACACATTTGTCATAAGATCGAAAAACAGAAAATAGAATCACAAGAAGAATATGAAGAAAAGATTTGCTTTCAATGGTCCTGCTTTATACACTATTTCTTCCCACACCCAAAGTCACCATTGATCATCAAGATGCACTACTATTTATGCAACACTAAGAAAAGAAATGTCACTTAAACCCTGGCAATGCTTTTTGATCACATGCTACTATTTTATACTTACTGCAAAAGCTTTTTTAAGAGTTAGATTTATCATCTATTACATTATTCCCATGCCTTCTTATGCACACTGAACATCATAATCTTTTTGAAGGCAGCTAACAGGGAAATAATTTATTGAAATGATGACAATAAAAGCAGTTATGCCCATTTTCACAGAAGACACAATGTCATCACTGCTACCTGGATAAAAACAATTTAAAGATATCACAGATTCTAAAACACATCCCCATTCAGGAGGCAGTTAAATGTGAAGAAAATAGACATCTTAGATATATCTATCACAATTTCTGATCAAAGCTGATATGTTAACAAGCATACAGAGAAACAGGAATAGTGAATTTAAAAATTATATTCTTGACTATAAGTTTTCTTTTAAATATTACTGTTGATGTCATTAAGCTTTGTGCACATATGTGAGCGTGTATGCATTGTTCATGCATGGAGACATCTGGGTGAGATAAAGGAAAATTGCCTGGGTACACTCAGGTTTTCAGAGATTTTGGTTATCATTTTGCTCCTAGCATTCTAGTTTCTATGGATAGAAGTCATTTCAAAGATCTAATCAAAAATCACATCATACTTTTCCACTTTACAAATGCAATGTATTAATTAGGTCAAAATGGTACCCCAAATTCTGCCTGGCTATAAGGAAGAAAACAATGCTTGTTTATCTATGATACATTATACAAGACAATGGAAGTCACATAAAATGTTATATGGGATAAAGTCAGGGCAAGACCCCTTTACTGGGTGGCTGATTGAACAGAAAGCACTGAATATGCTGGGATTGTGGCAATCTCATCACTTTTTAATATATCAGAACTAAACTGCATCATGAAGATTGGCATTTGAATTTATAAACATTCTTTATTTGTTCCTAATGGGAGCAACTCAGGTCTGGCCTCCCTGAAACAAAGTAGAAAACATCTCCAGGTTGACCTACACACAAAAGCTTTCACGAGGTCCCTAAACATCAAATCCCATTGGGCAGACTTTCCTATTAGCACCGTCACTGTGTTGGTTTAAGACTGTTTAAGCCTTGTTTCTGCACTACACATATGTTGAACAATCTTAAATAAACTGTGTTGGTGGAATAACAGAGGAAGAGTGTTGATGTCCAGGGTAAAAAGAGCACCTATGTGGTTAACTGTAGGCAGCCAAGAAATGACATAAACCCAGGATTGATAAAATTATATAAAGTACGAGGAATTGAAAAGAAAATGAATTCTTAATTACATCTCAACATTATTAAAATAAATTAACTGTATTGCATTTATTTGCATTTGTCTAAAGAAGCTTGATTGGTTAACATCAAGTCAAATACCAAGATGTTTTATGTATTTACCAAATAACATGGTGATCTAGTGGCCAAGACAAGAGCGATACTGCATGAGCAGACCACATGATTAAATGGAGTCATTCTGGCTCTTGATGTCAAAATATCTTCCTGCCTTCTAGTTTGGGTAACTTTGACTTCAACCCCAGATACTCAGGTAACTGAAAGTCAATGGGTTCCTCTGGAAACAGCAGAAATAAATGAAAGATTTTAGCACACGTTTCCATTAGATGAGGCTATATTATACAAGCATATAATACTGTTTTCCTTGGAGTTATACATTTATTGAGCTAACTACAGAGGAGAAATTGGGATTTTCTGTTGTTCTGCTATTGGGGATGGCCATTAACTCTTATGTCAAAGCTACCCAGATATGTTTATTGAATTCCAACTATGTATATTTCCTGTGTACTGTTACAACTGCGGACTTGCTCTGTCCAACAGAAATAGAATGTGGATAATATTCATTTTCTAACAGCCAAATCAAAAAGCACAAATAAACAGATGACATTAATAATATATTTAATCCAACATGTATAAATATAAAAACATTGTTGAGTTATTTTTCATCCTTTTTTGTACTAAATTTTCAAAATCTGGTGTATATGTATTTTAAATTTACAGAACAACGTAATTGAGGCTAGTTTTAATTTAGGCAGCTAGTGGCTTCTGGACTGAATGACACATCTATAGCCCTGCATAGAATACAGCAAATTGAGGGCGCATACACATCTTTTAGAAAAAGAGGTTTTATTTCCTGTTTTCCTACTACCTTAAAAAGGTTTCTCATTACTGACCTTCTGCCCTCTATTCTCCAAATGTTGCTCTCTTTTTGACAAATCTGATATATCCATGTTTCTATAAAGTTTAGAGTGTTATAAACCCTACAGATTAACTTTAGAGAGTGACCTGCCTGTCCATCCAATTGGTACCTCAGCAGAACTCCCAACTGGGGTTAAAAAGCATGACCTTCACTGGGATAGTTTCCAAAATAAAATACAATGACAGAATGTGGTATTTAGAAAGAACAGAGAAGGATGATTTCAGCTTCAGAACTCTTACCCTCACCTAGGCATGGCGACCTTATTGAGAAATACGCTTTTTGAAAGGAACAAGGAAAATTAAATGCATCTCTGAATTGTAACTATGCAAAATCAACATCATAATGAAAGCTATCTGCCAGACGGTGGTTCATGGGTAAGAAATCCATGAAGTATATGTACAGTTTGTGGTTAAGATGTTCAGCCTCCCTTTATCCTCAATCTACCATCAGCTGGTTTTCATGATTGCTCTACTGGCTTGATGCTGCAGCCTCTTTTTTGACCTTTCAGTAAATAGGCTGACTGCAGACTGATAAGAAATGTGGGTCTATTTTTATCTGGTGCATGCCAGAGACCTGATGACCTGCATGCAAACCTTTTCCAAAATCAATCTTCTTCCTCTCTTGTCAGAACTTCCTCCACTCCATTCCCCTTCACCCAACTTCCAACCCCAGGAACACATTCGAGCTAAGTAATTCCACAGGGATTTGGCAAATAGGGTCTATTACGTCAATCAGAAAATGAAAAATGCAGCTATAAAATTTGACAACAGAGTCATTTTCTTTTGGTTTTATTCATTAATTCAGTTAATAGTAGTGGGCAACTACATCCTGTCAGACACCAGGATAACATTGTTTATGAAGCTGAATAACATGGTCATTAACCTCACAGTCCTGCCTTCTTCTAAGACAAGCAAACATGAGCTGTAGGATAATGTGATAAGGGCCATGTGGGATGTACAAGGACACAGTGGGGGTATAGAGAAATAGCATCCACTTAAACTGGGGACAAAGGCAGGCATCTGGGAGAGATATGTGAGGGGAAACTGGAAGAACGCAATCAATTCAGCTAGATAAAGAAACAGAAAATGCAAATAGAAGAAAATGGAAGAATATGGAAGTTCATCAGATTAATCAATATGGCTGGCATGGATAAAGGTTGTATGAGGAGGCAGGAAAAAGAGTGGGACTATATACACATATATACACACACACAGACATATATTTATACATATGAGTGAAGAGGTATGAGTAATAAAGAAATAAGTAGAAACCAGATAATTAAGAGATTCAAATTCTGTGGAGAGGTTTAACATTTGATCTGGGACAAACAGGGAATAGATTCTACGATATACTAGCTATAGCAAAAGCACTGCCATGAATATATAGTCCAGAAATCTCTTCTCCCTCTCAGCGTTAGGCTGATAGCGCCCTACCTGAGGCATCCCAACACCTACCTATTTGCCCTTTTTTGCCTCAGTTTTCCCTCTTTGATTCCTTCCTTTGCTTGAGAGACTACCATAATAAATACTTAATTCAGACACCACCAGGGTGAGAGCATCTGAAATTGGAACACGTTAATGAATCAAGTAATGCTTCCTCCAGGTAATGCTTTCTCCAGGTTCTGAGAGTCCGTGAGCACAGACACAGGAGCTGCCAGCTGGGTGCCAACAGACTGCCTCCAAATATATCTGCATAAGTTCCTGCTGCACGAATTTGTCTGGGTGATGGGTTTACTTCAATTTATCCTTTAAGAAACTTAAGATCATGAAGAGAATAAATGCTAAGAAGAACAGAGAATGAAAATCTGGTGTCTGGAGCACAGTCAACTTGTAAAGAGCAATTAGTCAATGAAACTACAGGAAGGAGTTTAACAAAATTCCCAAAAGAAAATGAAAGAGAAGAAATAGAAGAAACTCAGAAACTCTTTTCAAATAGGTCTTGAACCATTTTGATCCCACTAGTGGAAGTCTTGACATCAACATGAAAAATGAGACCAAAAGCATACAAATGGTACCATTTATGCTTCATTTTTATAGTGAAAATGAGAATCATATTTCAAAGCAGAATGGATAACCAAATGCACATTGCCAACAATTCCATCCAGAGGCGGTAGAATACGGAGTCCTGCAGACCATCTGGAAGTGGTTTACACACAGTGGGTGAAGGTGGGAATGAGGAGTTGAATGTGTGAAAAAAAACTCCCCTGTGGTTACACTGGTTCTCACCACCTACAGCCCCGTCACTTTATGGAATCTCAAGGGATCATGTGTGTGGGAGACCTGTTGTGGAGAGAACTGTCATCATCAAGCATGAATAGTATTCTATTATAATCCAAGGATGAAGTGACCAGAATTGAATGGACGGTTATCTTGTTTTCCTGGTTTGATCACTGACAGCTTAGGTTTTTTAATTCAGCGTTTATTGAACACTACCACCTTTGATCTGAAGGCAGAGAGTGCTGCAAAGTCCCCAAAAAGAACAAGTCAATTTCTCACAAATGGCAGGCAGCTGCACAAAAGCTATGGAATGATTCATGCCTTTTTGGCCTATTCCCAATTCCACGGAACCATACCTAAATGCAGACTTAATTGTTTTCAAACCGATTGCTATATAGCAGAAAAAACAAGGTCAGTAAACTTACTAGCAAAAATGACATGAGAAGAAAACAAGTGAAAGAGGTGTCCCAGGAACATCCTAATCAGAATTGATTCTTTTATGGGAATTCCCTTTCAGAAAATATATTATGTTTACTTTTGCAGGGCTGACAGGGTTAGGAGCTTACCTAATTCTCTTTTGAACAGAGTCTGATTTTGGTAGTGGGATGATTGTAATGTGTTTTCAACCTCACTCATAGCAGGGGTAGGAGATGGCCATGCTGACTACTGGAAGAAGTCACTCTGAGCAGCCTGTTGCAGTTACCCTCTGGCTTGCCCCTTCTTCCTTCTAGAAAGACAGGTGTGGCCCAGTCCTTTTGTAACCAGTAGGCAACATGAGCCACACACAGCAGATGACACTGAACAGCAGAATGGCAGTGATGCCTATCTTGGACTCCTAAGTGAAAAAAATACATTCCAGATTTACTGAAGTCATTGTTTTTCATTATGTGTCCCTGTATAAAATCTGTGTTAAATGATTCATTCTGAAGTTTCCACCAGAATCAAAACTTTACATTTTTACATCTTTGAGTTTTATGTTCCTTATGACATCCAGTAATTAAATTCTGAATTCTTTGTTAGAAAAAAAGGTAAACTCAATGAAAACTGCCCGGTTTGGTTCTGCAATCAAGAAGGACATTTGAAAACTTAATTGCTATGGATAATAAAAATCAGTTTTTCTTCTGTGCTGAGCTGAGTATATTTGATAAGATGTACTGCTATATAATTGGATTATAACATTCAGAAAGGAAAATAAATTGGTTTCACTAGTGAGAATAATGTTTATAACTTGACCTTTTACTAAATCATTAAAATAAATTTCAACAGTGGGCATTCTAGTTTTGAATGTAAAGGACCAAAGAACCAGAATGAATACATGTTGTTTTGATTTTCATATTTTAAAAGGGTAGTTTGGTGATTCAATACAGTTACTTCTTTATAGTCACTGAAATATATCTGTTGGTTTTTGTGTTAAGCAACATGACTTACTTACACGCTTCTTTTTCCCTCCCAAAGGAATTGTAAGCAGAAATAAAGAATTTTGCTGTTTTTTTTTTTTTTTTTTTTTTTTTTTTTTTTTTTTTTTTTTTTTTTTTTTCTTCTTGCCTTTTTTCTATCTTTCTTTAATGAGTCAAAATGTGGCTTCCTCCACAAGATGAAGCCCAGAATGTGGAACAAAAAACTGTCAATTTGAAGAACTAAGGCATGAAAACAGCTGGATAATTCATTTTTCCCTGTTCAAAGACAACAGTAGAGCCAGAGGAACATTCTGGAGGTCTGCCATCTCACAAGTCTTGTCAGTCTCTCAACCCTGGGCATGCAGAACACCATCAAGATCAGCAGACATGATCACCACCTCTAGCCATGCTGCGGCAGGCCTGACTCTCAGGCAGAGGTAGATGAGCACAACTGTTAGTCTTATTGCTATAAAACCTGAGGAAAAAAATTCTAATTTAAGTTATTTTTAGACACATGATGGTTGCATAGCCCTCATCGCATTAGCCATGCATACACATGTGTGGGGTGCATTGAGAAGTTGGGGAAGGTTCCTTAGAAACCTTAGTTTATTTCACACCTAGTTTTCCCCAGCGAAAACCTGAGGGTGCCTTGAATGGATCACCATACACCTGGCATTTTGTCACATTCAGAACAAATTTGGAGATGTGGGAACTAGGAAGAACATTGGGATTTTGTCCAAATGCTGGGTTTACTAAGTTGGGGAATTTTAAACCATAAATTGTCTGTCCAGGGTTCTAATCACTAGACTATGAACACTTAAGAGCATGAAATGTAGACACAAAACCATTATAGTTCTGTCCTGGTTTTTGCCACCTTTAACTTCTCTCTGTTATAATCTCCTTTCTTCTTTTCCAAATCATCAAAACTTTTGGTCATCTTCTCCCAAAAATCTCGATCCTCTTTTTCTTGGGCTCTTTTTTTCTTTCTCCCTCTAGATCATGCTTTGTCTCACTTTCCTCTTCTCCTTCATCCATTTTACCCCTAGGACACTCCCCTCCACTACTTTATGGAAGGCACACTGGGGAATGTTCTGGGCCCTTATGTGGGTGTTGGGGCTGGAGTTTGTGTGGAATGTGGAGAAAGAACAGGCTGGAAACCAGGAAGCCTGAGTCTCAAATCTAATTCTACCACTAGCACAGGATCAAATCTTAAGATGAGATTCTTCCCATTAGGCTTCCTATGGGCAACATGAAGGCAATGGATTCTATGCATGTAAGGACTATAATTCCATAAGCCACTTATAAGTAACTATTCACAGATGATATCTTGAAAGATAATGTATTTCCAAGGTCTCACAATTTACTGGGCAAAAAAATAATTCTTAAAATAATAATTAACCAGGGAAGTTTGTTTGTTAGAAAGCAAGCTCCTGCTTTCCACTCCCCCAGATCTTAATTCGGTAGGTGTGGTAGTAGAGCCCAGGAATCTCCTTTTTCTAGGTACCTCACATTGACCTGAACCGATGAGTTTTTGGACACCACTTGATGACAGTACTCTTTAGAGAAGGAAAGTCAGACCATTACTGCCACCATGTCCATAAACAGAAAAATGTGTTTTTCTCAGTGTTTCTTATGTTGTAGGAAAATAGGAATTTTAAAATAATAAGAGTATCAGTTGATATTGACCAAATATCAGCTATGTGCTACTCATTGTTCTAAGGGTTTTATGTATATTATAGACATATACTAACTCAACATCTTCTTCATTAAAAACATAGCTAAACAATTTCCCCCTAGACTTAGTAACTAGATGACTTTCAGGGCCATGCACTGACTGTGGGGACCATCTAAATGAGTGAAGTAAAGAGAGCAGGTCAATGAAAGGTAGATGGGTCAAGAAAAAATCTTAAATCTTTACTCAAATATCTGGTCTAGGGAGACATATCTCTTCAGAAAAAGTGTGTTTGAAAATTAATACCTAAAATCAACATGGTGAATATATTAAAAAAAACAAAGAAAATTAATTAAATTATACTTTCTTTTATTTTGTTTTAAAAGGAAAGGTACAGGCAGGGATTAAGGTGAGGAGGCAGGCAAGCAGGAAGAGAGGAATAAGCATTTTTCAATTGCTATTTGTATTTAGTTGTCACACTGGCTGTTTCTCCCAGAGCCAGGGACGTGAACCCAGGGGTATGTGGCCTGCTCCTTCAGAGTGAATTGATCTAACAGCTGCTCCACCAAGGTGTGCCTCAACTATTGTTCCTTTTAACAATTATCTGAGTCTACTCTTCATAAAAATTTATGAGAGAAACAAAGATGAAAAATATTTAACAGTAGCACCATTTATGAAATATTTTCCATATTCTGGGCAGGTTATATGAATTCTTATTTTATTGCCAGAACTACTCTACAGCATCAATATAATAATATTGGCAAAAATAGTCCCCACACTCACTAATCAGAGCACTATAAACATACAGAAAGGAAGGAAGGATAAAAGAGGAGGGGCCCATGAGAGTTTCGAGAGTCTCCACATTTAACAATGAAGGGACAGATCTCCAATGGAGATGAGTGAAAGTGACAATTGAGAAAGGATGGCATGTCTGATGCCAAGAGAAACTCTTTTAAGGCAGAGAAAGTGGCTGATTGCATTGAATACCACTGAGAAATGGGTGCAGAGGGGAAAGGTGTCATTTAATTAGACAGCACAGGGCCTCCCCATAACCTTGTCAGAAGCTGGAGCCAAACGGAGTGTCTTGACAGACTAGAAATTAAGCTAAAGGGTAAATGAGGGATCAGCACATGCCCCAAACAGGTAGACATCTCTAAAGGGAAGTCAGGTGAAGAGGAGAGGTTGGCAGGGGATGTGGAGTCATGAAAGGATTATTTTTAAAATAGGAGTCACGAAAGCATGTAGATATACTTACAGGGACAATTTCTCAGAACTGGAAGAGCATAATCCTTGAGAAAGAGAAAGTGTAGGATATGGAGGACACATGGGGGTATGAGCTTCTGAAAGGAGATAGAAGACCAGGATGAATGGGGACAAGACTTTCAGTCACTGGACCAAGAGATTACAATTTTGTAATTTAAGATAAGTTACATAATAAGAGTAACTGGAAAAGTGCTCAGAAGTAAGACCTGAGAAAGTAGTCATGCCAGACTACTATGAAACAAATTGAAAAAGGACACATATATCAGTGTAAATCTCCCCAAATAATCTAATCTGAATTAAAGCATGATGTGGGTCATCTGAAATAGAAATAAAAGGGGGAAAGTAGCATAAATAATCCAGAGCTCCATATGCAAAGGGAAAGCAAAAGAATTCAGTTTTCTGGCTCTCTAGAACCAAACTAATCTGAACAGGAAGCTGTGGCTCTCCTCAGGTAGGACAGACAGACACATTGGGTCAGTCCTAGCAGGGAGCACAGGTGGGTCTTTGAAGAAAATAGGGACTGAGGAGTGTGACAGAGTTAACAATGGAGAAGTCAATTAGAAAATCCAGAACAATTCCAATAGAATGCCAGGAGACACGGTGAGCACATCTCCAAAACTGACCTGCAAAGACCAGTTGCCAATAGGGAAGCCTGCTCAGGGACAGTGGGAAGAAGACAGAGTGGGAGGAAGAATATTATTCATGCATCAGCTACACAAAACGGAGGTGTTTCCACAAACATAACTTCCACTCTTAGACCCTGGGCATTCTTTACATATAGGGGGAAAGAGAAGCTGGGAGTGGGCTGCTGAACAGCATACTGGAGAGGCAGTGATCATATAAGAATGTGTAGATACTATAGCTGATGTTGAAAATAAATCCCAAATGCACACACTGCCCAGTTACAGGATATCACTCTTATCAAACAGCTTTCTTGAAAGGGTACACCCTCTCCCCACAAGTCATTTCCCAAGACATGTAAGGATCACACTTAGAAACTCCTTTTTGTTATATAAGCTCATATTTAGACACAGATTGACTTCTGTCTTTGAGAAGATCACTCAGATTTTCACTGATGACTAACAGTTCTTAGGTCAGATCAATTTCCAACTTGAAAATAAACAATGTAGTATGAAAAAGAAGTCTCCAAACGAAGCATCCTATGCCCTAGTGTTACACAGAAACACAAAGTGCTAAGTCTCCCAAGGTGAAAGTGAGAAAAGGCATCAAATCCCACCTCCCCTGGACAAAGCCAAAATGCTTGAAAAGGACTCATATGTTCACATAGCTCTAAAATTCATGAAGCTACATTTTCAAACCCACAGTGGGATCAGATGAAAAGGCTAGACTTCGCTGAGACTGCTGGGCAATGGCTCCAAAGACTCACGGGGTGGGGGTGGGTAGACTGTAATGTAATGAAAAGCCTGGACTTTGTGCCCTTTATGAAACTTTGCCCTTGCTTTTGAATCAGATACGTCACACAAAGAATCTCTGGAGTAGCCAGGAAGCTCATGTTGCGGGACAGGTGCTTAGAACCTGTGGCACCGAAGTGTCTCACATTCATAATAGATTCTCTGCTACTGACCCAATGAGAGACAACCTGACATTATTCTCCCATGATTGATTTTCTGACCAGGAGCATGGAGACAACATCTTAAAAGATCCTTAACTTAGCAATTTCTCTTCTCTTCTTACTGTCCCTAAAATGAGGAGTGATGACTCTTCCCACCTATAAAGTTCTCTTTCATCCATCATTTCAGAGAAATGTCAACACTGAAGAAGATTCCACAGAAGAGGAACACGGACAACTAAAGAGATGGAAAGTGGGTACTTAGGGGCTAAGCATAAGGTGACCTTGATGAGAGAGGACTGAGGGTACCTTAACAGCATTCCAGATTTCTGAGTTTGCCCTCAACAAATGTTCTGTTTTCACCAGAGTGAGAGATACACACAGAAAATGGGTATAGACAAAGAGTTGGAGTTATTATAGACAGAAAACATTTATCAGATATAAAATGAATGAGAATATTGCATTTAATCTGACAAAATCCATTTCCTTAAAATTCAGATTACTATAAGCAGTGACATACTTTCTAAATTCCATATTGAAGATTTAGAATAAATAGCTTTATGATACCTGTCAATTCTCAGTTGTAAAAACTCAGTAACCCTCACTGCCCACTAAGTAATTCACAATTAATGATGACCATGTGTGTGCAGCCACTCTACATAGCTGGTGACAGTGAACTGACTCTGCCACTTGGAAATCTATTTGGCAATATACACTGAGGTTGAGGAGGTACACACTCTTTGACCAGTAGTTCTATTCTTGGTATACCCCTAATACAAACATGGAGGTATAGTCATTCAAAGATGTGCACAAAAATGTTCATGGTAGTACTATTTGTAATTACCAAAACCTGGCACAAGTTCAAATATTTATCAAAAATAGAATGAAAAACTATAGCACAGCGTTTACAATAAACTATTCAGTGATAAGAATGACAAACTATAGCTACATACAACATAAAATCAATCTCACAAGAAGATGAGTGCTAGACAGTACATACACGAGAATTACATTTATATAAAGTTCATAAAAAGGCAAACCTACACAGTGATGTTACAAATCAAAATAATTGCTATCCTGAGGGATGAATGTGTTGACGGGAGGGGGCCAAGGAGCTTCAGAGGAATCCGTTATATTCACTTTTCTGAATTGGGTGTTGGTTACCCAGATATGTTCCCTTCGTGCAAATTGGGCTGGACACTTGAAGTCTATATCTACTTTCTGTAAGGAAATATAAAGAAATCAAGAAACTATCTATTGTGCTACATAGGCCTTATTTATATTCTCATTATAACTGTACACAAATATTTATACATGAGGCAGAGATGTGTATTTTATGCCTTTCTTAAAGCTCATCCAAACATCTTTGAATTTCTGTATGGGACAAATATACATGGGGCAACAGGGAAAGGTGAATGACAATACTGGAAGATATTAAGGAATACTAAGGAATCTGTTGTAATGCTATTGATATTTTGATTGTGTTTTTTAATAGTCTCTATATTTTAAATATATTCATATGGAAATAAGAATGAAGTGAGATGCTTTACATAAAAATAATTCAATGAGGGGAAGTGGAGAGGAAATGCAGTATGACTGCTGGGAGAGTTCATTGTAGGCACTGGACAATGGTTACATGAAGTTTCATTATACTATTCTGCTGTTGAGTATCGGTAATTTTCCATAAAAATATTTTTAAATAATAAAAGTAAAACATAGAAAAATCCCAAGAAGACATACAATAAGCTTATTTCAAACTTTCAGGCCAAGTGGCTTACTTAGGTAAATGCACATAAATCACTAAATATATCAGCATAAACATAATTATCATCTATTAAGTTTACCTATTAATAGAAGACTTTCTCCGAAGCCTTTTCCAAATTTCCATAAAGTTCCTTCCTAATATTTTGCATAACCGGAAGTCAGTATGAAGGATGTTAATCCAATCATCACTATATATTTCTCTTTTTGAGTTATTCTAGATAAAACAAGTTCTGAAGTGGTGAGATTATAACTATTCATATTCTGAGAGTAGCACCTAAAATTCTGAATCATGAAAATTTAACCCCAACCCCAGAATTAAAACCTCTGAATCATTCAAACAACATTCTGAGTTGAAATATTTCAAAGTATTGTTCTTCAAGGAAAAAGTTAACATAATGGGAACCAATACTTACTTATCTTACTATCACAGGAGTAAAAAGGTATATTTTCCCTCTTTATTTGTTTAATGCTCTCAACAAATGCTGCCCAACAAGAAACACCAGAGAAGAGTGATCAAAGGGCTCTCTAGGCACAGAGTGGGAAACACATTAGGAAACTTTTGAGAGTAAGGAGATATCCCCAAAAGTGCTTTATTTTGTCAAATATTTGTCTACATATGCAAAATGCTCAATATATAGTGATTCTCATTAAAATTTCTAATGAATTTCTAACAGATGGCACAAGAATGAGAAGAATGTCAGTTGTACCTTTTATAGCCTGCCAGAGGGATGGGTCTTGTCCAGAAGTCTAAAATCCTAAGTGATGAGAATATAGAGTGTCAGAGGTGGGCAAGCTGTGGCTACCATAAATTACCACAAACTGGATGTCCTTAAACAACATATATTAATTCTCTCACAGTTCTGGAAGCCAAGAGTGTAAAATCAAGGTGTTAGCAGGCCATATTTTCTTTAGAGACTCTAGGGAAAGTCTGCTCCTTGTCTCATCTACCTTGTGATGGCTGCCAGCATGCCTTGACGTGTAGCCTCATCACTCCAATCTCTCCCTTCACGTCATTTCATCCCCTGTGTATATCTGATCTCCCTTGGCCTCTCTCTTACCTAGACACATGTGATAGTTGGTATTTAAGGCCTACCAGAATAATCCTGGTTAATTTTATTTCAAAATGCCTAACTACATCTGAAAAGACTTTTTCCAAAGAAGATAAAATCCACAGGTTCCTGGTATAAGACCGTGACCATATCTTTGGAAGCAATTATCAGCCCACCCCACTCTCCGAGTTGCTGTGATGTACAATGTAGTCACACTGTCCTTTTCATTTCTCAAGGTCGGCATGCTTCCTTCTGCCACAGGGACCGAAGAATGTTTGCCTCTAGGCCCTGCCTGGAATAGCATGTCCTTCCCATCCCTTCCCAATACACCTAGAAAACTCTTTCTCTTTCTCAACAGTCATATGCCAGCTTTATCACCCACTTCCTACTAAAGATAGCATGTTCTTCTATGTTCTCTGTATAGAAATTATTATTCTATAGCTGATTAAGTTGTGGCTCTCTTCTCCCATCTAATGCCATAAAAAAGTTGACCATGTTTACATTTGTCCACAATAAGGTCTCAATAAACACTTACTGAATTAATGGAAAAATCTAACTTAATGAAGGACATATGGTTTAGAGATTTCTTGAAACTAATATCAGGGGTTGGTATCTTCTTCAAAATGAACATAGAAAAAGACACAGGGCATGAAGATATGAAGTGTGTAATAAGTACTACTTATCATTCTTTGGTGGGTGGAGGTGGAAGTACAGGGGTTGGAAGAAGAGAGTGAGCATCTAGGATGGGCTGAGGATCTTTGCAAGGACTTCCAACCCATAAGAAGAAAGGGGACATGAGATCTGGTCACTGGTGATTGGAGATGAAAGTGACTGGTACCTTTTCAAAGAAAACAGGTTCATCTATCATCTCCTGCATGTGTGCTAGGGGTCACTAAACCTAGGCCTGGAAGACTATATCAGCTCCTTAACTAAGGTAACAACAGGGGCAGTATAGTGATTTCAAAGCCTAAGTGCTTTCTGAGAAGGGTGGGTCCTACTGAGCAAGGTTGCTTTATTTCTATCTTGTATTAAAATGGCTTTGATTAAGCAAGGTGGGGATAGCTGTTGAAGTACTGAATTGCTCCTGCATGATTGTGGGGGTGGGAGGATCAGACTGAAAGAGAAGAGCAGAGCTAGCTGAGCAGAGCTCTATACTCTTAACAAAAAGATGGCTCTGAGAAAAGTGTTCAAAGGCCAGGTCTCGAGGGAACAGAGCGCTACCTTACCTGCTGTCACTGGACCTTTTAGTGAAGTGAATAGCCTGAGTAGAAGGCCTAAAGTAACACTGAGATCTGCGTGGGAGCTGAACCTAGTCTGACCACAGATGTGGACAGGTGCACACAGAAAGTAGGTGATGAGAGGTCTCATGGGGTTTGAACCCCATAATAATTTAGGCTCGAGGGGAACACAGCTCATCTTTCCTATCAAATGAGATTGGATTGAGGGAATGCAATAGTGGAGTTAAAATGAAAGATCACCAATTCCCCCTGAGCTGCTGGTGACAGAGGAATATTCTCTGTGAAGTGGGACACAGTCATAGAAGTGACTCTAAGAAGGACTTCAGTCCATAGCATGGAGGTGAAGAGACAGAGGAGCTGGTTTGCATGCCCAATACAATACTTACTCCATGACATTAGGCAAGCTCCTAACCCCCCTATTCCTCCATTTCTTCAACTAAGGAAAAGAGGTAGCAAGCACACCTGCCTCTCTAGGAGGGTTGGCATAAGATTAAATGAGATCATGTATGTAAACTGCTTAGTGCAGTCACTGGCATCTAATAAGTGTTCAACTAAATTTATTTATATTGTCCCATGTGACATGGCTATAGGTCTATAGAAATCATGTTGAAAGGGTTAGGGAGAGTAGCATCCTTTGGAAGGGTGCCTCACTGGGTCAACCCCCTTCCAATGGGGGCAGGGACCACTCTCCCACCTGACTAAGGAGTGTCACATCTGATTACAAAGCTCCCACAACCACAGATCCAAATTCTGCTGTTCCAACTGCTATGACAGCCATCCAAGCCATGGCAGCTTCTCCATCTTCATCACACTGGTGGGAAGGAAAAGCTTAGGTTTATCATCTTTCTTGGCCATGAGGTTCTGGCTGCGTCCTTTGCTGATAAGGAGGTAGGAATGTTGGTGCTACTTTGGGCATGACTGCAGGCAAACTGGTAGCACAGATGTCTCACCACCCGTGATAAGAAAGAACACAGAAACCCAATGGCAAAGTGAGACTGGAGTGGAACCAGTGTGGGCATGAGGCCTCTGACGAGCAGTCAGTGGCTGGTGAAGAGGTGAGGGTGCCCTTTGTGTCTCAGGCACATTGCGTATAAGCCTGTGGGAGGTTCAACTGAGGGGTTACACAGAAAATAATCAGACCTCAGTAAACAGCTCAGGATCTGATTCCCAGGTGCTGGTACCTGAGAACAGAAGACTCCACCACTGCCTGGTGGCTAGAGGGAGAACTATCCCTTTGGGACACAGTTTAAGCACTTTACACTAAGTCTTCAGATGCAGGCTTTAGCTTTTAAAGCTTTGAATGGTAGAGGAAATTCCAAATGAATGGCATTATTTTGCATAAAAATGAACATGGGGAAAATAAAATGATAAACCAGAAATTGGTTTTCAGAAGCTTCTTTTATGTCCTTCAAGTGTGTTGTCAAACTTGTAAGGAATTCATGCTCTTTGGGGACTGGGCATAGAGCTTAAGCCATCCCTGCACACAAGACATGTGAGGCTGCCTGCTGCCTCCTGGGATTTACGGTTCTCTATCCAACAGACATTTTCAGAAGAGGAAAATAAAAATTGACAGTACATCAGCTTAAAAACAAACAGAACACTTGAACTAAATGACTAGGTTAAGTTTTGTGCTTTGTTTTTGTAATATGCTGTGGACTGACCATGCCTTCACAATGAAATACTAGAGGTGAGCTCTTCACAGGTCCAGTGCTCATGCGGGGTCAGGTCACCTTGGGTGTCAACAGTGAACACGGTCATAGAGCCACCAGGTCAGATGAGGTTGCCACCCTTGAATGTGTTTTCTCATGGCTCCTAAACTCTGAGAATGAAAACACATTTTTTAGGATTCTGCACCCCTCCCTAAAACACACTCACACAAAGTTGACCAGCATTTACTAAAATAATATGTGAAATGCCAGGCCCTATATCTGATTCTTTGCAGGTGGCCTTATTTTTTAATTTTTGTTTTTATTGAGGTACCACTGGTTTCTAATAAAATGTACGTTTCAGGAAGACAGTTTCACACCTTGATACATATCTACACCACCCTACATCCACCATCAAATTCTAGTACCATTCACCACTATCTAATGGACCCTCTCTACCCATTCCTCTGACCTCCCCCACCCCCTTCCCCTCAGGTAACCACCATTTTGTTGTCAGGCTAAGCATGTATTCTGCTTGGTTTCTTTATATTCTACATATGAGTGAGATCACTGTGACAATATGGATGGGACTTGATGCTAAAGGAAATAAATCAGAAAGATAAAGGTAAGTTCACGGTGTATGAGTTGTTCCCAGTGTCTAGGTGAGGGAAGCAGTTCACAGAGGTCAAGTCCATACTGTGGTCAGAGCTAGAGATATGGCTGAGATTCAGACTCCGGCCATGCTCTTTTGCCACACTCAGACCTTCAGTATGTTTTATACATTAAGAAGTATCTAGCCTCCTCCTTTTAAACTGAAATGTGGTGGCTTGTCACTCATTTGCTCCTCAGAGAAGATGGCTAATTTCCATTTCAGGATGAATAATTTCATACAAGCCAATATGGCAGTGTCTAAACTTGTGAACCTGGCTCCTCATGAGTGTCAAGCTCTGGACTACAAGCTGTCCTCTGCCCCTCAACAGAGTTTCCATTCCTGGTCGAGGAATGTGCAGAGTTGCCAGCTGTGTTTGTGCCTCTTCTAGTTCAGTCTCTAACAGATGACTGATGACTCTGATTCCTTGTCATCAATAGAAGAATGCTTTCAAATATCAGAGGGATATGATGAAACGACTATCATTTATCATATTCTGCACCAAGCAGGGTAGTGTATGCACATCTCAGACAATTTTTCAGGTCCTATAAGATATACGCTTTTAATCAACATTTTACATATGTGGAAACTGGGGCTCAGAAAGATCAAGTGAGTTCTGGTTGCACAACGAGTCAGTAATAGAACCAAGATTCAAATTCATGTATTTTTTTTCCTGTTTCCAAAGTTTTTGCCCTTATGCAGAGTTCTTCCTGATCAGTTACTTTGATCCTAGAAATGGAATACACACACATAGATCACAGAGAACTAGCACGTCATAGTTGTTAGTGGGCCACAGGCCTTCCCTACTTGTTCTCTATGGACAACAAAAGAGAGTCTGTACCAGAAGGTTTCTATAAGTCCTCACTAATTCAACATGCTTGTGACTGGTTAGCCTTCACAGTGACTGCATCTTTTCAAATCTCTTTAGAAACTTACAAGAGGATGCTTCCCAGAGTATGTCATAAAAGGAAAACTTGAAAGTTCTAATTGGACTCACCATGGTTAGTCTAAAGTTAGAATAATCCAACTCATAAATCTAAGCAAATCATTCCAATCCAAATCTCATTTTTAATACTGTACAGACCAAAGTATTTATGATCTTAACCACTCTGTATGATGCCAAGTGCCATATCCTCAAAAGACTTCAAGTTGCCACCATCCTATTCTTCCCTCTAGGCAAAAATTAAACTGGGTCCAGGGAAATTTAAACTCATTTCTGCAAAACTCTCCCTTTGCTTCTGACCTGCAAGGTATTTTCAGTCCAGACTCAAACAGAGCTCATTTGATGAGGAAGAAGATTCTTTTCTTCCTCTGACCTCAACATTCACAGAGCTGTACTGTAGCTCAAAATAAACTTAGATTTTGGAAGGAAACGAGTTTGAAATATTATGTAGAAAAGTCTTGGCAACAAAATCCCTATCAAATCACAGTCTTAAAGTCATAAAATTTTATCTGGAAGGCTGGCTAACAGTGATTTTAAAAACACAGCACACTTACTTTTTGAAACAGAAGGAGGCATTTATAATCCTAAGTGCCCTTGGTTAGTAAGTCGATTTAGAAAATGAGTGATGCATGACTCCTCAGTATCAAGTTACATTTTTTATAATACTCTTTGTTAAAACACAAAAAACCAACAGAGACCAAATTAAATGAAATCCGATTCCATTTAACAGAGGGTCCTCTAAAATTCAAGGTAAAAACTGTCACTACACAAAAAGGTTCTAACAAGAATCCAGAAGTAACAACACTAAACAAATGGAAGCTTCCAAGAGCTACATAAGGAAATACATTCTATAGAATCATGATCAACATAGGAAGTTCAGATGTTTATCACAGCATGTGGACAAACTCCAGATACAGTTATTTGAGAAGGCATAAAATGGGTGATAATAGTAGCTCAATAAATGCTTAGTGCACCACTTCCACTGTACCAGCTTTAGAATGGCTGTCAGGTTTTGCAAATATAGATGCCCTCAGGGAAGGTATTCAAATGACATATAAGTCTTTAAAGGCTTTCTTATAAATGAAATTACTTCCCTACTAACATCTCAGATTAGTCACTCTAAGGAAATACTTTTTTTTTTTAAAGGAAGGATGCAGGTGGCAATGAAGGCAAGTAGGTTGACAGGCAGGAAGAGAAAAAAAGAAACACTTAATTAGTTAATCAGTCAGTTGTTGAGTTTGGTTGTTCCCCAGGCCCCAGGTAGGCTCTAGGGCTTTCCATGGATCACACTGCTGCCGAAGACTTAACACCTGAGTCACCAGGGTAAGTTGAAATTACAATTCTAATAGGTGAGGGAAGAGAAGGAGAGTAATTTCAGAGTGAGGTAGTGGTGACCAGTCCTGATGAGTTACAAAGGGTGGCTCTGGAGGCAAAGGGGACTGGTGCAGTTGGGTCATTTAACATGGGAATGTGTTCTCAGAAATGGGTCGCTGGGCAATCTCAGTGATGTGTGCACATCACCGAGTATAACTGCACAACCCTAGATGGTCTCTCCTACTAAACACATAGTCTATCTATTTTCATAGTCTGTTGGGGCCACCACTGCATACAGGTCCATTATCGATCAAGACGTCATTAAGCAATGCATGTCAGTACCTCATAATAGTTGAACAGAATACCTGAAATGGGGAGCCATGTAGAGAGGGCAGACAGGGGATGAAGATACTTTCTGAAATACTTACAAGAAACCAAATCTAATCTTGGAGTTAGGTGATTTCTGAAAACTGCAATATTTTAATAGTTCCAAATCCCATGAAAAGACAAGTATGTTTAGTAAGATGTGGCATGTTTGAATGTCTTTTGGAGACCTAGCATTTAAATTTAAATTCAAAAAGTTTCTTTCCCAAAGAGGGTTGGCAGAGTCAAGGTATAAGTGAATGGTCTGTGTAGCTCTTACATCTGAAGTATAACAGCTGACAAATAAAATAATTATATACCAGAAAAAGGAAAGGGACTAGTTTAAACCAAATTGCTGTTACAGAAACCAAGGACTCTGCTATATCAATGAAGAATGCAGCTCCCCTAGATGAATCAATAAATGTCAGGTCCAAAAAGGAAATGTAGGTTTCCCTCTTCTAAACAGTACAAAAGGCCAAGAGGCTTCAGAACTAAATAAACCAGGCTCGATCTGATGATAGTGCACTAAAAGCAAAGTCGCAGATGTTTATATCCCATGGAAATCAAACCTAATATTAGAACTGAAACAAATAACTGTCTCAGCCAGATTTCAGGTTCCAAAAGGAGGGCCATCATTTGCGACTCTCAAGTGCTAAGCACTGTGGCAGGCCCCTTGCCTGTGTGAGGACACTTAGTTCATGCAGCAGCTGGTTCCCCACCTTCCAGAAGGTCCTGGAATCAGTGGGGGCGGGTTTGAGGGGCAGGGAGGCTGATTCCAAAAATTGTATGCTATCTTTGGACAATATTATGTTTGGGCAACTATTTCTAAGGCCGGAGGTTTTATAACAATAAAATCGCAGCCCACCAATCAGAAGCTGTCATTGTAGCAAAGGCTTCCATCCCCTAGGACTCTCTAGCTGTGGCATTCCAAACAATTTTGACTGTGCATTCCCTCAACAAAAAAATTATGACTATTAACTGCCAATACATACATATTTGTACATTATATACTTGGGCTACTACTCTAAAACAGGATGGTAATTATTAGGTATATGTGAAATACATAATATAGAAAGCAAGAACATTTTAAATTGAAATTCTAACTTTTTTTTCTGAACTCAAGGGGTTCCACCATATTTAGAGACAATGGTCTTTTGACCTTTTAGCTTCAGAACACTCTCACTGGGTGCTCACCACTTTGTGGGCTCTTAAGCCCAGCAGAAAATGACAGAGAAGTGGGGTAAGCCTGCAGACGTGGCCATTACATCTGAACCTAGGCCTGATTTCTTATAATCCCAAACCCTAGAAGAGATGTAGTCATTCCTAGATGGGCAGCTGACAAGCTCTTCCCAAGACTGAATGGCACACATTGCTACTGGACAGTGATGTAAAAACGAATGGCAGAGACTGAGCCCCAAATTCAAGTTAGCTACGAATCCCAACTCATCCTCATCTAAGCTATCTTCAACCCAGAATAGTTCCCAAGGTCAAAACCCAAACCTGCAAGAAGATCCAAGCACATTTTTTTTCTTCTTTTGCCTGTCAACAGTGATTCTGTGACATTAGGCAAGTTATTCCAGTCCTCTAGTCTTCGTTTTTTACATAAACACTGGTTTTGGTTTTGAGATTGACTAGAGATTCCTCTAAAAATTGGAAGTTCTGAAATTCCTAAGAAGTTAATTTCCCTCACCCAGCTTGCTCTGTAGGTTCAAATGTTGGATCTGATATAATGTCAAATGTGAATCATTAATTAAATGCACTGACCTACAAGAAAATAAAAAGCATGCACATGTTTGGCTGACATTTTCTACTTGTCCCATTTCTTACCTAACGCAATACAATAAAAGATGTCTTCTGAATTTGCAAGGAACCCATTACAAAAAGATGAGACAAAAGAACTACCTCTTTTAGAAAACAGTAGAGCTGGCTCCCTGTCAGGCACATCCTTCCTCTTTCTCTGCAAACACACACACACACACACACACACACACACACAAACATCACACCTACCTGCACCCGCAAATGCACACAGAATCCCAGTAGTGCCCTGACTCCAAAGACAGCAGGCATCACATTTACCTCAAGAGAATGTGTAGAACATGTAGAACATGTTAAATATCATGAGGCTGTTAAAGAGTTCTGGCAGATGTGGGTTTTTTTTTTAAGTAAGCTCATTTTAGTCCAAAGGAGAGCACTGAACAGAGCACAGAGCGCTGGCTGGCTAACTCTGTTCTACTATTCACGAGCATGTGGGCGTGTCCTCTAACAAGCTATGTGCCTCCTCAATTTCCTCTAGTGCAAGATAGGCAGTAAGAAAAAAAGAACAAATTTCTTATTTCTCACTGTGAACCAAAATATCCAGCGACAGATGAATAGTAAAATACTGTGTAATACTCGATAAGTCATTAAAATAGTGTATAATAAAATTTTGTTACCATGTTAAATGAAAAAAAAATTGTACCCAGATTATCATATCATGAAGGAAAAGGAGAATTAAAAAACATAAAGCATATAAAGTCAAAGGCACACTTTTTACATTTTTTCCCATTATTGTTTCTTACCTTTTTTAATGTGGTACTTCCTCTGTCTTTGATAAATAATAAGTTTACATTTATAGGGAGAAATAAAAGTCCACAGATATAAAAACACACTAGACTCTTACCTAGCCACAAGATGGGGAGGATTCTGACCAGAGAGAAAAGTTACATAACTGTTTGCTCATATGAGCCGGAAAACTGAGGAGGATAGCTCTCAATTTCACTGTTTCCTTTTATGAAAATGGAAATGCTTGTCTCAAGGAATAAAGACTGGATATATTCTTGCCATCTCAAATTTACTTGCCAAGCCTCTCAGAGCAGCATGCATTGTTAAACACACATCAAAATATAGTTGGATCTGAGGGCAATAACCTAAATCATATAGGATCCAGAGGTGGTGGAGGAAAAAAATTGTTTTAAGGGCGGTGGGGGTGGTGGGAGGCTGGAAAATACAGTATGATTATCCTTGGAGAAAGTAAAAATAAAAACAAAAATGGAATTTCCATTTTTCCCTTGAAAAATTAAGAACTAAAAACTGAAAATTATTACTATGAGGAAAGAGCATTTAGGGAAGGTTTTGATATAGTACATGGCCATTAAATGACCATTTATGCCTCTATAATATGATCTCTTTCTTCAGAAGAAATATTCAGGTACTTCAAAAATTTTGAGATAATAGCTTCCTACTGTAGTCAACAGTGGAAGTATTTCTAAATTGCTCCTTTTCGATGATTCTAAAAATGAATAAATCAGAGAAATCTGCATTTTTTTCTTGGTAACTAGGCCATCAGGTAGAATAAAAACGCTGCTGAGTAACCTGATAAATTCCAAGGGAATTAAAAGATCACCCAGCAGCATCGCAGTGAGAATAACAGCAAGTTAAAGAAAAAAAAAAATGCCGAACCAAGTTCCAGCTTGTAGAACCTGGGGGAAATTTGTGTGCTCTCAACCCACAGCTCCAGACCTGTGGTCTCAGTGGGATTTTGCCCTTTTCCCCCAGACAGTCCATCCATTCCACATGGGGACAGAGTAGTGTCTACAACACAGATTGTATCCTCTAAGGGCTGGTCATGTGAAGATGTAAACAAAAAGCAAGCTGACAGATAACCCAGCTATGTTAAGTGCTAAGTGGAACTGACATGAAAGGCCAGAGCAGAAATGTGATTCAGTTCAGAGCACAATAACTAATTGGTCATCTATTCTTCATGGTAATGGGAACATGGAAACCCCTCTGCCCTTGTGGTTATGTACAGTTTGTTTTATTTTGTGGAAAAATTTTCACGTGGTTTATCATGACTATAACTGGGATGGAAATATCACTCATTCATATTCTCTCTCTAAAGGAAGGCTAACAGGAAAGAGTTGGGCAAACAAGAATCTGATCTGGGCTGAATAGCTGGGTCCACAGGCATTTACACCAGCCTCTCCCATTTTGCTGTTTACTTAGCAGTGCTCTTCATTGACCCCAGAGAATGTTTTGTTTTATTTTGCTTCAATTCTTCTTTTGATCCAGAAGATAGGTGTAGGAAAATAATACCTCCCATTTCAGGGGCCGGAAATTGGTTGCTTAAACCAGTTCCAACTCCCCACAAAGTTGGATAAAGAGTGCTGAACACAGTGACTTTAGCATCCAACACACCCAGCAATGTGCAAACACTCATGAGAGCAGAGCAGTGTGATGTGCCCGAGTATTCCAGTGTGCAGGTGGGGTCGTGAAGATAATTCTGGAACACAGAGAATTAAGAAAAATTTGACTTAATAATCAGGAATCAGAATGACCTTGAGATCCCTGGTAGAGTTGGGATGTTGAAGAATGAAAAACGTGAACTTGAAAGGAAGGTAAAATAGCACAGAAGGGGAAAGAGGAAACTCCTAAGACAAATCTAGGCTTTCATGTGACTTTGTCTCACATGACCTGGATCACAGAAGCCTATCCTAATGGACATTAACATGTTTTTTAAGAACTGCAAATTGTTCTTATATGGCAAGAACTCCCATTTAAAGATAAGATAGTAATATTGCTCATAAAACTGAGGACTCTTATGTCTCAAGTGTTATACATGACAAGTATACAGTTCAGCTAATTTTCAAGATGTCTTTGAGGTAGAGGTGCTATTTCCATTTCATAGATGAGAAAATTGAGGATCAAACACATGGCAGAGATAGTACAGTTAGGAAGTATTTTCCTCGAAGTCAGTCTTAGATCTAAGCCTGTGTTGTCCCTGGGCTCAGAGAATACAGTGAGTCATAGGGATTCATGGTGTCCTAAGAACCTCTGACTATAATATAATGACAAGCGAAAGTCTGTTGAGGTTCAACTCACAATATAATAGCAAGAAGTACTAGTCTAGCTTAGTGTAGGATATGAAGATGCTTATTTGCAATGCTGCACATCTTAAACTTGTATAATATTATGATGCAATGCCCACTCAATGAAATTAATTCAGGTTAAAATATAAATTGAAAAATAAATAATAAAAGTACTTTAGAAATCACCACCAGCAAAAACTGCATCTCTATGGCTTCAAACCCTGCCATCTTGGTCAGTGATTGTTTAGGATATCTGCCAGGTACACAGAGCCTCACCAGCCACATTCCAGAAGGTGAATCGCCTTCATGTGCTATTTCTCTAACCACCACTTGCTCTACCTTTGCAATGAATCCAAACTAATCTAAATGAAGATAAATGGATCGACTTTGAAATTCCTGTTAGCAGTGAGCTGTGTGGTGGGAGAGCACACAGATGGAGTTTCCTTTTTAAATGAAATGTTTTGGCACTGGCCTCTGTGAAGAGTTTTCCCTTGTTTCCATCTGCTTTTAGTACTGGAATGCACACATGAGAGAATGGAAAAAGAAAACTCTGTCGATGTGCTAAATCACTAGAGACACTGAAGTGGTTGAAGGCATATCCTTAAAATCCTCAGAGATGAAAATTCTTTGCTCAAAGAAGGTAATCACATTTTTTTTCAAGGAAGGGGCGAGTTCTTTCTCTCAAACTTCACCTTGCCCTGGAAAAAGTGGTAAAGTGTGCATACTCAGGAGTGAGATGAGCCCAGATGTGAGTCACAGCTCTGTCACCATCCATCCACCTGATCTTGTCTAGGCTATTTCATCTTGAAAATATCAGCAAAGTTGTCACAGTCTGTTATGAGGAATAAATGAGAGAATGCCTGCTAAGTTCTTAGTTATCCGTTTTGGACTCTATTCACAAGGCTTTAGAAGAGACAAACGTGGTGTGTCCTGGTGGCCTAGTGGTTTCAACTGGGCACAGTCCACATCCATCCTGAGATCCCAGGTCAAGATCTAGGCATGGGGAAACAACCAAATATGAACAACTGAATAAATTAAAGTGCTTCTTCCTCTCTCTTCCTACCTTCCTACTCACCTTCATTCCTGCCCATACCTTTTCTTGAGAAAGAGAGAGAGATGGAGAGGGAGAGGCAAAGGGAGAGACAGACAAATGATATCACTACCAGTTTTCACAGGAAGAGATCCAACATAATCAAGGAAACTCTCAAAAAACATTCAGGGCATCTCCTTTTTCTATTACACAACTGAATAAAACATGTTCATACATGGAATGTCCCTGGAGCATTACATTTCTCTAACAATCACTGAAACTGTGATTCTAACCTGCAGCTTTCTTAACAATCCAGCTATTGGTGTAGAGGATGGTCACTACTCAACCCAAACCAGCAAAAGCTTAGCTGGAAGGAAAGAGACTGAGATGCGAATTTCACTAACTTCTGTGAGAGATGGTTAGAGAAAAAAGAGCAGAGTGCCTAAGGGATCAAACTACCTGGGTATAAAAAAACCCCAAAACACTGCTTTGTAATTCAGAAGCTGAAGCTTCAGGCAAATCAATTGACATCCATATGCTCAGTTTCTTTATCTACAAAAGCAGGAAAGTACTGGTAGCTACCTTAGATCATTGGTGTAAGGAGTAAATGAGTTAATATACACAAAGGGCATATAAGCATGGATTCTGTGACTTATACTACAGGAACTCAACATACTGTTGCTAGTTTAAAGCAGGATGGAGGGGGAAGTGCCATCCTGACTGTATTGAGAACCAAAGTGTGATGGGTACATGACATTGAAGGTCATTAATAACACCAGGTGGCAAAACCTACTTGACCTGAAAACATTTTAGAAGAAAACCTCTCTCAACTTTTAACTCCACTTAACTAGGACTATTGTTAGAAATGTTTTATTGAATGTGTTTATGTGCATATCATAAATTAAATTCTCCATCTAAACAGATTTTATAATAGAGGATACTACATGTTCATAAAATACAAGAGGATATTGAATAACCAAGGCACTAGAAATAGCCTTGTTTTTCATGGCACTGTTTTCTAGATATACTTAAACTTATATGACTGGATTTACATACCAAATCTCTATAATAAGGAGATAAAAGACATTACCCAGATATATATTTTAAATGTAGGAAAGTCTATTAAATAATAACCTCAGAAATAAAGAAGACAAGGTGTTAGTCAAACTGTTAAATGACTATCAATTTTGAAGAGTAAGGAGGAAATCTACTTGTGAAAACATGACTATCCATGCACCACACCCCTCCTGACCTAAATCAGAAGAAGCGAGATGCTATGACCATAGGAGAATGGGCACCGGGGTCACAAGGACTGAGTAGATTTCTAGATCTGTCACTTCCAAAATGGCAACTCTGGGAGGTCTCTACCTCTTTGATAAATACTGGTCCCTTCATCTGTGAAATACAGACTATGTCATCTAATTGATAGGAGTGCTGAAAGGATTAAACCTAATAGTATAACATGCACAAGATGAATGATTTTTATTTTCTTCTACATAATTTACGATTCATACTTTAGTAATATTTATACTTACATAATAAAAATAATATATACCATGATTGTACTTGTTTTGTTTTTCTTCTTTAACTGCTAATATCTTTGTATACCTCTCTTGGTTTGGAATGGATTTCTTAACTTTTTCTGAATAAAAACTTTAGGAAAGTAAACTCACCACTCCTGAATAAACCATTTCTATCAAGGTCAAATTTCATCTATCTTGTATTATTCCCTGTTCTCTCTTATAATATTTATAGACCTTTAGATAAGATCCAGTCTGAATTAGAAATTGGATTAAAAAAAATCTTTCTTAAGCCATTGATGACAATTAACTTTGGTTACCCTGATTTCACTAACAGCCTATACAGAATGTTCTCAAGCCTTCATAAATGTTTTAAGTGTTCATTTGGATTGCTAACCACCCAAATTTCTCCTTAATGATACGCATGGAATAAGAAAGAAATCTGGTATAAAAATTGCAAGAGTATTCAGAATCTGAGAACCTCAGAGCCCAAAGGAAGCTTTGATTTTGCCAACTGAATAAATTTAAGTCCAGAAAAGTTCAGAGAAAGAAACCAGGGAATTATTTGACAGAACTGAGTACCTAAAAGTTATGTCAAGTATACTAACAAGGCAACACAGAGTATAACGCTCCAAGATAGTGAAAGTTCTCAACTTGAGCTTCAAGATCTTTTGCTAACACTTTTGCAATATAGATAAGTTTCCCCATTTTCCCCTGGTGCTGCATTAGTAGGACTATCATGCAATGAGGCCATCTGTATTTAGAAAAAAAATCTATAAATAATTCTTTAGAACACCTAGGATTGATAACCACTGAGATGAAGAACAGTATTATCAGATTCTAGATTCCTAATCTACATCAATACCATCCATGGGGATAACTTCACATAAATTTATTCCATCAAAGAGCATTCAGAACTTCTCTGAAACAAGAAAATGTTGACCTCTATGAATTCAAAATCATCTGAAAATATTAAGATTTTATCAAGAAACTATGTAAAAGAATGAACTAATCACAAAAATTAAGGTTCCCTCAATGCTCCTTCTACGGGAACAATGAGCCAAGGAGAGATTTTTATCCATTTATAGACATGAAAGCTACTATTAGCCACTAAACATACTGAATAAAGTATTAGCCACTAAACATACTGAATAAAAACAGGATTAGGAAACAGGTGTTAAATATAAGATTACAGAATATTCAGTAGGTGACTAGCCTCTAATAATAGACTGATTTTAATTTCTTATGTGTTCCTCGTTGGTTTTGTAGATCCAAATCATCATGGGGGGGTGATAGCCAATGACAGCAACCACTGTGCATGGGGTTTGCTTTACACTCTGAATGTGTTCACAGAGTTAAATGATAAAGTCTACACTATAATCAGAGATGTAGTATGCTATAAATTAAAATAGCATCTTCCATTAAGCATCTATTAGTCTACAGTGGCAATTTCCAGGTGCTTTTAGGGATCTAGAACATGTAGGCCATGGAGATGCATACACAGATAAATATGATACACAGCTGTTTCTATCTGAGGGTTCAAAAAAACTATCTAGGAGAAGCACATACTACTATAAAGGAGAGGCTAGTTTCTGTCCACTTAACAGGGTAGTCTGAGATAAGGTTAATAAATTTTTACAACCATCCCATAGTGACTCTGTAAGACAGTTTAAGAAATCAATTGTTACTAAGCTGCATTTACATATGATAAAAAGCACTCATCTGAAGTGTACAGTTTGATGAGTTGTGAAAAATACATACACCCAAACCACCACCACAATCAATGCAGACAGAGAACACTTACACCGTTATAAAAAATTCCCTCTTACCTCCCTGTTGTCAGTCTTCAATCCCATCACCAGCAACTACTATGACTTCCTCCTGTAACTAGTTTAAGTTCTGCCTCTCCTAGAATTTCACATAAGTGGAATCACATAGCATGTTGTCGTTCCTGGCTTTTGTTTTTCACATAAAACATAATGCTTTGGAGATTTATTCTCATGTTGGAAGTTTACTTATTGCCAGCTTGTATTCCACTGCAGAGATATAAAATTTTATGGATTCATTCACACATAGATGGATATATGAGTTCTGATACAAGCTAGAAAGAAGACTGTTTTGGATGGATCTCTGTGTACAAGTCTTTATGTGGATATATGTCATTTCTCTTGAAACAGAATTGCTGAGTCATATAAGTGTGTGTTTAACTTTATTAAAAAACTGTCAGATAGTTTACCAAAGTAGTATACCATTTTTACATCCCCACAAGCAAGGTATAAAAGCTCAAATTGTTCCCCGTGCTTGTCAACACATGGTATTGTTAGTCTTTTTAATTTTAGCTATTGTCGAAAAGGAAAAGTAAAATCGATGTTTTTTAAGGGCTAATCAATAAAAGAATTTTAGTATAGAAGTATCTGCATATCATTTAAGAAGCTATTCAGAAAGTTCAAATGGGGTAATGGGGATTAATTGTAAAGTGAAGGGGGAAAAAAAGGAAATAGTGGTTAACCTATTGTGCTATGCACAGATGTAAATTTGCTATTATGTAGACTTCAAAACAAGTTAATGTGAAAATGCAATATCTCTTTAATAAAATCTATCAAATAAAAATTCAATGAGAAACACTTGAATTACATCAGCAAGCTACATGAAAGAACAGGAGGATTATGTCTTTCTTACCCTGCTCTACTGTCTTTTTCATGTACCACTAGAGAATAACAATGCAGCTTGAAAATAACAAGTTTTAGAATTATATAATCTACCTCTCAGATTATGACTTCTGTCAGACAAGGGGGATTGGGGTTATTCAGATAAAGAAACATTAGTAAAATCACAAGACATAAACCACTCAGTCCTAGATGCATATGTAAGCAAGAATTCAGTTATAATATTTTTACCTTAAAAAATTACCTCTTTATGTTATTTGAAAAGTAGTTAAATTTATTTGTGGATATTGTCCTAATTTGAACAAATTTTCTTGTGAAAAATGAATAGCTGGTTTTTATCAACCAAATCACAGTTGTTGAAAAAATCTCTTTCTGGCCTCCAGAAAACGTAGGTGGTACAAGAAGGAGCTTCTGACGTTAGGGCTCTGCTCTCACTTCACAGTGTCCTATAACATGAGCCATAGAGGGGCATCCTTAGATGGAACAGGAAGAAAGGGGGACCTCAAACCCCAGTTTAGTCTTTACATGAAGCTGCCTTTCCATCTGCCTGGAAAAGCTGTCTAAATCCCCACCGAGATCTCATTTCAGAACCAGGATGGCGCTGCTTTCCTCACAGCTCTGTGTTCACCCAACCAGGACAAATTATCCTCACATGAACATTTCACATGATATATTTTTACTTTTTAACTTTTTTATAGATAACAACTATGATTATTTTAGGGAATAACTTATTCATATCTAATGTTCCTTCCCCATCAAGTAAGGAAAGGAAAGTTCGGTGAGTTTTTTCACAAATGAACTCTCAGCACATAGAATATTCAGCACATAAAAAATACTTAATAAATACCTGACTATTAATTAATATATTGCCTTATCATAGATGTGACTAATATGCTTCTAAGCTTCACATAAGTTAGAAAATAGAAGTGCCTGCTTTTTTTTTGCAATGACAATAAAAAAACAAACTACAAAAAACTTGGGTGTCAAAGTTGTCTGGCCTTCTCCTACCCCAATTTCCATAAAGCCATCAACTTAAATGTCAAATATCTTCTCTCAAACTATCCTCTCAAAGTTCAAATCCATGAAAAAGATGAAGATTTTCAGAAAAAAAAAGATTTTCCTCCATTGGAATGCAACAAAAACAGCAATTCTCACCCTTAGAGATTTGAAATGTGAAGGTCTTGGTAATTTGTACAGGAAAGGTTATTTAACAAGTCCCAAGTCATTATCCTTTACGGCAGCGGAAATGGCTGTGCTGGTCCACTGAAATGAAGCCACACTCCTGCAGACTTCATGATCAGAAGTCGACTGACGACAGCATAGACAAAATGCAAACAAAACCACCTTTTTTTCAGTCATAATTCTAGGGACTTCTAGACCACCCATCTTTCCTCCAACTACCTGTCTTTAAGAAATTCCAATGAAATGTTGAGATAACAGAACTTAAAAAATGTAATATCACTTGACCAATGTTCAGGTCAAACACAAAATTTATTGTAATATATTCTGTCTATTATTGTTGAAAGCAAAACTCTGATACCTAAGTAGTTTTAAGATCAAGAGCTCATTAATAAAATACTAGGAAGGAATTAGGAAAGGGCCTTTCATTTACTAAGTATATTTACATATATATACACCATATATATACAGAGAAGTTGGGAAAGACAGAACCTCTGTTAGATGGCAGGCACTGTCCAGCATAATAAAGGAATGCAAATGTTCTCTAACAAAAAACAAATGTCATTAACCTAATCCCTATTTATGATTAAGAAAGAGAAATATTTCAGGGTAAATTCTCTCATGCTCATTTTTCCAACTACTAAAAAGGCATTCTTACCAAAGGGCTATGTTCTCATGTCATTTTAAACTAAAAGTATTCAAGATGAGGAGCTCATTAATAAAATACTAGGAAGGAATTAGGAAAGACTCTTTCCTTCACCAAGGACACACACACACATACACACATATATGTATATATATACATGTATATATAGGCTATATATATATATACAGAGGTGGGGGGAGAGAAAGACAGAACCCCTATTAGATGTCAGGCACTGTCCAGCACAATAAAGGAATGCAAATGTTCTTTACATGTTCTTTTTTGGAGAAAAAAGAAAGTTATTTACACCCTGAAATAAACTGATAAAATTAAATGATCAAAGGTTTAATTTCTGAATGAAGCTAAAAATCACTCCAAACTAAATTTTTATTCCTAAGCCAAAATTGAAGGGAAGAAGAGGAATTTGGGTAAGTTTGATTCTTCCATTGCCCAATTATAAGACATATTATCAGAAATATTACAAATGTCCCAGGTGTTCAGATTAGTAACACCCATAGCTCTCTGGAAAACTTATCCAAATTTTATATCGAAAAACTTGTTATGAATCCACAGTCAATCCCACAGATCTCTGACAATCACAAACAGAAAAAAATAATCCAATAAAATTTAAAGCTTAATAGAACAGATGCCTCTTTCTGACAAGAAATGGCTGTCAGGCAAAACAGTGATTTGTGAGCTGAGTTGGCTTTCTCACATTCCATAAGGTGTCGATATTTATCTAGAGATAAACTATTACTGATTATTGGCAGCTGTTAGAAAAAGAAAGCCAATGAAATTCAGGCTGCTAGCAATGACAAATACCCAAACACCAGGAATTATTCTAATACAAAAAAGCAGCAGGTAGCCCACTTTTTGTCATTGTCCTAGTAAAGATAAGTATGGACAAACAAATGTATCTGCCAAGGCTTCATAGATCTTAATCAACTGGAAGATACATTACAATGGTACTTAATTACAAGGTAACCTCAGTATAGCAGTATCGTAAGAAAAGGAGGCTCATGGATGAGCATAGAGACAGAGGAATCGTGGAAGAGCCGATAGATGTGTGTAACCTGGGTACATAACACTCTTGAGAATTGTTTTAAAATAAAAGTTGCTTGAATAATATTGATATCTGGTTTAAATTACCTGATAGGCAGATATAGGTTAAGTATTCGCCTTGACCCCCAGTTGCCAAGAAAGGAATCTTTTTCTTTGTCCGCCTCTTGACTTGGACAGCTCCCAGCATCCTTTCATCAAGAGGTGCAAAAATTTCCTTGCTGATGGCAGATTTGACACTCATTGTAGAATAAGCGAGGAGGTCACTCAGTAAGTTCTCTAAAGAAGAAAAAGAAAAGGCAAGTTGGAATTTGATAATATTGTAAGAGCCTGTAAAAGAATGAGCATCAAGTTGATCTGCAGGATATGTAAATCAATTTCTGGTTTAACTTCTCACTTACTTGAAGAGAATTACAGAATCATTAAAAAGCAAGGTCCTAGATTTGGTTCCAAGACTGTGGACTGTTAATATCTCAAGAGCACCTCCTTCCCACAAGCACAATCAAAATACACCTATTTAGTAATTATCACCTTTGAAAAGGAACAGGACTAGCATCTCCACAAAGAGAAAGGCCACAACCCTTCATAAACTGTAGAAAAAGCCAATCTATCTTAGCCTTGTTAGAGACCCAGGGCCACAGGGAAAGATCAGTTATATAAACACTCTCCAGGAGTTGAAGACTTTCTTCCTCAACAGTTACCCCAGCACCTGGGAACTGACTTCCAGTCACTGAACCAAAAACTTTGGCTTTGGGTGGAAGGAGGGATAGCCTCCTTACAAATAAACACAGCTTCTGTACAGTGCGGGCACTGGAAGACACCATTGAAACAAAGCTCCAGGAGGAAACACCATCCACATTTAGTGGACTTGTGCTGAACTGTTTGTGTTCACAGCTGCCTTTCCACAGAAGTTCCTGCCATCCAGTGGCTACAGCTCAACAGCTTTGCTATCTGCTTGGTACTTCCTAGATCGTCTACAAAAATAAAAATAAAAACAAAAACCAAACAACCCAGGGCTTGTTCACCCTGCTGGGAATGCCACTCCTCTGGAGGACTGAGGGATTTTTGCAAGACAGTGCGTTCCTCTAAGAACAGTTCCTAGATCTCTCTCTTCCATGTCCTATGTTGGGACAGTGTCCTGTTTGTGGACAGGACCCCCAAATCTCAGGTCTCCTCACTGTGCCTTGTTCATACATGTGACTATGCGAGAAACACCTGCATTTCCTAACCCAACTCTCACCATATAGGCTGGACGCTCAGACCTCAACAAAGGAAAGGCTCCAAAGCTTGAAAATTTCTGAGAAGTGCTGATATCACAAAACTAAAGGAAGTCCAACATTCCAGACGAACATCTAGGCCAATACTGTGCACAAGGCCTTAACATAAAGGAAGCCTAACCCATAGAAGTAAGCGGAATGCCAAACAGATCAAAGAGACAAATAAATAAATTTGAAAGGATAAACCAAAACCAAAACCAAAATAAAAAAACCAGGAAAATCTGAATGCTGCAACAAAATTAAGAACACTACATGATGAAGACTTTAAAGCAACAGTTTTAATGATAGTACTGAAATCAGGAAAACAATGGAGAAAAAAAAGAAAACTATAAGAAGATAGAGAAAATATGAGACAGTTCCAAACAAATTTCATGGATCTAAAGAACACAATAGCTGAGTTACAAAATAAAAGGGGCTCAACAGTAGCCTGGAAGACACCTCCAATCAAATCCGTGAACTAGAAGATAGGGCAATGATTGCAACCAAATAGATTAACAAAGCGAAAAAACAGTTTAAAAAGCAAAAACAACAAGCGAGATCCATGGGATTACACCAACAGGAGCAACATTCACATTATGGAGGTTCCAGAAGAAGAGGAGAAAGCGAAGGGAGCAGAAACTGTATTTGAGGAAATAATAACTGAGAATTTCCCTAACCTAAAGAAAGAAACAGATCTTCAAATCCAGAAAGTTCAAAGAGTTCCAGACAAAAGAAACTCAAACAGACCAAGACTCATTGTCATTAAAATGACAAAAATACTAGATATAGAGAAAAATTTAAAAGCACCTAGAGAAAAAAATACATACAAAGGATTTCTCAGCTGAAATTTTACAGGCCAAAAGGGAATGGTGTATTATATTAAAAGTGCTGAAAGAAAAGGCCTTCCAACCAAGATTATTCTACCTTATTAGATTAGCACTTAGAATTGAAGAAATGATAGAGGAAAGGTAAAGAAATCCATTACTATGAAACCAGTCTTAATAAGAATAACTAAAAGAATTTATTATAAAATGAAAAGAAACCACACTTAGAAACAACAAGACATCAAACATATCAAATGTAGGGATAAGAGGAGTAAAAATGTGGATGACTAGAATGGTATCAAGACAAATTTGATTTCAAGTTAAAACAGGTTATAAGCATATAAACTTTTAGGGCAATGTCAAAACAAAAGACGATAGGTAAAGCAAAGACGAAAATAAAGTCCAGCAAAATATAAATGCTTACAAAGAAACTCTGAAAGAGAACAAAGGTACTGTCTACAACAACACCCATAAAACAACTATCAAAAGAGCAATAAACAATTGCATATTAATAATCATCCTAAATGTAAGTGATTGAACTCACCAATCAAAGTGACTGACTGGATTACAAAAATATAACCCATTTTGAATTTTAATTATTAAAAATGCATTTATTATCTAAAAAACAAAACAAAAAAAGAAAGTAGGTAATTCATTATTATCATACACAAAAGTTGACTCAAGATGGATCAAAGACATGCCATAATATACCTAGAAAACAATGTGGGAAAAAAACTTCATGATTTCAAACTCAAAGTGACTTTTGGGAAAGGAACAGCTATGAATAGCATAAGAGGCCAAAGTAAAATTAAGCGATCTGGGCTATATCAAACTGAAGAGCCTCTACACAGCAAAATAAACCACTATTAAAAAAAAAGAGAACCCATGGAATTGAAGAACATATTCACACAGCATACATGCGATAAATGCTTAATCTCCAAAGTATATAAAGAGTTCACACACCTCAACAATGAAAAAGCAAATGACCCACTCGAAAAATTTTAAAAGAACTGAACAGACATCTAACTAAAGGATGCAACTACAGACACCTGAAAAAATGTTCTACATCACTCATCATCAGAGAAATGCTAATAAAAAATACAATGAAGTAACACCTTACACCTGTGAGAATGGCATCTTATATATATACTGGAATCAGCAGGTGTTGGAGGCAGTTTGGAGCAAGAATGAGCCCTCCTATACTTTTGATGGGAATGTAAATTGGGACAACGTCTTTGAAAAACAGCATGGAGATTTCTCAAACAAATAAAGATGAATCTACCATTCAATTCGGCAACCTCGTTCTTGGGTGTACACCCAGAGGATACAAAATTTCTAATCAGAAAAAAACATCTGTATAAAGAAGTGTATAGCACAGAGTTCACAATAGTCAAGACATTGAAACTACCTAAATGTCTGAAAACAGATGGCTGGATAAAGAAGCTGTGGTATATACAATCAATAGAATTCTATGCAGCTACTTAAAAAACGAAATTACGCCCTTTACAGCAACATGGATGGAACTGAAAGGGATCATGTTAAGTGAAATAAGTCAGAATGAAGAAGAGAAATACAGTATGGTTTCACTCATGTGTGGAATATAATAAAATGAAACAAATAGTTAAACGCCAGCAAAAACTTTCAGGACACAAGATGATTACTGTGTGTGATGGGATGGAGTGGAATGGGGAGGGTGGAGAGATTGAAAGAGTGGAAAAGGTGATGGTAAAGGACACTGGAATGCTGATGGAGGGTTGGAGTGAAATATAGATTGAGATAAAATGTCAATATATAAAAATGTACGTAGCACTATGAATAAAAGATAATAAATATCAGTAACTCAAAAAATTAAACAACAACTTTTTGCCACAAACAGGAAACTTGTCTACATTTGAAAGATAAACATAATCTCAATGTCAATGGTTGGGAGATAATCCTACTATTAAATGGTAACCTAAAAAATGACAGTGTATACTTGTATCAGATGAAATAGACTTCCAAATAAATATGGTAATAAATACAGGAATAGACATTATATAATGATTAAGGGGTGAATTCAGCAAGAAGACACAGATACATTCATATGCATGTACGCGCACACACACATATGCATCAAATGAAGAAGCATCAAAATACATAAAGAAATTATTAACAGAACTAAAGAGAGACATCAACAGCAATACAATAATAGTAGAAAATTCAACATCCCACTTAGAACAAAGGACAGATCAACCAGACAAAAAATTAACATGGAAACAACAGCCTTAAGTGACAGATTAGAACAGATGTGTTTAATACATATTTAATGAACACTGCATCCAATAACTGCAGAATTCACATTTTTAAGTGTTCATGGAACATTGTCAACAATAGACCATATGCTGGAAATTGAAACAAGTCCTAATGAATGTTCAAAGATCGAAATCATACCAACCATCTTTTCCAAATACAATGGCTTAAAACTAGAAATAAACCACATAAAGAAATCTGGAAGATTCCCAAATGTGTGGAGGTTAAACAATACATTTTTAAATGACTCGAGTAAAAGAGAAAATCAAAGGAGAATTTTAAAAGTACTTGGAAACAAATAAGAATGTAGACACAAGCTACTAGAATTTATGAGATGCAGCATAAACATCTCATAAACTAAGAGGGAAGTTTCTAGCAACCCAGGCCTACCTCAAGAAATAAGAAAAATCATAAGTAAACAATCTAACCTTTCAACTAAAGCAACTAGAAAAAGAAAAGCAATTAAAGTCAAAAGGAAGTAGATAATAAACATTTGAGCAGAAATAAAACAGAAATTAAAAGGACAATTCAAAAGAGCACTAAAACCAAAAGCTGGTTCTATGGAAAATTAAATACAATTTATGAAACTTTGGCTAGGCACACTAAGAAAAAGAGAGAAAGCTTCATAACTAGAATCAGAAATGAAAGGAGAGAAGTTTCAATAGATACCTCAGAAATACAAAGCTTCATAAGAAACTACTATGAACAGCTATATACCAAAAACTTGGCCAACCTAGATTTTTAAAAACATACAGCCTGCCAAGACTGAATCAGGAAGAAATGAAAAACTGACAGAGCTATCATAAGGAAATTGAAGAAATAATAAAAAACCTTCCCCAAATAAAAGCTAAGGGATCTGATGGCATTACTAGTGAGCTTTACCAAAATTTCAGAGAATAAAACCTAGTCTTCTCAAACTCTTCAAAAACAAAATAAAGCAGGGCACACTATTTCCAAATAGTTTATATGAAATCAACATCACACTGATACCAAAAACAGATAAGGAAGTCACTAAGAAAATTATAGACCAATGTCTCTGATGACCATAGATGCAAAAATCTTTAATGAAATATTAACAAATAGAATCTAACAATATATTAAAAGGATCACCTATCATAAATAACCAAAGGGGATTTATCCAAGGGATGCAAGGATGGTTTAATATATGCAAATTTATAAATGTATGACATCATATCAACAAAATCAAGGAAAAAATGATGTGTCAATAACTGCAGAGAAAGCATTTGACAAAATTCAGCATCCATTTATGATAAAATCTACATGAAATTGGGACAGAAGAAACATACTCAACATAATAAAGACCATATATGAGAAACCCATAGCCAACATTACACTCAGTAGTGAAAAACTGAAAGATCAGGAATGAGACAAGGCTGTCTACTCTCACCACTGCTATATACCATCATACTGGAGGTCCTAGTCAGAGGAATTAGGCAAAAAGAAATAAAAGGAATCCAAACTGGAAAAGAAGTAAAATTTTCACTATTTGCAAATGAAATGACAATAAATGTAGAAAACCCTGAAGACTATCATAAGTGAATAAAACTAATCAATGAGTACAGCAAAGTGGCAGGCTACAAAATATATAAAACCCTGTTGCATTTTTAATGTAAAAACACAATAGAAGTGAATGAAATCAAGAAAATTATCCCATTTACAATAGAGACAAAAAGAATGAAATAACTTGTAATATACCTGACAAAGGAGGCAAAAGACCTATGCAATGAAAACTGTAAGACTTTATTAAAAGAAATAGAAGATACAAATGCAACAATATTCCATGCTCATGGTTGGGAAAAACTGACATAAAATGGCCATCTTACAGGTAATAAACAGGTTTAATGAAATTTCCATCAAAATTCCACTGACATTTTTTCAAGCAAATAGAACACAAAATTTTAATTTGTATGGAATCACAAAAGACCAGCCTAAGTGACAGTGAGCAAAAAACAAACGAAAATGGAGAAATCACACTCTCGGATCTTGAATTATACTACAAAGTAAAGGTGATCAAAACTGCATGGTACTAGATTAAAAACAGAGACTCAGGTCAGTGGAACAGAACTGATTAACAAGAAATAGACTAGCATATATATAGTGAGTTAATTTATGACAAAAGAGCCAAGAGCATACAATAGAGAAAGGAAAGTTTTATCAATGAATGGTGCTGGGAAAACTGGACAGCCATATGCAAAAGAATGAAATAAAAGACATCCTACTGGTGGGAGAAGATATTTACACATAATACATCTGATGTGGTTTAATATCCAAAATAAATAATGACTCATAATATTCAATAATAGAAAAAACAACCCAATCAAAAAATGGGCAGGAGTACTGAACAGACATTTCTCAAAAGAAGACCTAATATAGCCAACAGGTACATGAAAAGAAGTTCTTCACTTGTTATTAGGGAAACGCAAATCAAATCAATAATGAGATCACCTCACATTGTGAGAAGAGCTATCATCCAAAAGACTGGAAATAACAAATGTTGTCAAGGATGTGGAGAAAATAAAACCTTTTTATACTGTTGGTGGAGGGTAAATTGGTGCAACATTTATAGAAAGCAGTATGAAACTCTTCAAAAATGAGAGAATGAAAACACCATAAGCTCCCATCATCCCACTTCTCGGTATTAACCCCAAAAATACAAAAACACTAATTCTCAGAGATACTTGACCATGTTTATTGCAACATTATTTACAATGGCCAAGAATTGGAAACTGCTTAAGTACCCACTGTGAGATGTATGAATAAAGAATATGTGGTATCTAGACACAATAAAATACTACACAGCCCTAAAAAGGTGAAATCCTGTCATCTGCAACAACATGGATGGAACTATAGGGGATCATGGTAAACGAAATAAGTTAAGGAGAAATATAAATACTGGATGATCTCACTTATGTGTAGAATATAAAGAAACAAAGCAAAGGAACAGACAAAATAAAAAGCCAATCATTGGACATTGACAGTAGAACTGAGGTTACCAGCAGGGAAGAAAGTGTGGTGAAGGAGTAAGTGGTGGTGGGGTCCAAAGGACAGTGATGGTGGACTTTTGGTAATTTGATGATGTGTTGTCATATATTTGATGAATGGTGAATCTCCGCATATAGGCTTACATTATTTTGAAAATCAAAGTTACCTCAATATTTCTTTTTAAAAAAGCAAAGGCCTTTACATTTGTAACAACTATTAAAAATGCAAGCAAAAAGGAAATAATTGATTTACTTGCTGAAAATATCAAACACAACATGAACTGAACATCATGAAATGGGAAAGTTTGTCAGTTTCTAACTCTACTGTACCCATCTAGCAATTAGTATCCATTCCCATTCCTATTCTGTAAAGAAGATGGTTTTCGATTTCCAGTTGAGAAGTCTTTCCACTGTCCAAAAAGTCTTAAAGTCAATAAAGTTAAGTTCTTCGTTCTCCTTCAAGGTTACCTTTAACTAAGGTAAATCCCTTTCTCCAGTTCTGTTCACAGTGTAAATAATTGTATCATCTTCTACATAATAACTATGCATGCAACAGAATAAACCATTAATGTAATCCTTCAGCTGCTTTGGATCAGAAAGTAATTAATTCTTATTCATTAGTCTCTGTCACTGGGTCCTATTTTCCAATGTGACTCTGTATCTAGTTGCCATGCTCTGGACCTTTGCCAAATTCTCTACACTTTCTTTCAGCCAAAGTGGACACAGAATTCTAAAAAAGTATCTGACTAATGTTAAGTATTTTGGAAATGTTTTCCAGCAGTTCTCACACGTGATGTTCCTGTGGTTAACTGGCAAGTGCGCGCCTGATAATTAAGGAGATAAAGCAGTATGTTGCTGACTCACAGTGTGCACCCCACACACACACCAAACTTACATACACAGTCCTCATGTTATATTTAGTTTTCCAAAAGTTGTACTTCCTTAATGGTCTTAATTCTGCATATTTGAGTCTATCATACTATTCAAGGTCAATCTGAATGTTAACTGTCATCCAGAAAGTTCAACAGCATCTTGAATAAATGTTGTCTATTCTATCATCCTAGTCATAGTCTATTCCTTAATCATACTATTCCTTGATTTGGAACAGACTATTCCAAAGTCTATTCCTTTGTTCAAGCAGTTCACAAATCAGAACGAGAGGTGCAGAAAATGGTCTATTGGTTGATCAAGCAGATTGCATAGGATATTCAGAGATCCCATATACTTATGAACCAAGAGTACAGCTATCTAAAATAACAACAGCCCAAAGAATTGATCAGTCTGCTGCAAAACTGGACCAACTGATAAAAACACCTACTTTTATGCTTAATATTAGAGACACATGAAATAGTTAAGGTGCACCCTAGTAGCTTAGCCGTTAAGACTTCTGCCTCCTGCTGGTGTAGTCCAACTACATCTCAAAGATCCAAGTTCAGGACCTGGGGCTACAGGGAACAGCCAAGATGACTGACTAAATAAGTGCGTCTTCCTCCACTCTTTTCCTTGCCTGCTGGCCTACTTACCTTCATTCCTGCCTGTACCTTTCCTTAAAAAAAGGAAGAAAGGAAGGGAGTAAGGGGAATAAGCGGGGAAGGGGAGAAAGGAGAGGAAGGGGATGAAGGAAATGCAGGAAGGAAAGAAGAAAATTAAAACATGGTCTTTGTTTTACAGGAATTGACTGCTGATCACATCAAATATTTTACTAAATCAAGAGGATTTACAATGAAAGACCATGAGAACATGGTTCTCACTGCAACATTTACAGAAGTTACTAGTACTGTGTCCACCTGTAACAGGTCTCCATCAGTAACCTCATGTTAGGAAAGATACATATTTAAAAAGAATATCCCTCAGGTTAAAATAAAATTATCCTCGATTCAAATCTACAATAGAACATGCAATGCCAAGAATAAGAATAAAAAGTGCTGCTTTAATTATCTATACCTGTGTCTACATATTAAGATTTTGTATCTATATATTATAGATTTGTGCTCTTATCATGAAATTTCATCACTGCTACCATGCCATTCAGACTTGCTGAGAACAAAATGACAGCCGTGGTTGATGGGGAAGTTTTTCTTCAATAGGCTGACCAGTAACTGATGTCCTGTGATTTCTTAGAGGTTAGCAAACAGAATATCTCCACCATAATTTACTCACATGACTTTCCTAGGCAGGGTGCTATAATTTACAGGGATTTTTTTTTTTAAAGAAACACATATTAGGTTCCTTTCTACCTCCACAGCCTCTCATCATTCACCATTTGGGGACAAGTGACAAGGAGCCAGTGGCAGCAAGTTGACTTCAAGCATCCTATAAACAATGTAGAAAGAAAGTCCTGTTTCCCAATCTCTCACACATCCTCTGGCCAGGACCATTCCAGCTGTAGCATGGTTTTTGCTTTTCCATCTTAGATTAATATTTTGCCAAAATTTCAGTTTAAAAAAAACAACCATCATTTTATTGTGTAAAATCCATGAGGAAAAAAAAAAAAAAGAAATAGGAGCTCTGTGAAACTCTCAGGAAGGATGCTGTTCTTTTGAAAAAAGGTTAAGAAATGGAAATGCCCCTTTGTTATTCTTTTACACTGTCATTCAGTGGACAAGAACCATAAAAAAATAAATAAATAAAAGAAAGAAAGAAATATAAATCCTGTACATTCATTCAGCACAAGTATTGGAATCAAAGAAACCCAGGTTCAATTTCACCCCCACATGTAAGACCTGCACATCATGGGGTAAATCTCTTAAAATTTCAGGCCTTCAATTTACTAATTGCAATGTGGATATACCTTCAACTACCTCCTGGAACTACTGAAAGAATCTGATGAAACAATACATGTAACTCGCTTATTTTAGGGTTTGAGTCATAACAAATACTTAAAACGGGGATACGTGTTTATTAACTCTCCTACTACAATATGAAAAAAAAAAACAAAAAAAACTCTGAACTTGTAGAAGCTGAGTAAAAATAGTCAATCACTAGCAGGTATTTGTAAAGGAGAAACTCCATTTTATTTACCAAAGCCTTACTTTCTCATTCATAGGCTGAAGTCCTCTAAGTAAATTGTCAAATACAGGGAAGACTATACAGCAGGCGTTATAATAAGAAATGTATAGACTTCACTCTTCACTAGTATGAGATGATCAGACTCAGTGAAAAGTTTTGTTCAGGCCTGTATGACTACGTTTATTTGTGTGTGTTTTTAATGCCAGCCTGGAAATGACGATGCAGAGAAAATTAGAAGAGAAAGAATTGGGAAGTAAAAGGACTACTATCATAACTACATGGCAATCATCTTGAAGACTGTCTCCCAAACCTAACTGTACATCTAAATTTAGCATTGAGAGTTTTAAAAAAATGCAGACTTCTGAGCTCCTCCACCACATCCAACTCAGAATCTTGGGATCTGAATTTTAAGGTACTATCTAACTGGTTCTCAGACAACCATCCTGACACCTAATTTAAAAGCCAATAGCCTAAAGAGGGGATGGAAAAGGAACTATTCTCAGTTTATTAGAAAATAAAATTGACACATTTTTTTCCTTGATTCAACCAAGCATCTTTATGGGTCTCACATCTGACCGTTGGCAAATCGCTACCCATCCCAGGCTGGGACTCTTCCGTAGGGACACAAGACAAACACAACAGCGATAGCGCACCAATGACCACAGTTACTCCAACTCCCTCAACCCAGAGGGTAGCAGGACATGTCAACCTAAAATGTGGAGCTTTCTCATATTGATTCTTCTGAGCTAAAGGCTTGTGAAAACAGCAAATGCAGGGAGATGCTCTCTTGGAACTCCCTTCTTTTGCCTAAAGACAGTCTCCAAAAGGAAGTCAGTTATCTTAATTCCCGTCCCTTGGAGTTTCATCAACTAGGGAAGATCTACTCTTGTCACAGAAAAGGAGAGCAGAAGTTGACACCACACTCACACTTCATTACAAACTATCATAGCTCCCACCTATCCTTCAAAGTGCCCATTTATCCTTCCCCCAGTTTTTTCTCCTCTAGGAGACCTATATCCTTCCTCCTCTCTCCCAGTAAGATGGTCTTTTATCCTGAATTCTCTAAGCCACTTCAGAGAGTCATTGATTTTTCCCTGGGTGTGTTTCATGTACACATGAGGTGCATGTGCTTAATATAATTCATTAATCTGGGTTTTATTACAGGGGTCTCAGCTCAGAAATGTAGACAGAAAATTATTTTTTCTCTTTTACAACCCTGTGGAATTTTTTTTTCTCTTCCTGGTCCTCAGTGTTTTAGGCTATAATTACAAAGCTTTTCCATCCAAGAAACCAACCTACAACATGATTTGCAAGTCAAAGTAGCTGGCTGCTTTAAGTGGTAGTTGTAAAAGGAATCACAGTTAGCTTTGCTCCTCCTCAGGTCTTTTCATCTATCTTCTCACTTTGTCATCTAACCTATATTCACTTAAAAAATTTACATATATATGTATATATATGTGTGTGTTATATATGTGTGTGTTATATATGTGTATGCATGTGTATATATTTGACATATAACACTGTACAATTGTATATAACATGTTCATTTGATACATTTCTATTTTGTAATATTATTCTATATTGTAATATTATTGCCATTATAGCAACGATCAGCACCCCAATCATGTTACATAATGATCCTTTCTTTTCAGTAGCTGAGGATTAGGTCAAGTTTTTTGTCAAGTTTGATACTTACAATATTGTTGTTTATATTCACTATACTGTATTACATTTCTAGGACTTATTTACTACTTGTTGCAAATTTGTACTCTAACATCTATGCTCTCCCCCATGCATTCTCATCTAAAACTTGTTTTTATGACTGTTTTTTTAGATTTCACATGTAAGTACTTCCATATAAGCATACTGGTCTTTCTCTGTCTGCCATATCTGACCTTGCATAATATGCTCAAGGTCAGATGGTTATTGTAAGACAGCTCTCCACCATCCAAATAACCAGGAAGTAAGATCACTTTAGAGTAAGCGATGAAAACTCAAATGAGCTCAGAGATTGGGCAGATGAAATATACTAATAAAGGGGGTAGAGTTGTAAGATGCTTTTCTGTTCCAAAAATAACATTTTTGGTTTCTCGTAGTGGAGGTGAATTTGTCCTTTGTGGTCAGGAGACAAAGAAGAGTGGTAAGGACTCTAGAAAATTACAACTACAGATGTCCTTTGGAAGGACATTCATTATCATTCAGACAATTCTAAGGTGTGCAACCTTAAATATTTCTCATCTGAGAGGCAAAAGCATCCTTTGGTGAGAGCAGCAGCACCATCTATTTAGCTTCATATTGGATAAATAATTCATCTAATCTCATAAACCACCCTATTCAGATCCTATATTTAACTTGCAATCTCTGATCACACTTTGGCACTGACTGCACCGATAAAAGCATGCACAACTGTATAACAGTTACATTCCCATCATCAGTTGGACATCACCCTCTAGAACTAGTTGTGACTCCAACCTGAAAACGACCAGGATAAAAGACCAACCTGAAACTCCAACTCAAAACGAGCTTATATCAAGTTCAGAATTCTTCCATTTAATGACAAAGGTAATGTCACCTGGAAGATTTTGGGGGAGAATCAGTTGGTCTTCCCTTGTGCATGAGAATTCTGGGGAATGGACTTCAAATAACTTAGAAATCAGAGAAACAAGGTTATTCTCTAAGATAAAACTTGTCTGCAGTGACACTTTGTTGTTGAAATTCTACAAAGGTAACTTCAACTCAGTCTTTAATTTTTTTTTTTTAAAGGAAATGTGCAGGCAGAAATGAAGGCAAGTAGGTAAGCAGGCAGAGCAAAAAGAAACATTTTATTTTTTTAAACTTTTACTTAGTTGTCCATCCTGGTTGTTTCCCGCCTAGACATGGGACTAAAATCCAGGGGTGTGTGGCCCACGCTCCTTGGTAGGCAGCTGACCTGCTATTCCACCAGGATGCACCCTACTCTTTAATTGGAAGACAGTAATCATGTATCCAGCTCTAATTGCCTTCCTGAATTTAAATCCACATGTTTAGCTGCCAACTAAGCATTTCCACTGAGAGTTAATCTAGATTCTACCTTACTCTCAAACTCTCTAACTCATAAAAACTAATAGCTAATCACCAAATCCTGTGGATATGATCTAATATTTCTGGACTCCAAAAGTTCCTCTTCATTTTCACAAGCTCTCCTTGGTTTGGGTCCACATCATCCTTGGCCTGAATTATTTTAATCCCTCCTAAAAAGGCTTAAATACTACTATTCCCATCTTGCTCAAAATCATCCCTCTACACTGTCCATTGCAAACAAATGTAAATAAAGGATAGATATTCAAGTTAGCTCTGTTTCTTCTTCATTCCTAAAGTCTTAACACAATCACCTTGACAAAGAATGGATCAATATTGTAAATGTTAAAGCCAAAATAGAGAAATGTTAAATTGCTTCCCTTAAATTCCATAGTATGTATGTATGGTGTATGTACATATGTATGGTACATGAATATGTACATATAAATTCATATGCACATATGTATGCTAAATTTTATAGGTCAGATGCTGTCATATGATCATTAAACCTAAAAATAACCTACAAATATTAATTTTGCTCCAAAAGCTTCACCTGGTAGTCAGAAAAGAGGTGATTCATTATGCAATGAGAATCATTTTTTTTTCTGGTTTCATATATTAAGATCTATGAGATACACTGAGGTCAATTTATACACAGATGACCTATGGACACATGAAAAATGTTCTACATCACTCATCATCAGAGAAATACAAATGAAAACCACAATGAAAACCTCACACCATCAAGAATGGCCTATGTCCAAAACTCTAGAAATATCAAGTATTAGAGTGGGTATGGGCAAAAAGGAATCCTCCTTCACTGTTAGTGGGAATGTAAATTAGTGCAACCTGTCTGGAAACAAAATGAAGATTACTCAAAAAATTAGAGATGGAACTACCATTTGATCCAACAATCCCATTCCTAGGCATGTACCCAGAGTAGAAATATTGTTTCTAATCAGAAAAAAATATCTACACCCCTATGTTCATAGTAGCACAGTTTATAGTAGCCTAGATATGGAAACAATCTAAATGCCTGTCAACAGATGACTGGATAAAGAAACTGTGGTATATATACTCAGTGGAATTCTATGAAGCTACTAAATAAATGAAATTGTGCCCTTTACAATAATATGGATAGAATTGGAAGGGGATCATGCTCAGCAAAATAAGTCAGAAAGAAAAAGAGAAATACAGGATGGTTTCACTCATAGCAGAATAGAGTAAAATGAAACCATTTGTTAAACCCCAGCAAAACCTCACAGACAGAAGATGATGGCTGCTAGGGGGTGGGAGTGGGGAGGGGAGGAGAGAGGGAGCAAGGTTAGGTGGTGGTAAGGGACACTGGAAGTCTGGTGGTGGGTGTGGTGTGTCATACCCACAGATGGAGAAACTATTTCGATATCTTAAAATAAATATGGCTTATTTTATATACAAAAGAAATAATGATACAATTATTTTATGCAAACAGATTGAAGTCAATTTAGTTCCTTTCTGAAAGTTTACTCAAATAAGGTTATGACACACAGGCAAAGTTTCTATCTAGATAAATTTACTCTTTTGATAAAATAGTTCTTAAGATGAAAACTTCTGTGTCTCCATAGCAGAGAAGTATTCAGAGAAATTAGAAAGAAATCTCAGTGTACCAGTCATTTTTTTCCATGTAGCTCACTACTGCTCTGAGTTAAAAGTTCTTATCAGTAGACTTTAAAAGAGGAGTCAGATAGATATTTGACGAGAAGAGATAGATAATTTTAATCTGGTGATAACATTCAAAATTGAAAAGTACAATCACTATAAATTGATTATTCCTTTTGATAGAACCAACAAAGGCCACAGAATGGTGTAAAACCAGATGGAATAGCAGACTGGAAACTCATACTTAAGATTTCACAAGAATGACAATGATGGAGACTAACTCAAGTCATGTAGAAAACTCTCAAAAATATACTGGAAAAGGATTGAAATTTCCAAACAGGAAAAGTAAAAAATATAAAAATAAAAATAAAAATTTAAAATATTCTCTACTCTGCTAGAAAAAATTTGGAGACAAAGAAGTATCTTAAAGGAGGAATATCAAACATCTGTACATCAGCATCAAGGAGAGTGTGTCAGGTCCTATTCACAGAGATTCAGAGGATCTGGGGCTGGGGGGAGGTTCTTGGTTTTTTGATCTCTTTGCTTTTTTCTATTGTATAGAACCAGGTTCATAGCCATTATCTCTGGGGGATTTTTGTATTTAATGAATTATTTATAAAATAATTATTTCATATTTCTGAGAGCACATAGCGGATGCTCTGTAAAGTCCGAGCAATGAGTCATGGAGGTTTATACAGCATTTCATAATTTACAAAGCACTTCCACACACAATCCCAAGTGTAAGATCCAGATAGTCACTGAACTGAACTCATCCTCCAAAGTTTGCTTTATGATTGCAAATTAGAATTTTTAGATAGGTGTTCTTATGAATGTTTAACTATGCCATTTTTAATTTGTTTGTTTTTAAGGAAGGGTACTGGCAGCAATGAAGAGGAGTAGGAAGGCAGGCAGGAAGAGAGAGGGGAAAAGCTTTTTATTTATTTTTATTTAGCAATTCATCTTGATTGTTCTCCCTGAACCTGGGATGCAAACTTGTGGATTACTTCTTGCTGTAGGCAGTGGACCTCACTGCTACTCCACCAGGGTCCACCACTATGTCATTTTTAACTCATCCCTATTTGTCTAAGGCTTATAAGGAAGTGATAATTTCTCTCACCAGAGATTAATATTTGAGTTGGAATGCTTCAAGCCAGAAACCGGCTTGTTAGGAAAATGGTACAAACATATTCACCCTGCATGTATCACAGATGCATGCTTACTTACCTCAAAACATTACAAACAACCTAAATATCCATCATTAGTATGTAGTATATATATAGTACAGCCCACCCACTCAGTGGAGTGCTAGAGATCCTTTAAAATCATAACATAGATGTACAGATACTAACCTGAAAAAATGATCATAATACAGAGTGAAAATAAGATGGCTATAAAACACACAAAGAATATAAAATTATATGTATGCATTTATATGCATAAAAAGATATTTTAGAAAAAAAGTTTGCCAAAGTGTTTATATGATTATCTTGGAATTTTGAAGCAAGAAAACAGGTTAAAGCTTCTGCAAGGTAGTATTCTTATCCCTCTATGACCTGAACTAGATTAGAGTGCTCCTAAAAACATTTTGGTTTTGAGATATACTTTCTCCTGAAACTGGTCGATATATAAAATATGTATTTTATTAAGGTCTAGTGATTACTGTGCCTCTTCTCTTTTCAATTACAGTCTAGGCATGGTGTTGGGACTCTTCAAACGTGAAACTGGATACATTCTCACCTTCAAAGAGTTGTGTGAGTAGAGAGAAAATGCTGTTATTAAACAAGGTCTTGGAAGACATTTCTGTGAGAATAAAATGACACTTTATTTCTGAGAAAACACAACTTCACACCAGGGCATACGGCCTGATGAAGAGAATACTAGCTCGATGTCAGCCACACTTGCTCCCTTGAATAAGCACCTTTGGAGAAGTGCAAAAACACACAACCAGGTACACCCTGGTGGAGTAGCAGTTAGGTGAGTCACCTCCAAAGGATGTGAGCCATATACCCTTGGGTTCAAGTCCCAGGCCGGGGGGAACAACCCATGTGAACAAATAATGAAAAATAAAGAACAAAACAAGAAAATCCAAAACACATATACAACTATACACATCAGCCCTGGTTATGATGTTTAACTCTTTTAAAAAGAAAAAGAAGAAGCTCTTTTCCACCACCAGACGACCAACTACTATGTGACTTGGCTGACTTTTTTTCCCCTTTAGATACTAACTCTCCTTGTGTAGGAGACACTATTCACACGATCTCCCAAGCCTGTGACTTAACGTCTGTTCATTTCTAAATCTAGACTATTTTTACCTCCTCTCTCGTTTTGTATATGTTTGTAAGAACATTCTTCTTACAGGTTGACTAGCCAAAGAACAAACTCTGCTCTTCATCCTAGATCATAAGACCTGTGTTTATATGCTTATTTACATGGTACACAGACCTTTTAACCTTCCTGTCAATTACTACATCCTAACTTACAACAAATTATACAGGAAAGCCAAAAAATAACATCACCAACAAAGGAAAAAATAGCTGTCAAAAACTTGGCATCTGGAGAATTTAAGATGAGATGAAAATTCACTTGTTCTGAGGGATTCATTCTGTAAGAGAACTGCAGCATTCTCAAATTTAAATTCCAGAGACCAATTAAGTGGGTTCTGCAGTACCCACATACAAACAAAATACTGTGGGTAAGTCCAGGCTGGGACACACCCACTGGATGATGACAGTATTAATCCAGACTGGAAAGCCGGCCTTACAAAATCAATTTAACCACAACAAGGGGTTGTAAGAAAGAAATGAGCCAAAGGGGCTCAAATTGTTGACAACTTCTGATTTCTGAGAGTATTTGTGTCTGTGTGGTATCCAGCAGTCATTTGGGAAACTAAGGAAGCAACATCTAGGCCTGAGAGCATTGCCTGCAGACAATACTGGCAATGGACAAGTCTATTCCAAACACGTTCAACTATGGACAAAAGCCACACAGGATTGACAGCACGAAAATAAATATTTTAATTACGTACTAGGTTCTAAACTGCTTGCTGAATTACCATCTTTATTTTACTCACACAGGAGATAGAAGAGGAACGGAAACACTAAATTCATGCATAAAGGAAGGAGAAGACAAGTAGTGGTTTGAATATTTTCCTGGATGCTTTCTTGGATACTTGATTTCCAGTATTAGACTGGAAATCTGACCTATATAGAAATTTATAACAGAAATTGTGGACAAAAATACGGAACATATTGACCATTAAAAACAAGAATAGGAATGATTAAAAAATTCTCCAGGAAACATATAAGGGGCCATTTACATTAGATATTTGTTGACTAACATTTTAGGTAAATTATGAGTTCTAGTGATGCAGCTATTTCTATTTTAGAATGGACTTACTATAAGGAACTAAATTCAATAAGGCTTTAAAAATATTCTCCATGTTTAAGTGAATGAAACCTACTAAAAAAAACCCTAAAATATAGTTAAAATAAGCATATATTCTAAAAAGCAGAATTAAACTGAAAATATTCACAAAATCTAACAGTTTTAAAACACTATTTCCTACTTAAATCCTGATTTAGAGAACATCATCACTTAACCATTTCTTCAGAGAGTTTTCTGTAATTGATATTTTATCATTGTTCAATTCTGACATGAAATCCTTCACCATGATGAAGGACACAGAAGAAAGTTAACACATTCAGGACCCATTTTACACCTATGTACCTTGCAAATTTAAAAGGTATGTCACTCTGTTCTTCAAAGTCTCAGTTACACATGTGACATTTTCAGTATGGTTATTAAAGATCTTCTGTCTCAAGAAAACCTGTTTAAGGACTATAAATTCAACTTTAATCTCGACAGGCACTTCATGATTCTGTGCCTGTGCAGCCTAATTGGAACAGTGCCAAGAAGACGCCTTCTATCCTCCAAAACCATCCATCGGCTACCTCAAAATCTCAACATGAGATGTATACACTTAGTGTTGGGATTTTGATATTTGAAAATTCTCATTAATATGTTTATACTTGATGAGGGTCAAGATTCCATCTGACAGATGAAGAAGCGGAGGCTCAGACTCATTCAGAAAGTTGCTGTAGATCACACAGCTTTTAAAGGGTAGAGCTGGGGCCTGAACCTAGAACGCCTGATGTTTGGAATCTTTGCTCACGATCTCATATTAAAGAAAGGAGAAAGGCAGGAAAAGGTGGTGAAATCAGATAGCATTCTAGTTAAATCAAGACAAATTCATCTTCTTCAGTTTTGCCTCTGACCCATCTTGTTGTCTGGTAGACAAGATACTCTTATCCTCTCTGTCCAGCAGCTATAAAGATAACAAATGTCCTTTGAAGACATTCTTTCTGGGTATCTGTTCATCTTGGGTGTGCATGTCATACTGTGTAGCTGGCAAGGAGGACCACATCGCCTAGTTAGAATAGAGCTTTGTTTTGATTCCACAAATAAACTGGGGAGTTGAGAAGACATTAGAGCTCTGCCTCCAAAAACAGGACAATACCCAGCAAAGCTTCATCCCAGTTGTGCAATACTTAGGAGACCAGCAGTTTGCAACAGGAGTCAATGCCTGGGTGGATCTTGGATGGCTGCCACAAGGCAGTTTTATGAACCTTGTAGACTCCTTTCCAAAACGGAAAAGGATTAAATATGAAAGGCACTTATTTCAAAGGTTTCTGCGGGTTCTCAAGGGAAACTCTTCTTTCTACTTCCTTTACTGCATTACCTCCTCTGGCATCTCAGAAGCACCACCTGGGCCCTCCTGGTTACCTCCTCCCTCTTTCTGTGCCTTCTATCTTTTGTGCCAATGCTTCCAGGGACTTAGTTGCTTCCCTAGCAGCAATGCCCTGGGCTTCGTGGACTTAAAAGACTCAGCAACAGTAATGCCATCAACTTCACTTTACTGAGAAGGATCTTAGTGAGACCTTCCAAATGAGCCAGCCCACAACCATTCCTTGACCTCTCTTTAGGTCTTACCCATCAGCAGTTTACACTCAAGTGGAAAGGCATGGACAAGCTACAATGCTGGCATTCTAAAGCTCAAAAATGTAATAGCTGGAAGTGACTTTAGTGATTGTCCATCTCACCCAATTTCCTCTCTTCAATCATAAGAAAACTGAAGTCCAGAGGAAATCCCCAAATCATACAACTAAAGCATAGCAAAGCCAAGATTAGGGTCGGCCACTGTTCTTCACTCCACGACAATGCTTTTTCAAGTCAAGGTTATTCTAGCAGCCACAAGTTTGTGGAAGGTGAGAAAAGGTAATATACCAGGAGGGAGGGGGACGAGAGAAAGAAAACATGATTAATCTCAGTGGGAACTCTTCTTAGATTCATTCTTTTTCTTATGAATTGGCATGAAATTAAGTGTTGGAAGAGAATACCTCTAGCTCACAGATTTTAACTTTTGGCCATCACCTTTTGTTCCCTTAAATTTTCACAGTTTACGTTCTCATTTGGCTGTTGAGGCCAAGAGAAATGATGGCTTGCCTAAGTGGAACAGTTTGAGATAATCCAAGAAGTACAAAGTAGTTTTGACCATATCTGAAGCCTCAGGGCTCTGTCTGACCCCTGAGTAACAGGGGTCCCTGCTACAGTCTCAGAGCTCCAAGTCACTGCAAGGAGAACGCACCCTGGGCAAAGTCACAGGTCCATCATCAGTCTAGGCTCTATTGCTCTGGCTTCAGTGGTATTCTGAAAGCACATGCTAACCATGCCTGGAGCTTACACATGCTAACCATGCCTGGAGCTTGGATCAGCTCTTGTGAGGGTTTTTCAGTGCCCATTACAGACCCTGAAAACAAAAGCGTAGGGAAATAGGAATCTGTGAAGCCCAGTTCTTGTCTTTGGAACTACACCCTTCAGCCTGAGTACAAAAACACCACCAGGTGCCTGCAATCTGTAATCAGTGCTCCATTAAAATGCTCTCAGAAATGCTGGAATTATCCTGATTTCCATACACAGCTGCACAGGGTCTTGTTGGGTAACTGAAGAGGCTTTACAGGTTCCCTTGAGACTCCCAGAAGCAACGAACTAGAATGTCTTGGTCAGAATTCAGCCTCCAATCAATGGTGAAATTTCCATGTGAGCGGGCTGGGTGGTGGACATTCCTGGTCTAAGTATTGAGAGGCCACAGAATAGCCTACAAATCCAGCTCAGACTCAAGGTCCATATCCAAACACAGACACTGCCCCTTTCAATCAGCTCTTCTGTCATTCAGTGCCAAACTCTTGCTAACTCAGCATGTCCTATAAGATAACTAACTTCCAATCTAACTAGCTGTGCAATTTTGTATAGGAAAGGCATTCTGTCAACTATTACTCTAATATCAACTCAGGTTAACACTGAACAGGTTTATGCTAGCAAATATTAACAAATCACAGAAACCTTCCAACATAGGTGCACAGGTTTAGAAGGTAGGGTTAAGACATAATGATCATTTTCCCTCTGCCCCAAAACAGATGTTAAATGGTGAAAAAATAAAGAAAGATTAGATTTGCCATCAGATGATTAGCTCTGAACTCAGATTTTGCCTTTACTTGATAAATATCTGGGGAAAATTTTCATCTCTGAGAATGATACCTTCATGATATGATAATGGGATAGTGCCTCCCCCCACTATACAAGATTGTTTTGAAGGATGAAGGAGATGGTTATGGAAGTCCGCTCCCTTGAGTCAGCCTGCTCCCATGTGGAGTGGCCTGGTTCTTGAAAGGCAGACAGGCATGTCAACATGTCAGCTAACATCTGCAAAACCATGTACACATCACAGTGACTTCTACAGTTTTCCTAGTTCATCTCTGCAATTCTGAGGGAAGTAGGAGCATCTCTATTTGACAGGTAAAGAGAATGATGTTTAGAGATAAGCACCTACCTTAATGACTCCCCTAGTCTTAGCCAGTAAAGAGCTGGATTTTTCTCCTACAATCCTGTCCGACTTCCATTGCATCCCTCTGCCTCACCATATGGAGCTGCCACTCTCAGCAGGGAAATAATGACAGAGCCAATTTAAGCCTGTTCCACTGTGGAGGCAGTGTTGTTACCCAAGAGAGGTGCAGAGTTGTGTAGACATTAAAAAAGAGAACAAAATGAGAAAGAAAAAAATAAATAAAAAGGATACCTGAAGAGCAGAACAGAACTGAGATGAGACACAGCCCCACTCATTTAGCAAGCAGCCCTGGCAAAGACACTGAGGGGAACTAGATCAGGGGAAGCTTCCATGCTAGTGTGGGGGAAGAATAATCAACAAGTAAGCAAATTAACATAGCAATTGAAAAGAAAGGAATTTAGACAGTTGGGTTTGGTATTTAAACAAAGGAATAAAGAATAAGAGTCACTATAGTTCACCCCTAACATCAGGCAGGAACTCAGATAACATGGAATCCAAGTTCTCCAAGCCTTCTAAGAGGGCATTCACTTGGCTTTGGTGAATATTTCTGCTCTAGTAATATCATTCCTTATTAACAGAGGTAACAAAGACATTTCATCTATGGACAGGACCTAACCTTCTGCATTTCAACATGTTTATTGAGTCATTACCATGACCTCGGCTCTGTGGAAAGTGGGAGATCAGACACAAGTTAGATATATTCAAGGGAAAAATAGACTTGTCATGAAGAAAACAGCAAACAGAACGAACGAGGAATCCAAAATTGCTGCTCCAGCACCACAGAAGAGGCAGGTACTTTAATCCTCCAGAGGCTGGTGATCAGGAGATACTTGCTGCTAAGCCTACCCTTGAAACATAATTAAACAATTTAATGAGGCCTGCCTGCATGGATTAAGCAGGGAGACCCACTTTCTGGAGAGCCCCAGGGACAGTACAGGAAGACGTCAGCTGAGTAGCCTAGAACATACAGCTGGGATCTGCACAAAGGGCATGGCCTGGACAGACACCTGAGCTGAGGTGAAAAGGACCTATTCTACAGGGACACATTTCCGCACAGAATCTGCAACTTCCAGAAAAGAGGAGATGTGTAAGAAAAGATGAACATGGAAAAACTCTCACAGAAAGGTATCTGAGACAAAAAATAAACTCCTCAAATGTCCACTTGGTGCTACGTTTTCTGGGAGGAGTAGTGGTGAAAGAAAAATTACATTTCAAATGTTCATCCTCACCTGTCCGTGGAAGTGGGTGTAAAGAGACCTGAGTCATAAATGGACAGCTGGCAAGAATATCTTCTTGGTTCATCCATATTTTTCAAATACATATCTTATGTAAAATAGACGTCCAGTGTCTATCAAATATTGACTCCAGCAATACTAGCCCTGCTGTATCCCACCTCTCAACCACCACCATCTCTCTAATCTCAAATTCAGCAAAATGCTTCCTATTTTATTGCCCTAACTGTGCTTAATGCCAACTGACCATCATCCAGGTTGCCCTGTTTTTCGTGTACCTGGCCTATTCACCAATTTATGCTGGTTACTGAGTACAAAGAAGCTGTTGTAGATACTAAATGAGTAAGTATGATTGAGAAAGTTAAAAGAATATATAAGGAAGGAAGAGCACAGTGCCAGGCAGAGATCAAGAAATCATCACATGAATTTTGGGGAATCAAACTAAGAGCAGCAAAAATAAAGAAAAGCAAGCCAAATGTTCCTATCACATATTCATCGTAGAAACTTATAAGAACCTTTAACTCATACCCCCTCTCAACAAGCCAACTGCTCTGAAAAGTGCCACTGAGCAGGTTCTGAGGCACGAATACAAATAAAGTGAAATGTGGAGGTAAGGACTCCAGCCTTTCATGTACAGCAGCTAATAATGGCCATGCAGAGGACACTTCGGTGACGTGTATCAAGAGTTCTGCAAATAGGGCACAAGAATTCTACTTCCAAGAATGTATTTTTAGGGTAATCATCACATGAGTGGGCAGATATGCATATTCAAGAATTTCCTCTATTCTGCTAGTTTTTCTAAAACATCAGCCTGGTAGCTTTTCTTCATTGATATCCTATTTCATCTCTGTATATAACATTAAAGAGTCAGTGGTTCTGCATACATGTGAAGACCCAAACTTTACCTATTCAAATTTTCATCCTTTCAACTAAGCATTTCATAGAGGATGCACCATGTTTCATGACTGCTAGAAATCAAGACACTCGCTGCACCTGGGGCGGGGGCACAGAAGGGCAGGTGTCTCCAGGACTCTGCTGGAAGGAGCTCTGAATCTGCAAGGGGCTCTCAATAACTTCTGTCTTTTCTTTTTTAAGAAAAGGTCAGGAAGGAAGGCAAGCAGGCAGATAGTCAGGGAGAAGATAAAGAATCATTTTATTGTATTCAGTTATTCATCTGACCTGGGGTCTTCAGTGGGAGATGTTGGAATGTATGTGAACTACGCCACAGTGAACTAAACCACTAGGCCACCAGGGTGTACCTACAACTGCTGTCTAAAGGACCACTGACTTCATATGGAAAGTATAAACCCAGAAGTTCTTCACTTCACTGTTTTTTAAAAGAAATATTATATTCAGCATTTCTCTCGTAGACTATGCAGGATACATCAAAGATTCGTGTGTTGACCTCAGAAATATCTGAAGAGCAATAAAGTACAGGATGCTAAAGAATCATTCCTAGGACAATCATCTATTTTACTCCCTATATGACATAATTAATACTTCACATCATCATATAATTGGTCAGTTAATCATGTGTGTACATGCATGTTTTCCTATAATACAGACATCTGCCTATGTTTCTAGACAGCCATATCAAGGTAATAGCTAGTGGAAGGGTCTCCCACTGGGTAAACCCAGCCCAAGCCAGCAATAGCTGGGAAGGTATATAGAGAAAGGGAGGAGGGTTAGGAATCAGGAACTTTCACTAGCTAAATTAAGACTAGAATCATATGTTTAAAAAAAAATAAACCACTCCAATGCCTTAATCAGTTTGAAGTTATTTAGTTTTGGTTGATGATATGGCACTCCTTGATGCTTATTTACTAAATGGCTATGCTGACTTCCTCTGTTCTGATTCTAACCCTCATTTATCATATAGTTCTCAATGGTGTGTAAATATAAAGACAGCTTGCTGTACTTACTGAGACAGAAGAAGCGCAAATGATTAAATGCAAATGGAAAAGTCATGTCAATACAGTACAGAAAACAATTTTCATTTTTTTCTATGCAATTAACTTAGAAACCACATGGAAATTAGTCAAGAGAGAATACTCAGAAATAACTAAGCTTGATTACAAAATCCAAGCCTTATAGATACCTACTTTATATATTACAAAATTAGAGTGTTCTAAATTCTTAACAAGGGTTGAAGGGGAAAAAAAATGCAAAAAGATTCTCTTTTTAGATCCATCCACTGAGCTGACAGTTCTATTCTATGTCACATCATTAACTACCGAAGAACTCATTAAAATAAAGATACCTCAATACAAAAACCAGATTTTAAGAAAAATGGAAAGAAAGTCACTGGAAGACAGTGAGAAATTACATTCCAAATTACTTCCCAAAGACCCAGGTCAATCGATAGCCTGGAGACATCTCTAGAATGGTTATTTACTGATCAGGACATTCATTTCATGGTTAAAGAGGTGAGGACAAGTCAAAGGCTTTGGAGTCAGGGTTCCTCTAATAAGCCTTACTACTTCCAACATCTGGCCTCAAAATGCCAGCAAGAGGTCACCTAACACCAGATGTGGGCTCTATTCTACTAGAGAGTATATGCTGAGACAGGGACCAACATCTGATGGTCTTTCTCACAGCTAGATTGAGAGGTGAAGATTTCTTTTCAACTTTCTTAAATGAGCATCAAAATGGTTACCATCACTGTGCATAGGACATATCAATATTACATGTAACATTTATTCCATGGGTGCAAGATGACTAGACTTTCTCATGAAAGAATTGGAGTTGAAACAGACATTGTTAAGAAGTGTGGATTCAGACTGGATGATGATTTGTAAATGGTCCCATGACTGCTACTTGATGCAGTAACTGACTGTAACTTGGGAACAATTCCTACTGGAGAAAAGGTAAGTGAATGTGTGGGATTAGATTACATTACAAGGGGATATCTTTGGAACTGAGTGTAGGAAAATAGTTACAAGCCAGGAAGGGAAGGGATGAACTGGACCAATCACAATTCAGGGTGCCTCACTTTTCCACTGTATGCTTCTGATGGGAGCTATCCAACTGCTCACTTTTATGAACCACATGAGTACCACCCTCCAGTCCAAGCTGAGTGGAACAGGGATGGCCTAGACCCAAGAAGTGTCAATTCAGCTACATACAACATGACCTCACTTAGAGAAAAGCTGGGCCGGTCAGATTTAGAATGAAAATAGAGCAAATGGCCCAATAAGTAGTGGGAGCTTCTATTTACAGTTATGATAGAGAAACAGGCTGAAAGAAGAAGATACACATACAAGCAAAAGTGACACAAAACACTGATTTATGGATTGAGGAAAGGAGGGTGCTGGTGTGCTGAGAGAAAGTGAGGTACTGTCCAGGTTCACTCAGCAATCAGGTTCATGTGAGGGTTAACCAAAACTTTTCTTGAAGTAACTGGAATGCGTTGCTTTACCTGTAAACAAAAGAACCTACCAATAGCAATGAACATTGGTAAATAACATCTGCAAGTATGTGTTTCACTTTCTAATTTTCATATACTAGACCTAACTAACACCTGCCCAAATCAGTTCAAACAGGTCATTGGGAGAGCATGGTCAGATGAAAGTGAATTTGTAATTGGTTATTACTGAGCAAGTCTGAATAGAAAAATGACAGCAAGTTCATTGTTTTAAATGAAGAACTTTCCTTGCTTAAGCTCACTCACTAAGCTTTTATTGTCCCTAAAGGCAAGACAAATCCCATCAAAAGACATATTAATGCAAGATGACTTTTGTACTTTATGTAAGGGGAAAACCAACCAATTCAAGGTTATGAATCCCACAAACTCAAGTCTCACTAAATATATCATCCAAAAAAAAAAAACAAAAACAAACAAACCCCAAAGGCCTAGAAGATAAAACTCTGGTGACAGACAAGTAGATCTCTCAGAACTGCCTTTTCCCCATAACTGCACAGCCTTGAGGGCCCTACTTCTCACACAGAACTTCTGACTGAAGAGCTGGTAGATGGCCCTGCCTGGTCTCCGACCCTCTTCACACACCCCAAGCGCTGAAGTGGCAAAGTGGCACCGAGGACCCTGGTGTCCTCTGCTATGGTCATTCGTCCTCTGCTGCTTCTCCCAGGCCGGGTTAAGCGCCTTTCTGTGGATCACATGCACAGCTTCATCACTGTGCCAGACTCAGGGAGGCAACTAACTGTAAGTGTCTGTGCAGATATATATCTCTCCAGTCAAATTTGCAGCACTAGAGAAATCCTAGCACCTAGCACAGAACCTGGTGCATCACAGAGCTGAAAAAGCACATCTTCAATACACAGGATTCAGATTCCCTTCTGTTCCACTTTCCTTGAGCTAGCAGTTTGCCTTAGAAGGGCACTAATTAGCCCCACAGACATGCTGAAAAAGACTGCTGTAATCATCTGCTAAACTTTCTTTCCCTTGGCTCTGGTACCTTCATTGCAAAACCAAGACCGTGACCAACCCAAGAAGGCATGGCTCAGGCTCATCCTTCTTAAGCACACGAATGGATTTTTTAAAAAAAGAAAAGTCGATTTAGTCTATAAGATCAAATGAGTGCTTACTAGAGGGAAGAGGGAGAAAGAGAGGAACTGAGTAAAAGAGGTCAATTATATGAAAGATAAAATTGAAATTTCAGTGGCAGCCAATGCAGCATAGATATTGATACAGAATGACGTGTATCTTTAACTTCTGTAATTTTAATGCAATGCTATTTTCATAAAATTCTAAAATATTTTCTCAAAAATTGAAAAACAGTCAAAGACACATCTTACCAACTTAGGCAAAACAGTTTCAAGACCATAATAATCCAGCAAACATAAAGGACCGCATAGTAAATATTTTAGGTTTTGAAAGTCAGAGGGTCACAACTACTCAACTCTGTGGATACAGGGAGAAAACAGCCACAGATAAACGAATAGGCAGGCCTGTGTCCCAATAAAACTTAACGCACAAGAACAAGTGACCCGTCCAGAAGCTGAAGTTGGCTGACACCTAGCTCATCCACGGCAACAGAGACAAATCAAGAATACAGGCATGAACCAAACAGCAATGCCAGATGCTGAGGGGCGTGTAACACGGGTCCCAGACCTACATTAAACAAGAGCAAGATCACCCACAAGTCACCAAAAAACAAGCAAACTTGAGTATGATAAAAACAAACAACACTGAAGAGCAAGCTTCGAGCACCCAAATTGCCGACCTTTCCCAACACTGTTCCCTGGGATCAAACACTCTGCTTTTCTTCCAACCTCTCTGACCACTCTCAGCCTCCTTCACAGATTTTTCTGCACTAATGTGTTCTTTCAAAAAATTCTGTACTTGGTACCAGAGTGATTCCCTGGAGATAAAACCTAAAAGGTGGCATTCTGGGACTGGGTCGCTTACCTTCTCTTTGAACTTGCACAGTGATGACTTCATGCCTCCCCCCGAGTATATTCCCTACACAGCAGAGACTGTCATTTTTACCTGATGTCTATAATCACCTCAAAGGCCAACACTCCCAGAAGAGTCAGTTAGAAAGCCCTCAGGGTTCAGAGTCACTATTTCTCTCTCCAGCTTCTCTTCTTGTCATTACTTCCTCCTCCTTCATGGTCCAAGTTCCAACAACTCAAGCTCCTTCCCATTTCAGAACGGTGATGCCTCCTTTACTCCTTCACAAAGCTGTGTCCTCAGTCTTGTAGACTGCATCCTAATGCTTTCTGTCCACCCACTTAATTCCTATTTAGCTTAGACAGCACTTTCTCCAAGAAGTCTTCCCAGATCTGCCTGGAACCTTGATTCCATCCACTGGAGCAGCAATGATGCTGCTTGCGAGCTCTGTGACTGTACTATGTATTTTCCACAAAGTCAAGACTTTGGGAAGATGAGTGCAATGCTTATCTTGTATATAGTTTTCATCTTATTAAGTAGGTGTTAAATAATAATTTGTTGAAAAAAATGAATCCAGGATGAAGAAGATATGGATGAGCTCCCATTGGAGAAAGGGGCGATGCTTTCTAATGAACATGGGATATTGTGTTAGTCTGTCAGACCCAATCTCCAGTCCTACAGATATGTTGCAGAAAATGTTATCCTTAGCTTCTAAGGACTCCCCTTAAAAGTAGGTAAGATTATTTTCTTTTCTTTTAGGGGTTTACAGATAATCAAGCAGCTCCTAGATAATAAACTTCTTGGGTAAAAACTTTTAATTTGATATTTATCATTAGACAAACTTACTTTAGAGATATAATAACTAAACTCTGTAGAATGCTGATCAGCCTCTATGCCTCCCTTCTAGAAGGCCCAGCTCATTCCTAGCACTGGTGTAAAGCAAATGGGTACTGAGATCCCATTAAACTTATTTTTATTGCTTTCCTTTCAAAATCCTCACACATATCAGATTTTAGAAATTGCTTTAAATCAAGTAGGTTATACATTTGAACATTGCTTTCAGAACTCAATGGAAAGAAAAGTGGTTCAATGAGGTAAAAATCTTTATATTGATCTCTTATATAGATTTACTTTAAAATTGGAGATATGCTTCCATATTTGAAACCCATCTTCCCCCATACCCAAAGCTTTGAAATAATAAGGAAAACGGCTAAATTTCCCTGCAGTATTATGACTTTAATGGTAAAAGTAACAAGCTGAGATGAATTTTCCTTCTCAAAACTTACTTTCCATACTTCAAATTTAGGTATGATAAAACAGGTTGAACATTGGCCAAAAATTTCTAGGTTAATTTCTTTTTAATGCTTCTTGGCCATTTACTAGATTTCTTTCTGCTGAGTAAGCCTCATAACATTTTTAGTTCAAATGTCTTAGTCCTTTGGAATTTAATCATTTACCTTTACCTTGATCTCGTGGTAGCAATAAGTAGCATAAATCAATGGTAGCATATATTCTTCCTTATTTATTTTATGTAATCTTATTAAAACTGTTTCTGAAATAGCAATACAAAAGAAGAAATCATTTTCTAAAGTTGTTTGGATTTTCAAAGTAGTAAAATTGCAAAGGGAAGTGAAGACAATTTTCTCTCTCTTTGCTTTGACAAAGGATCAAATGCTTGTCCCTGGCCCCCATTCTCTCTGCTTTTCTTCCTCACACCAGATTCTTTGGTAAAATTGACATTGTCCACCTAAATGGACTTCCTATACCAGACTCTTTCTGCCTCTGTCACATTCAGAGAAGCTCACCCAGAACAATAATCCTCCAATAATTTTCTGGTGAGTTTCAGATACATCTTAACTATTTCATTCTTGGCGCCATACAGGGGGCTTCTTTGCATCTTTCTCTCTTTTCAAAAAAGGGAAGGCAGTGAAGGGACAGAGACATAACTCCAGAGCACACAAAAACACATGAACGAAGGGGAGCATGTATTTTCAGAGCCCCAGGGATAGCTAGTCTATGCTTTCTCCATTACCCTGTCACGCTGGCCTTTTGCCTGCTTAGGTCTCTTCATCTAGAAAATAATGATATGGACATCTACATCATGAGCTTGTCATGAGGATGAAATGAGATAATTTATGCCAAATGTTTAGAAAAGCATCCACATTGGGCACTCAAGTGTTACCTAGTATGATTTTCTCTGTATATTGAAAATGCCAATCAGTTCAGACAAATTAAAGGGGAAAAATCAAGAAGATATAGATGTGATATGAAAGAAGAAAAATAAAATGAAAGTATAATGAGAAATGACATTGAACATGGAAGTGTAGCAAAACCCTGGGTAGGGGAAGGCAAAATGGAGACAAATCTAAGGGTGATACCAAGTAGAGCATAGTGGCATGGCTGTGGAATCCTCACAGCCAAAAGGACTCTTCTGTTCTTCTAGGTTAGGGTTTTCATTAGTACTCCCCCAAAGCCCCCAGGAGGAGGGGCATTCCATAGAGAACCCACTTTGAGAGCCTCCTTAAGAATGGAGAGAACCTCATCGCCACTTCCCACTCATTACAGCTTCACTTTTCTTTGCTTTATTTGTTCCCAATTTAAAGTAGTTTCCTTTGACAAAAGTTTTGATTTCTAAAGAAAGAAAGGGAAAAAGAAAAACATAGGCTGTCACTAATCTAGTTCAATGCTCTCATTTAACAGGTTAGGAAACAAGTCCATAGAGGCACATGATTTTGTTAAACTGAAACACCATTTTATGTGGCAGAAGCAGGAAGAAGCAATCTCCTGACTCACAGGTACAAATCCTTGGTGTGCCCTAGTGGCTCAGGCAGTAAGTCTGTGGCTCTGTCATAGTCCACATAAAGCCTAAGGACCCAGGACCCAGGTTTACAACCTGAGACTACGGAGGTCAACTAAAATGAACAATGAAAAGAAATAAAATGCTTCTTCTCCCTTTCTCTCTGCCTGGCTGCCTACTTATTTGGGTCCATTCCTGCCTGTTTCCTTCCTCTTAAAAAAAACAAAAATAAAAATCCCATTCATACTTCTCCTAATGCCTGGTCCTCACTCTGTGCCCCATCAAAACACTCACCTAATACAGGTGCTCACATACTACAGCCAAGTCAAACTCTCCATTCTCACCCTCCACCTGGAACTGTCATCCACACCTTCACTCTTTGCCTGTAATCCGTTTTGCATGTTGTCTACTTTTTCCATTAGAGCCCTTACCACGTGACAGCTCATGTATATTCCTTGTCCCGTCACCGTAACACCTGTGTCACCTCAGAGATGTTTTTGCTTATTACTTTCTCTTTCCGGCCTATGCTTTTTTCTTGCCTTTCACCATATTTTTATTTTTCATGGAATATGGGATATGTTCCATTAGTAGGAAGTGAGTTAAGTAGTCCACTAGTGTGATGATTTGCTCTTTTTACGAGAGCGATCATAGAGAAGGCAGAGCAGAGTAGTAGTTTCAACGAGAGAGCATATTGTTGAACTTACTCGTCATATTCCCTCTTCAAATGCACATCTGCTAGGTCTCTGGTCTAAAATGTAGAGTCACTAAGTGCTACTTACAACATCATTTAAGCTACTCTGAAAGATGGGCTCTCACCACTGTTAAAGTAGAGAGAGTCCTAATCCATCCACATCATACACTAGTTAATTTTCTTAAAATTCAACTTTCTGAAACTTGGTGAAGACATTCTGTAAAACTATTTCTTGTAAGTAGATGACACAGGGCAATATTTCAGGCCACTCTAATGTCATTCAGTGCAGTTAACTGAGAGGAAGGGGCAATTTAACTCCGAACAATTGTGAAGTATCACAGACTGTCTTGAGAGAAATAAGCAGCTCTAAATTTTCAGTATAAATAATGGAAGTTTTTAAAGTTATTTATGACAGGGACTCTTACACAGCTGAGTTCTGGTGACTCTGTAAGTCCTAGTTAGGAAACTATGATTGTCTGTTTTCAGAAAGCCAGTCAGAGTTAAGCCACAAGTCAGGCAGCATCATTCATATCAGAGACTCTTCAGTGAAAAGGTCAAATAATCAAAGATATGAAGTTGATCTTTTGCTTCACTGACTTTTGGCAAAAGAAACATAAACTGACAAAAGTGAGAAGAGCAAGATCAGGGAACTGTGCCGAGTTCTTTCCAAGTCATCTCTCAGCCTCAAGGAAGGGAAGGCAGGTTGTTAAATCTAACAGTGAACAGATATGCTGATGAAATCTCAACCACAGAGGAGAAGAGAGAGCTCTTCCTGCAAAAGACCTTTCCTAGCCTTAAGTCTCTAAAATCCTGTTGTTGTCATTCTGTTACCATTATTAAAATGTTTATTATAAGAAAGTAACGTAACTAATCCCTAAGGGAAGGATTTCCAATATACTTTTATTAGGGCAAACCAACATAACTATGGATGTGCATGTGTCTCTTTCCAGAAGATTCTCCAGAATTTTTGGCAAACCTAAAATACAAACCGAATACCAGCCAGGAACAAGTTACTCTGTTATTAGTGTATTAAATTGAGCAACACGGCACATACGACATGAGATGGCACACAGGCATGTGGTTCAGTATCACCTGCCAGTCAGGACTCCAACGAGCAGCTTTTCTAACAGGTCAGGGCACATAATACTATAATCATACAGCAACTATTTAGCACATTACCACATTCCCCTTCTTAAAATGCAGATTGGGTGACTCTTGTTACTGACTAAGGCCAGACCAATGTCACAAAGTTAAACAACAAGCTACAATGTCGCATAAACAGCAACACAGTGACGGCTGAAAGTGCTGTCCCCCATGGAAAGAACTGTTCACCAGAATGAGGGTAGCTCTATAAGCTTTCCCAGTAGAAGAAATTTAAGTAACCAATTAATTCATCAAACATTTATTGAGTCATATACAACATACAAAGCGTTGTGCTTTATTCTGGGGCAAGGGATTAGGGAAAGAATACAAAAAATACAAAGACAGCTGAGGTGTCTACCTCCAAAGAGGATACCACCTCAGAAGAAAGGTAGACAAGCTGGCAGCAACAAAAATGCAGGGGAGTAACAGAGCAAACTGAAAAGGGAGATTTCTATTGGGCTAAAGAAGAAGAAAACAGCTAATCTTCAAATTCCAACCAGAAATAGCAGTAGGCCAACTAAAGGGAATTGTTAGTCAATTAACAACAAAAACACAATTGAGCAGGATATTCTCAGGTTAATGCATTAATCCCTTCATCTCACTATCCACCATTCACAATACTCGGGGGGTGAAGTAACAACTCTGATTTTTCCACTGTGGACCCAGTGCAATAGATTTCAAGAGAAAGAGAGCACTCAGCCAACTTGCTCCAAACAATCTGCCTAAATGGTCCATATTAGAATTACTGACATGCAATACTACAGCAATACTAAGTAGGATTGTATACTCGTTTGGGGGGCTGTCCACTTAAAATAAGTGTCTGCGGGTAAAACAGACTAAGCATCACAGAGAAACAGCATGAAAAGTCTATGTGCCACTCAAGTTTGCTTGCTACTTAAGGAGTTTGATTTGAGTTTGTTACTTCCAACTGAGACTCTCATTTAAGAAGGTCTGGCCTACTAGTGCTGTTAACTCTTCAGCATTACAGCTTTTATTTCCTTCAATTATATACATATACATATATACACATTATATATATGTATATATATGTATATATAATATATCTATCCCTAGCACAGTACTGGCTCTAAGATATTTGAAAAGAGGAAAGAGGAAGAAAAGCCAGGGGCCAGCTAGCAGTCCCTGGACAACCTCAGCTGCTAGGCTTGGGGTGGAGGGATGTGCAGCAGGAGTATAGATATGATATCTGTCAGCAGTAATGATAAGTACAGTAATAATCACATGCACACACACAGTCTGACCCTACAAAAATAGCCATCATCATTCAAGAGGGCTAATTTCACCATTTGGTGGAAACAACTGGGTCCAGTATCCTGATGTAAAACCATTTTTTAAAATACAAAAACCCTATTTTACTGTATTTTAATGAGATGTCAAAGTCTCAACAATTTTATTATAAATTGCACTAAGCAATTTATGACATGAAGAGTTATTTTGCTATAATTTTTAAAACACCTATAATAAACAGGTATGGAACAATTGCAAAAAAAGTCTTTCTGCACTGAAAAAGCATTCTTGCTGTGACTCAGGAAAAGGAAAATGTGGATTTGAGTAGCAAATAGATTTTCCTATTTTATTTTTTGGCTAATCTTTCCACTTCCAAGCTTTCCCTGGTAGGGTAGGATGTGTGTGTGTGTGTGTGTGTGTGACTGTATTTTTATACAGTAAACCTTTGACCCCATTTATTTAGGCCAGGAACTCTCACACAAAGATGGTTGACCTTTCATTTATGAAGGAGATGAAATGACCTAATATTAGGGCCCAGATGAAGCAGCTCATAAAAAAACTTTGCTTAGCTTTTTCCGAAAGAGTCACCTTAGAAGGAGGGCAAAGTCTCCTGTGTCCACACTTCTTCTAGGGTCCTATCAGGATCCATCAAACAATATACTCATGAGAAATTCCTTCAGATACCAATAAAACATATGATATCCCTCATAAAGGGAGCAAAATGCTAAGTATTTCCTTGAGATACTCGATGATTCCATTTTCTGGTTAAGAATTATTGCCTCTTTGACTAGACATTTCTACCATCAGCACTAGAAACTGACTTTCTTCTCAGAGCAATCCTTTTATAAAGAAAGCATATTTCATTTCAAAGGCATCTTACATATTAGACCATGGGTAGAAATCACGCTGCACTGAAATATGGACATTAAGGAATTGGCTAACTGACAGGTTATGTATCCCACACCTGCCTCCCAAAGCATTTGACTGAAAACCATGCCTCAGCAAAATGAAGAGTGAGCATATATCATGGGCCTTTTGTAGTCCTTCTCAAATGTCAAAGTTACCAACACACAAGTGGTCTATTATAGACATATACATGTTCTTCTGACAAGGTATATATGTGATTTATCCTTGGAAGCTAATAACTACCAAAATCCATATTATTCTCCACAATTCCATATATGTGTGTGCGTGCGTGTGTGAATGTGTGTATCATCATTCAATAAACATCTGTCAAATGAACAGTCACTTGATTTTTTAAAACTTGTCATCAGTAAGTCCTCTGCATGTGTTTACATATGGACTGTCAGTCTTGCAGACCAACAATGACTCATTCCAAACACACCTTGCAAATAGGTGTGAAGCAAATGCTTTCTGACTATGACAGTGATGATGCTGGTGGTGACTGACAGTCCAGTCAGTCACAATACTCAAAGAATGCTGCTGTGTTCTGTCTGTGGCTTCAGTCACCCTAAGTGGTGCAAAACACCAGGTCTTAATATGGTTTCTTCAACTCTTGGCACTATTCCTGTCTCTTTTCCCTGTTTTAATTTTCTCCACAGTTCTTATCTCCATCTGACATATTTAACTTATTTGTGTGCCTGTATCCCATAGTAGGAGCTCTATGAGGGAAGAGAATTATGTTGTTCATTCGGTACTCAGAACCATGATGGGCTCCTTAGACATGTTTGATAAATATCCGTGGAAAAAATGGAAAACATAAAGAAGGCATTTATTTGGATTCTCATCATAAATCTGAAGAGTTTAGTCACAAAGAAAAATTTTCCTTGTAATGTTGCAGCATATTTCCATTCTTTTTGACACAGAGCATCTCAAAAGGAGATCTCACAGACATGTCACATTTTATGTCACACACACACAGCAGGGTTTCTAGAAAGTCAAGTTCTTGTCATGCCATCTTTTGGTCCCCAAGTAAATGGAGAATGGACAGAATCTTCAGGATTGGATACTCTTTGGGAAGCCTTTCACCAAACATAAACATGTGCAGACCTGGATCACTGTGTCCCGGGCTCCCTGTCCACTCTTTATTCACGCAGCCTGCACCTGCACCCAAGACGGGATGTCAGACACGAGGATGGAAAAGACTTTCAAATGACTTCAAACACAGATTTTTCCTGAATCCCACATGATCAATATAATCAAACCCTAGACTCAGACTACCCAGGGTAAGTAGCCACAACTCATTTTAATGAAAAAAAAAAAAAAAAAAAAAAAAAAGGTTCAAGCTAAAATTCCTAGCTTTCCAAATAAGGCCATGAACCTGAAACAATTATTATAGGTTAAGAAATCACTGAATATTATTAATTGACCAACTTATTGCTTGATGGAACTTTAAAATCTGTGTTTTATGTCATCTTTACCACAAGGAGAACAGCATCCATTGGCACCAAACCCCTATTCAGTCATTCTTCTGTTGACTTTCAAACAGTGATTAAAGAACACTCCCAAAGTCACGGCAACAAGAGACTATCCGCTTGAGAAGGTGTAACACAAAAGACACAGGAGATTGTAACAGAAACCAGAGGGACTGAGAAATATGAGATTTCACATTTTACACATCAAAAAAAAAATACACATACAGAACAGTTTATACAGCAGAAAATTTAAAGTAGTAGACATTAGGATCTAGCAATTCACTGAAAGAATGGCAAAGTTGTTAAATCCTCCTAAGTCATTCTAGTACCTTTTACCAAAAGTCTCACATTTTCTACCAACACCTCCTTTAAGCATTCTCCGGCCAAAAGATTTCTTTCTAGGTTTTGTTTATTTGCTTGCTTATTTTTCTTTTAGTATATACTACCCCAGTCAGCAATCAGCCAGCCAGAGTGTACCATGTGTTCAATGTAGAGCAAGGCCTGGGTAATGCTGAAACTCAGATAAAATTTTCACTGTGAGTTATCAGATTCAATAGTAAAAAAAAGATGGACTACCTGATGACTAACATCATTTCTAGTTAACTCACTTTGTTTTGATTTCAGAACAACTTTGCACAACTATAAAACTTTACAAGACAACTTTACAAGTTGAGACAGCAATGAAAAACATGAAATTTCAAAAGTTTCCTAGAGAAGTCTTCATCACTAGGTTTTAAGAGTTCATATTTGATATCTTAAACACATACTTCAGATCTTACTTTCTGAGACTTTTCCCTCTTCATCTCATTGGATTTTTTGCTTTTCCATTTTCTTAAGGACCCCTCAGAGTATAAGAAAACTATAAAAATTATACACAATACAATAAACAATTAAGATGTTTCTTTTCTTGACCTAAGTCCAAAAATGTCAGGTTCCACAACCTTGTGCAGTGATACAGATTAACAGCTCTCCTCCCTAAGAGAAACAAGAGTCCAGTCTCACCAACTGAAGAACACATGTCAAGTCTGCGCTTGGAGCATTCACTTCAGTTTAATACTGAGCCTCAACTAAGCACTTTAGATACCCCCGTCCCACGGGCTTCTGTTACAGGGATCCAAAGCACCCGCATGTAACATCCACGCAAAATGGCATCATGAAAGAAACTTGTGTTTAAAACCAAAGCAAAATATCACAAATTTGTAATGATGTGGTTTTCAATTCTCAGCAGCAGTGATGTCACTATATGGGCTACAAATCATTCAATACCATTATTTACTTTTTCTAGAAAGAAATGCTATTCTAGCAAACTCCTTAATATCTACATCTGCCTTACTTCAGCTGTGTTTAACTCTATAAAACATCTGAGAGATACAAAAACAAGGCTGCCAACAATGACTCACTGAAATTTGGGAGAATAGGGAAGAGGTCTTCAAGAGTTTCAAAAGTACAGTTGAAGATTCTGACGTAACTTTATTTATTTATTTATTTATTTTTGCTCTTGAGCAGCATCAGTATATATATTCAACCCAAATACATTCTAGGAAATGATTTTTAGCCAAATTAATTGCCACAAATTGTCATTAATTTATGACTCACTTAATGATGATACCCTCACTAGACTTGAAAAGAGATTTATAGATTACTTCAAAGATGCCTGTCATTAGACACAGAACAAGAACAAAAATAATCTGTTCCTCATTTTCCACTTCAGTAAAACTTTTTCTCCAGTAAATCTGTTCAGGCAATTAAAATCAATTCCAATTTTTACTTCCCAGGCCTTTATATTTTTTGCTCTTAAGAAAAGAAGGGAATTAAGTAAACAAAACCTGAATTTTAAATCTGAATTCAAATTGCCTGAGGTTACTAAATAAATAAGTGTGGTATAAACAAATGCATATTTCATGTATATTTATAATTAATGGTTTTACAAAGCATTTACCTTTAGGTCAGCCTTTTAGTTAGGGTTGCACTTCATGGAAAACTCCACACACAAAGCACCTTTCCTCCTAGTACTTCAGGGCCCTTAAAGGAGTAGAAATTTCTGAACAGGAAACCTAAGTGCAGAAAGGTGGAGCCATTTTCCTCAGTGACACCAGAACTCAAAATTCCTGACATTCCCCAGCCATAAGTTCAAAGATAACATAGTCAGATGCTACATGCTTTTCATTCCAGTAATTCAATTTAAAACTAATAAACATTTTTTGGCCAAGGTAACAAATATGAAAGGTGGTAAAATTCTGACATGACCAATGATAGGTTCCATCCCCATAAAAGTCTACCTGTTCACTTCATACTTTTGACTTTCATGTATTCTAAAACTATCTTCACCAAAGTCAATGATATGACTTGCTAGAAAAACCCAGGCATCTGACTGTTCAAATACATTGCTCTGGGTCACCTAAAAAGCACTTAAATCCTTTCAATCTGACCGATTTAATATTGATAAAAATTAACAAAGCTCCAGTGAAAAATGAATTTACACATAAATACAAAAACGTATTTGGTATTTAAAATTCTGATATATGTCTCACTGAGTACCCTGAACACCCTGACATATTCTTTGACCCATGCCCCATCTGAACCACAAAGTAATTATGAAATACCTGAGTGGTAATGTGAGCTCTGAGTCACGCTTCCTATAAAATGACACTATTCCAGGTGGTACCTGAGGTTATCAGGTGCTTCTTATGTTAGTACATACTGAAGGATATTATGTAAGGCTATTCATCTCATGAACATACACTAACTTCAGAAGGTCATGGCTTGCTGACTTGGAAGCACACTTCCTTTTATGATGGAAACATTTCCATGTACCTAGGAAATAAGAGTTAATATTGTTTGCTACACAAGAGAAGCTACAGTTATATAGGGAACAGTAAAGAGATGATTTTCCATGTTTAGCTCAATAGAGACACAAAATAAAGATTCCTCTGAGAACCCAAAATTGCAAAATCCAAGGGTTTTATGTGGTCGTCTTTTAGATATTTGTATACTAGTCAGTGATGGGGAAATGAGAATCCCAGGCTTAAGGCACCATTATTCTACTTTGAAAATTGAGTGATGCTTTCTTATAGGATTTGGTTCAACTAACTACCAGATGAAAAGTAGTATTTCTAAGCTGTATGTCAAGCAATCAATTGGATCCCGAGTTCAGAAATTAATGGGAAAAGAATGAGGCATTATTGAATTCCACAGGCTAAGCAGGCTTTTCTTTAAATGGCTGAAGTCCTTAAAAGTTAACACTCTAATGAGTTAATACTGCATCCTGATTTTCACTACTGTGACCAGAAAAACATCATATTCAGTGTGCTGTTTTTCATTATATTATGGAACTATAGCAACTACTCATCCTGTCTCTATATCTGTTTTTCCCATTCCATTTGAGAAAAAGAACTGCGTAATTTTACTTGCTGGCCACTCAAATGTCAATGCAGTCACAGTGGGCAGTGTTTATAGATTCCAAGCTTTAATCAGTCATAAACTTTTGGATAGCGATGGATTGTTTTACAGGGGGAAAACTATTGCATGGACATGTAGGTTCAAATTCTGGTTCTGGCACCTACTAGTTGAGATACTTGGATCAGCAGACTGCTCACATAGGAAAAAAGAGAGTTAAGGCCTGGTGGCTCTGGTGTTGTCTGCGGCTCTGGCATAGTCCACTTAAAGCCCAAGGACCCAGGGGCTGAGGGGAACTATCAAAAATGAATAACTAAGGAAATAAATGTTTCTCCCTCCTCTTTTCTATCCTGCCTGCCTGTCCAGTTGCCTTCATTTCTACCTGCTTCCTTACTCTAAAAAATTGAAATAATTCATTTTTAAGGTCACCAATGATCACAGTTATGAGGCAAGAAATACAGAAATTGAGCTTAGAACAGGAAATTCTCAAGTTATCTAATCTTAGGAACTCTTCACAGTCTTACAAAATACTAAATTCCTCAAAGAACTTACCTTAGAAAATTCTAGAAAACACCTTTTGGGGTCCTGGAATGTTCAAAAAAATTCCATATAAATGAATGGTAATAGTGTTCCAGGCCTTCCCAAATAACCTACCAAACCATACCAAAATGAACATACTTTCTGATAGTGGAGGCAATCTGTATGTTAAAAGGAGGAACATATATTATCCTACTCTATGGGATATACTCACCAAAAATCCAGCCTATGGGAAACTTTATAGAATAAACAGTCCAGTTTGTCAGAAAAATCAAAGGAAAAGATAATGACGGGTGACCCCACACATGAAAAGGGACTGAGAAAGCATATCAACCAATTGCAATATATGAACCTTATTTGAGTCTTGATACAAACAAACTGAAATGAAATATAGTGAGGAAAACAAATTTGAACATTGACTAGATATTTCATATTTGATTATAAGTTTTTAAATGTAACAATGATATTAACAATGTTACAGTATTAAAAGCAAAAAAAAATCTAGTACTTATCTGCTCAGAAATGTGTACAGAGACATCTAGCAATGAAATAACAGAATGTCAGGGATTTGCTTCATAATAATCTGAGCTGGGGAAGGAGGCTGGGATCTCGATGCAGCCAGACTGGCCATAGATCCATCATTGTTGAACTGGGAGAAAGGCATCTGGGTCCTCTCTGCTCTGTATATGCTTGAAATTTTCCATACAAAAACAAAATAAAGAGCAACTTCAACATAGCCATGTCTTGTCTTCTCCAGCAATACCGTGAAATGTCAAAAGCAGGAGTTGTGTGCTGGTCACCCAGCACACTGTGTTCAGAACCAGGCTTTTGGCCAAAGATCTGCAGGTCTGATCTGCCTCTGTGTGTGTGTGTGTGTGTGTGTGTGTGTGTGTGTGTGTGTTGTGAGAGAGAGAGAGAGAGAGAGAAAGAAAGAGAGAGCTACTTTATCTAATAATATTTTATTTGTTCTATTTCTAGGAGTCTTTCTATAGCCTCAAAAAAAGATCACTAGAATAATAATAAAATATTGAAAACTATCATTGAGGGGTTTTCAATTGAATGACAAAAGTAATATTAAAAAAACCTTTTTATATTGGAAAAGGGAAAATATGTGTCACTATCTTTTCTTCTACAAAATAAAGTAGAACAGAGCTATAAAAATTATTTCACATTTATCTCTTAAGGTTCTTCTCAAACCTCAGTTTCAGGAAGCTGGGGGCCAACAGCGATGTCTGCGACCTTATGAAAGGACTTCTGTCAGCTACTGCTGGACAAATCTGGATCTATATCTGTCCAATCCATTGTCCACCCCACCACCACCATCACCCTCTCCTGCTCCCTTCCCTCATCTCAAGGAAGGGAAACAAATACTGAATTTAATGTCATGAGTCCACATCTGGTGATGCCATATTCTCCAAAGGATGACGTGTCTGTGTCTCACATTCTTTTTTTCTTTTAGGTAAAATGTTTCAGATAAAAATTCTTAAAGAACTCAGCAACTCCAAAGCTAGCGTCAATTATTTCACTTAGAAAATAAATGAAAGAATATGTACACCAGTGACTTCATAATTGAACGTGAGAAAGGAAAAATGTTGGAAATTTGGCAGGTATAATTGTCATGTTTTTCATACGGGTCTAATTAAACGTGATTTACAATGCCTACTGCCTTTTTCAAACCCTGTTATTAAATAAACAAACAACAACAAGGAAAAAAACTGAAACTGTCACTTCTCGAGTGCTTTATATACATTGTGGGAGGCTGCACTCGAAGTGAGAAAGGCATCAAAATGACTCGGTGTACGGCAGTGTAACTTTGTAGCTAAGAGTGCGACCCAACCATCAAGGTTAAAATCACTGGTCTGCCATTTATTAGACTTTGGGCAGGATGTTTAGCTTCTCTATGTATCATGGGCTTCTCAGCTATAAAACCACGAGAGTAGGAGTGTCACAGAGCTGTCAGTAGATGAGAGGAGAAATGGACAATGCTTGGGGCAGTGCCTAACACATAACATTCTATAAATGCTACCTACTACTCTAATTGGATGGGTTTTTTCCACTTTTCTTTTTGCCTTTGTTCACTCAAAAAACAAAGATTTTATACCCTTTTAATTCTTCAGCCTCATCAGTGACTACTGTAATCTATTTTAAACCTTGACTCTTCTATTTTTTCCATAGTAGAAAGGAATTTTTTCTCTAGGGAAAAATAATAGCAGCAGCAGCAAAAAACAAAGGTGGAGTTAGTTTTCCCTTTGCTCTGTACCAATCATGGTAGCAAATTCTTAATTCCTGGAACCTAGAGATAACTGCACTTTTTTCCTAAGGTCCTGGGCAATTCTCAGAATTAGAGAAGAGTAAACTCCTAATCTGCCCCCAAACCCTTTGCATTGGACATCCATATTCCAATTATTATTAAATCTCCCATGACTCTTTCAAGATAAAGACACGTAGACAATTCATATCAACAGGAAAGGACTAGAACAAATTCACAGGATTCTGGAGAAATGAACACTGCATGTCATAAACAACTTTTACTCAAAAAAAAAAAAAAAAAGTACATTTGTAGTATCGAAGAGACTCCTGGGTTGTGAACTTACTCGCAGGGCATGAAATTAATTGATACACCAGAAAATAACCTAGGGAAGCACAAAAGCGTTTAAAAAAAAGTCTATATTCTAGGCTATAAAGAATGAGGAAAAGAGAGATGGACTAAAAGTCATGTATTCTCCAAGTTCCAAAAATGTGGGCATTTGGTATGAGAGCTAAAAGTAAAGTTATAAAGCTTACACTGAAAAAAAAAAGTTAGCAAATAAAGTAGATAAAACCAATTTTGAGATGAGTGCTGCCCAATGCAGAGCTTACAGAGATGAGTGTGCAGCAAAACATTAGAAATATAAAGAGCTAATAATGGCATATTTAATAATCTAGCCAATTAGACATTAGTATCTCTGATTTTATATATTTATATCCAAGCTGAAGTGCACGTAGCAAGACAAATATTTTTTAACAGAATTCTGGGAAAATAAACAGTGTTTGTGTTGGTTGTTAAGGAATAAAGTGAGGACTCCGCCCTGTCCCATGACTGCCTTGATGTGAGTGCAACTTGGATATTCAAGTGAGAAAGAGTATGGAGCAGGGAAAGAATCAGTAAAGTTGGTGAAATTTGACACGTCATTGTGTGATCCTACAAGTCTTCACTAAAGCCTATTTGATGGGGCAAGGTTCCCTGTGGCAATTGGTATGGGGAGAAGGGCGTTCAGAGCTCTCTTGAGTGATACAGACAAGGGGTTTAGGACACAGTATCCCAGAGGCAGAGGGAGTCCTGAGGAATGAAGACACAGAAATGTGTGGGATCACCAGGAGGCTCCGGGCTGAGCCATGTTTTAGTCTCTGAATGCAGATAAAACTGCCTGATACTCAGTTACCAAGGTACAAGGTTACTGGTATAAGGAAACAATGCAAATATAATCAAAGGTCAGAGATTCCATGGGAACCTAAGGGCCATGGTCATTTGATCAAGGGTGGCCCTGGGTGACAGTGTACCCCAATGATTTACCAGACACTGGAGGACTCTCTGGTGGACACTATTGAGCTACTAGGAGGACCTACTAAAAGGGGCTGTTCCTCCTAGGGAATGATCACTGTGGGAAGCTCCGGAGGGGCAGACAGATTGCACCAGTGGATGAGACCTCCAATTACAAAGCTAAACCAGAGTTTGAACCTCATTTTGCCACCTCAAATCCAGTACTTAATGCCTAGTCAGACATCCGTCTCTGAATTTCCCATCTGTCCCATTGCCCTTGGTGGGGATCACTAAAAGATCTTCTCCCTTACTTCACTGCTCCTTTATTTTCCCATCCTTCCTGCTACATACAGATCAGGACTCCAAGAAATTCCATATACATCACAGCCTCGGTCACTGCCAGTGGCTTCCCACTGACCTGCAAATCAGTCCTGCCATGCTAAATTCTGGGCACCTGCCCCCGGCTTAAGCAGCAATACACTAGAACCCCACAGTTCCCACAAAGCCTGGAGGCCTCACTGAACTCAGGCTCTTCTCTCTGGCTTTTTGCAGATGACTTAAAGTAGTGACCTTTAATATTATAGGAGTCTCTAATTAGTCCTGTGGCCCCAAACTCTCCTGGTTTTCCAAAGTACTGATGCAGAAATTAACTGAGAGAGAGAGAGAGGAGAGAGAGAGAGAGAGAGAGAGAGAGAGAGAGAGAGAGAGAGAGAGAGAGAAAGAGAGAGAGAGGTGGCTAAATACAAGCAGGTCAAACCTCCATATTTTATGCTCTTCTTTGACATTGCCATCCAGGGCAAGGGCTCCCCAGACATAGCCTTTCCTCTTTTTCAGAGTCACACACTTTGGTGTAGTAGAAAGATCCTGGTTCCAGAGCTCAGACAGCAGCACCCTGGTCTCAATCTGTCAGTATACACAGTATGGCCTGGAGATAGCCAGCAAACTCAAGCCCCCCACATCTTTCTATATAAATTTTATATGCTGAGATGTTTCCTTCCAGCTGTAACAATCTGATTCTAAGATCCCTTTCATACTTTGGCTGGCCTAAGAGTAAAGAACTACCTTGGTATTGAAATCTTGAGGTTTAGCTATTGTACAAGCCTGGATCAAGCATACTTGTCCTGCCTAGAGATAAGTTCTTCCTTTTATAATCTTTTTCCTTGATGGACCGGTTTGAACAGTCAAATAAGCCTAAGAATAGTTACCATTTGTGATCTATATGCCAAGCACTGTTCTTCAAAGTTTACAGACTCAACCGAAACATCCTAAGAGATCTGAAGGAGGCAAGGGTTCCCTGGCTACAATTTCTCGGCCCCTTCTACTCTGTTGTGCCCAAGAACTAATGCTTAGTAGGCTACACCTCATCTCCCACAGTTACGGGCTTTGTTAAGACCTAGTGAAGATATATGCAGAAGCATATGAAAAGTTATAAGCCCCAAGATTCATGTCCAGAATAAAGTAAGACTTTCCAGAAAATGCTAAGCAGAAAGCAGGTGGTTTCGCTATTTTGAGAGCAAGAAAAAATGATCAAGACAGAGCCAAAAGTATTGCTTGGGTAAAATAGTACAAAACAGCAGATGTCAAGGAGATGAAACATTCATCAGCAACTCTTTGTTCTCCTCAATAGAGAAAACTGAAGCAATTCTTAAAGCCCTACATCCCATATAGGAGAACCCAAGACTCACAATTGTCTCCAGACTCTTGAATATCCCAGGGTCTAAAGGTAACTTTCAAATTGGAGAGCCTTGAGTTGGATGAAGGGATTTTTGTCATGGGAATTGTTTGAGAGAGAAAAAAGCCAAGGTTCCTTACCACCTTAACAATCTATAAGCCCATTAAAGAGCTAATTTACTGTGTTATACAGATAAACAAGAACCGCAAAGGAGTCACAGAAAGAAAAGATCTGCAACAAGTTGGCTGTGGATCCGGCCTTTCTTAGCAGGGGAAATTGATGAGTCGTGGAGAAAGGGAAAGAAGCACTGGGATGGCGCAAAGTAAAGGCAAAGGGAGGGATTAATAAAGAGCTCCTTGGGGATGATGACAGACCTACAGACAGCTGAGTTAGTGAGTGGCTGCTTGGCCTCAGTGCTCCAGGTTGTGAAGTATTTCACTCTGTGGCCAAGGGACTTCACTACCTTTCCCCATCCTCCCTGGAAAACATAAACACTCTTGCCTTGTGCTTTGTCATTTACCTAACCTCTTGAGAATCTGCAATACATAATGCTCTATCTGAAAAACCGCAAGCTTAAATTCTTTCATTTTTTCTTATTTTTTTAGATTATAGACTTCTGCATCCTGGTTACTTGGTAAAGATTTTATCACAACCTTTGGATGTTTTGAGATAACAGATTTAGCATCTTATTATAAAACCCAAGTGCTCTTTTTTTCCTTGGTGAGCCTTTCAAATCCTTTTTTTAACTCTCACATATAAGGAATACCAACTCTGATGCCTGGCCATTTTGAGAAGTAATTTTTGAGCTCCCAGATTACTGCCTATAAATTGCAGACTAGTGGGCTTGTTCAGCTTCCATTGCTGCCAAAAAGGACATACAGCACAGATGACAGCAGGTGCCTCTAAGGCAGCTTCCTCCTGAACCTCCCTGCAGACCTCATCAGAGTGCCACAAGGGGCACACTTAAACCTGGCGTCCTCTTGAAGGCTTTGATTACACTGTCATTCACCTTCTGAGGCAACATGACCATGGAAGGTAAAAAGAACACCACATCATTCCAGAGAATTTTGTGAACTTGAGGTTGAAATGATTTACGTTTTCTGTTGCGACACAGGTGGTTAAAGACACATTTTTTTCTGAAAAATCCCTCCATATGGTGAAAACAGAAAGGTGGGGTTCAAACCATTTAAATATATTCTCCCAACTAAATTCCCACTGAAAGTAAAGATAAGGGAGTTTGGAGGAAACGGGTAACCTGTTCATACAGAACATGCTTTTCCAAACATCCTTCCCAGATGCACTAACACTTAATTCGCTTATACTTGTGTCCTTCCCCTTCTGCCAAATCCCAGCCTTAGAAAACACTCACTACAGTTAGTGGCTACAGCTGAAGCCCTTGGGCACTGGAGAAAGTCACTCACAGGTCGAGAGGGTCATGCTGTATACTTGAATGAGTCCACAAATCTGGGTGGCCCTACCATCTTTCTCTCTCAGATTCAGTCCCTCACTCTACTCAACTATTATTTTCACTTTGAAACTTCCACCTTTCCTGACACCCACCCTCCATGACCCCATTCTCAGATCCAATACAGAGAAATAAAATTTATCACATGGGAACTTTCCATATCAGATTAAGTCACACCTCTACCAGCCTTCCTTCAGCTTCTTTCTCCTGTTGCATTCTGCCACCTCCTCTCATCAAAGGTCACTCATTCCATTTGAGCTTTAGATCCCAATCTGCTGTCCCTTCTCATTTGCATAAAACCAATTACTCCTTTTCTCCCTTGTTTAATCCATCAACTTCTCTTTCAAACAGCCCCACTCCACCAACAATTCAACATACTCAAGTCCTACCTTACAGGACACCACTTCAACCTCCACTAACTTGTCTCTAGTTAATGCCTTATTTCTTTGCTTCCTTCATGGGAAAAAATGAAAATCGTCACCCTTGGGTATCTCCATTTCTTTCATCTCCCTTTCATTTTCAACCCACTCCAATCCAGTTTGGTGTCATCACTCCCTGAGATAGATCTAGTCCAGGCCAATAATGACCTTTTATTTGCCAAATTCCGATAAAAATTTGGTTTTCATTTCTTAGCTTGGTTCTGATCTTGACAGTGTTTGACAATAATGATTCAATTTTGCCCTGAAACACCCCTTATCTTCACAGTGGTCTTCACAGTGTTTTCTTCCCTCTAGTGTGGATTCTTTGCTTTGCAGATTTGCTCCTGTCTGCTCATGAGGGTTCAAGCATGAAACCAGATCCCCTTCTCTTTACACTTTGTATCAGGAGTCAAAAGACCCACTACCCATAGGGACAGGCAAGTGATACAATTAAGTGAAGTAAAACTGAACAATTAAGTGAAGTAAAACTGAATCAGCTCTCCAGTTTAAAACAGAGCAAATGTTAATAGATCTCAGGAATCAGGGTCAGGTGACCATCAGGAGAGGTACAGACTAGAACAAAGTAGAAAGCAGGCCCTCCTACGAAAATAATTATCTAGGTTAATCCAGAAGTACTGATTTATATGCAAAATATTATTTATTTCTTGGCATGTCCTGATATGGAGCCCTGAGACTCCATGTCCTGGTCTAGCAGTTAAGCCCACAACCTCTGACTGACACAGTCCATACATCCCAAGGGCTTGGGTTTACAACTCTGAGCTGGGTTGGGGGGGGGCGGGGTGGGGGGCAGTGGAAATAACCAAGATGAACAACTAAATAAAAATAAATGTTTCTTCCTCCTCTCTCTTTCTGCCTACTTCCCTATTCACCTCCATTTCTGTCTGCACCTTTCCTTAAAAAATAAAAATAAAAATAAATTCTTTCTGATACAAATGAAAGAATCTACACCCCAAAGGTATTTTATTGGTTCTTTTAACTGAAAAGCCTAGAGAGACAGCTTAACATTGGGTTTAATCAGCATGATCAAAACAGGTGATCTGGATTCCACCACTTCTTTATTGTCCCTAGTCTCAGATAAGCTCTATCATACGGGAGCAGGACAGCTGCAAGGCCTCTGAGGCCACATCCTGCCAGGTCGAAGCAGAAAATAAGAAGGATTCTCTTCCTGGAGGGCCCCCACTAACTTAACATTCCCTCTAGGCCAACATGGGTTACAAGGCCATATTTTTTATTTGTTTCTTGCTTTTGTTTCTATTACTCTATGCTTTTTGTGATATGAGTATTGCATTTCGGTGTGTATGTTATACCATACCCACCACCAGAGATCTAGTGTACAAGCTCGAACCTACCACTGTAGCTAAGTGACTTGGGGAGTGACTAGCCAGCCCTGGGTCACATGTTTCATTTGGAGTCAGGGGTGAAACTGAATTTCAAGCAGAGAGTCTGAGATTGAAGGATAGGAAATTTCTTAAATTGAAATTAGGGTGCTGCTCTCAAAAGAGAAAATACATTCCGGGTAGCCAAAAATCCATAAACATGCTATAGCAACTTGTTCAAATATTTTAAAAACACCACTCAGGCCAAATGAAACAGGTTGGCCAACTGCAGGTGGTGTCTCAACCTCCAGTTGCAGTCCTTCTTTCTCTGCTTGTTTCCTAGGTGATCGCATCCAAGACTGAGACTCCATTTACCATCTCTCGACCAAAATGCCACATTTTTATCTGACTCACAAATTAACTGCCTACTCAACATCTTCACTTGGCTGCTTCAAATTCATTTCAAATTCAATTTGCCCAAATGAAATTAACGCTCTCTCCAGCCCAAGTGCCTCTCCCAACCAAACTTGGCCCTCCCCCAGTTTCGATTACAGGAGGGACTGGGGGGTACTAGGGGTGACCAACAAGACCAACACAAGAAGGTACTGTTTGAAAAGGAAAAAAAAAAAATCGATACAGCTCTATATCTTTCAGGAAGTTAACTGTAAAGTTAACTGTAAGCCTCCATTGAAATTCTTTCGTTATTCCATGTATTCAAGGAAGACGTTTGATCATTTGTCCAAATTGGCATTTACCACTTCCTGTCTCTTCTGAATTGATTCTTAAGACATGTAGAAATGAAATTTCATCATAAGAAATACCAAAGGGAGAAAGACTGTCAAGGGACAAACAAGGACGTTTTTGCTTTCTTGTTTGTTAGCACAATCATAGTTGCCCAGCAAACACGCCATCTCCTTTGGTCCTGACAACAGCTGAGGAGGTAGCTAGGGTAAATATTAGCATCCTTCATCAAATCCGAAAGAACCACTGATTGTACGGAGCACCATTATTTTATGCAACGCTCTATTAGAAAAAATATCACAAATTAAACTATAGCATACAAAGTACTGTAGACTATCTCTAAAGTGTAAGTTTTATAATTTCTAATTGAAGACTCACTCTTTAGATAAGAATCCAGAGACTCAGACATTTGAACGAAGTTAAATTAATAAATTGAAGAAGGGTCTTGAACCCATGGGAATCAGTTTCCTAATCTGTTCTTCCCCCAGTCTAGTCCCAGGGTCTGAATTATCTCCAGGGCTTCTTCTGGAGCCCCAAAGCTTTTCTGATATATAATGGGTAAAGGAAAATCAGAACTAAATGAACTAAACAAATGCTTTTACCTTGACAAGGGTTCTAAAACAGAATAATTTAGAACTTGACTTTTCTCTAACTCTTGACATCTTAGGAAATACTGCTTGCATAAACAGCCAGAATATCAGTATGTAGGGAAAAGATACCACCTTTAATTTTACTGCTAGCTTAGTAGGGTCGGCACAAAAACTTACAATTGACCCTTAATTTTAAGTACAAATCCCAAGACAATTTTCACTTGTGGGTGATAATACTGGGCACTTAGCCAAGATAAAATGTTCATTCTTTTATAATAAATTATGCCCATTTACCGATTTTTCTTTTGTTTCTTTGTTTCAAAATACCCATTTGGAAAGGTTCCATTTTATACTTAACTGCTGCATAAATTAATGCAAAGCAAAGGTGTAAACCTAACAGTTATAATCAGTTTACACAAGAAGTCATTTGATTTCAACACCCAAAATTCATTAAAAGGAAAATTTGTTGCAAAAGTCAAGAAATTCAGTGTGTGGGACTAGAATAAGACAGAATAGGCTTAATTCATGACAAAGTTTTATATTTAGATCTAGTGGTTTTACATTGTGTATTCCCCACAGCATTTTAGAATGATGCCTTAAGCAAAGACCCTGCCTAAGAAGTACATGCAAAGAGAGATAAATATTCCCTTTTCTTGGTCCTGTGCTGGGTCTGGAGATGAAACAGACTGGGACGTCTTGGCGGCACCTCTGGTGAGTCAAAGTTTGTGACAAAGGTGCATTAAATTTAACACTGGAAATCTCAAGGAGTTGACATCTAATCCATGAGTCCTCGTCACTCCATGGGCTGCTAGAGCTTTCAGAGCCTTTTGGGTGTGGGAATCAGAGAGAAAGAATAATGGATCCTTGACCCCTGATTGTGTGCATAGCCCTGTCACATCCAGTGCCTTGTTTCTTCAGAATCACTGCAGCAGGACTGACCCATATTTAGGCAACAAATGAAAGTGGTCACATGCCCAATAGGCAGAAGACAGGCTAGAAAATACTCTGAGAGGAAGAAGTTCAGAGACATGTATGGATGGCCACCATCAGAGGTACCTGCAGCAGCCTCAGCCCAAGGGGAAAAACATCCCCTGGATCCAACTCTAAAGGATCAGGGGAGAAAAGTAGAACAGGAAATGAAGGTATGGATGGTTGTGCAAGTAAATGCATTTCATTAGGAATGCCTATTACTGAGTCCTAAGTGGCCCTCGACTGTGGAGCAGAAATATACCCTTACAATGGCAATCATAAACCAGAATCAAGCTATCCCAGACCAATCTGACTTGCTTCTGCATCAAAGCAGAAACAACATTGCCTGCCACCTGCTCTCCAGAGCAACACTTTCTCCGAGTATATATGAATATGTACATAAATTCCTTTAAAATACACAGAAAGTTGCTATGTAATGCCTCATGGGAAAAATCTGTTTTAGAACCAAGTGCTAGCAGGAGTGAAGCTTTCCCTAAGACATCATTTAATGATTTCCTTTCTAACAAGAAATACTACATAAGTAGGATGAGGAAGGTGAATGCATCCTTTCCAATAAACCTTAAGACATGGACACCCTTTTTGTGTTTCCCTATGAATCTCAAACTTCTTATTTCTGGGAGCAGGAGAATTATGCCTGAGAACATTTACGATGGGCACCACTGTATCCCACACCCCAGAGGCCAAGTATAATAGAACTGGCTACCATCTACCCTACTGAGTTCTCGCTATAGACAAGGCAGAAAGACAAGCTCTTTAAAGATCTCAGTACTCACAGCAGAAATTCCTTTATAAGATTATTAAAAGAAATGGATTATTGAAAAAAATGGGATCTTTCAATAAAGATGTCCCAGTTCTTACAAAGGAAAGTCAAATGACTATGATGTCATTGCTTGCCAATTACAGGTTTCCCCCGCTCTCCGGAAGTTCCAATGAAGAGTATTCCTATGAACCCATTTCAAAGTCAAAATGGGGTAAAGCAAAGAAGCAATAACCATTAACCTATACGGGAAATTTTTGGACCATTTTCAGAGACCCAAAATAATCTCTCCAAATTAGCATATAAATAACACATAAACCCTAAAGTAAAACTAACAAAGGAAAAGCAGGAATGACATGATACATACAAAGAGGAGCTTGGTGGAGCCATTCTCACTGCTTGGGGTACACACTGCCTCTAGCATGACTGCTGAACAACAAACACGAAATTACTAGTTTCTCTTTTTGCCTTTTGTTGTAAAAGTGAAACTCATCTTATTTCCTTCAGTTAGTGAAAACTGACTAATATAGGTCTTTCACGAAAGCAAAGTGGTGTAACCAGAACATTCAAAAAGTAAGGGATTCCTGAACTTGGTTTACTCTGTAAAAATGACACATCTCATTCTCCAAAGCACATACATCCATCCCCTCTTACACATCTTGTTTCAATATGCAGGCAGCAGAAACAACTCTGTCACCCACACCTAGAGACTTTTCCATGTATCCCAGCTAAGAATGCTCTCGGGTCCTCTCTTGAGTGCACTGTCTTCTCAGAAGTTCTCCTTGAATGTGTTCCATCCATCCTACTGTGAACAGGCTCAGAGCTGAAAATACAAAATGACCAAGTCACTGGCCCATCCCTCAAACGTTCAGTCACGACATGCAAGTGAAGAATCATATTTGAGCATGAGAAGGTAGGCACAGCATAGGAGTAGCACACAGCAATCCTTCCTCGGGGTGGAAGGTCAATGGTCACAGAAGGCTTCAGTGAGTGGTGACCCTTGTTGGGTCTGAAGAATAATTATAAAGATACAAGACAGACAAAGAGGGGAGAGCATTTGAGGACAAAAGAATGAAAATGAAGGATGCTACCAGGGTACTTAGTGTCATTCAGAAAAGTATCAATGACAAAGCGGAGGCGAAGTTAGGAAAAAAGGATGAGTCTGGTCAACAAACACCAGGCCTCAAAGGCCAGTCTTCAGTGCTTGTCTGACCAGAGCACACAGGACAGCAGCCAGACCTGCGGGAGGGGAAAGGGCAGAGGGAGCCAGAAGCTCAGCAGATCACCAGGGCAGTATGACCTCCTTCCTAGCGTGCTTTGTAACTCTCCTTATTTTAGTATCCCAGTCTTACCACACATCCTGTAGATTCTAAGAACTAGTCTCTTGCTCCTTTTCAGACCAATATCTTCCAATTAACCATGACCTTGAGTTTAGAACAAGACACAGTTCCATCAAGGGCTCTTGATCCTGAGGGGCAGCTCCAAGGTCAGCAAAAGAAGAAAAGTGGGGGTGGTGGGGGTGGAGGGCTCTTAGAGATCAGGGGGAATGACAGAACTGATTTTAAGCAGATGGCTTTTAAAGGCAAATAGCTAGATCCTAGATCACCAGTTACAGATAGTTTCAAAATCGCTTTAAACACAATAAAGATGGACGGAGCTGTTGGTTCTTATCTGCTCCTTCTGGGCCTCTAAGGCAGCAACCCCGTGCTTTCTGAAATTGCTAGTCTGTCTTCATCTGATTCATATACTTCTATGTCTTCGAAAGGAATAAAATACTTTTGTTATATACATGCTTTTAAAATTAACTTAGGACAATTTCTTGATACCTTATGTAATTAATTAGATGCATCCTAATTTTCCTACACAAACTCAGAGTGAAAAATCACAAGTCTAAGCTTTCACCCTTCATAACACCAAAATGCCAGAGAAAGGACACTGTATTTCCACATAAACACAATGTCCTCCAAGTGGATCCAGCCAGACCAACATAAAATGCTGGCCCACTTCAAAATTATGTAGTCATACCTAAAAATAGAACTGTCAACTTCAGTAAATATATATTTATACATTTTATATTAATTTTCAAACCAGACAAAGCTAGTGCTTGATTCTTCCCTTGTGCAGAACCAGTGAAAATGTGGGTTTCCACAAAGCAAGGAAACGACTTCTAAGCAAGAATAACCTTATCCTGAGAGCTAGATTTTAAAATGAAGATGCTGAAAAACGTTTTAAAGCCCTCAAAAATCAGGCTGAGTTAAACATTAAAAAATGGAATTAAGAGTTCTGCATTGACTACTAACTCAAAGAATTTTGCAGCCTTGGGGTCTTCATCTGTAAAATGGACAAGATGTGAGGGGAAGCAAAGTAAAATTATTAGATATCTATGTCTTTTCCCCATTTTTAATGGATTTTGTGATATATACAGAATAGATTCTTTCCAGAAAGAGAATTACTTATTTTCACTAAAAGATACAATTTTTAAAAAACCAATCAAAGGAAATAAAATGGAGGACAATAAAAGTGTTTCAATCATCTGAGTACAATAGTAAATTTCCATTTCTATCTATGCAAAAGCTAGTTTATGAAATACAAATAACTAAGTGGTACAAAATATTTCTGAAAGATGCCTATATAGATCTCCCAACCAAAAAAAAAAAAATGCTCATTTTTGTATGTTCTAATGGCCAGGACAAAAAAGGACAATTTGGCACATGATATTATCTGCAATCATCTCTAGTTATTTTAAGAGAGTAATATGTGTATCAACAGCATGCTTAGGACAACAAAGCAGCAGAGAGAAAACAGAAATACCATAAGTTCATTCTTAGACCTTAAGAAATGCCCTCCTTCCAACAAAAGGATGAGATGGATGACATATCACTGAGTTCCAAGAGGAAGCAGAGAGTGAAAAAAAAACTAAATAAATACAGTAATAAAGACAGAAATATACTTGTGCTCCAGAATGCTGGACATAATAGAGAAATAACAGAGATGAGAAAATCAAAGAGGCTTGAAACATAAGACCTATGATATAACAAGGCAAATAAGAGGAAAAAGACTAACTATAGACAAATCAGAATCTGAGCACCTCTGAATCTAAAATCTCAAATAATCTCAATAAAAAAAGAAACTAGATACACCCTATATTTCATTTATCTCTGCCTCAGACCAGCCAACTGTCACATCAATCAAAAATTCACCGACTCATCATTTTATAGAAGTAGTTGAAAAAAAGAAAATTTAAAACACCGCATCTACTTATGAATGAACGGTCATTCAAGAGAGATGTCTCTTCTACCTAGAGTCAATGTCATTAAGCCACAGCACTCATTAGTGTGGGGAAAGGAAGTGTGAATTGACAAATTACTCCTATTAATGTAATACCCTCCATGCTTCACAAAGTTATCAACTATACCCTCTCACAGCCACTCTAGAAGACTGATGCTACAACACTTAGCTTACAAATAGAGAAGTTAAAGATCAGAAGGGTTCAGATTAGCATAAACAGAAAATTATACATTTCTATGGACTGCAAGTTTCCAGACACTCAGAAATATTTCCTGAAAATTGAAGGCCTATCTCTATAAGGCTAATGCCTTTTGAGTACTATCCAACTAGGGAGTGTCCCAACCACACTAAATGGTACATTAACGTTGCTTCCCAGAAACCACACATGCCATCATTCTAAAAACAGAATCCTTCCCTCCTACGAAGCAAAAACTAGGTACCTACTTAAAATTAGAAAAAGATCCTACTATCAAACAGCCTAGAGCTTATTTGGGAAGACATGACAATGTCTTTGGAATAGAACCAGCATCATCCAATCATGCAAGTTAGAAACTAAGAAGCAATCTTTCAGGCATCTTGCTCACCCTGTACTGCCAACCCATCACCACATCCAATCATATCGGCTCTTTCTGTTTCTCTAAACATTCACTTCTCTCCATCTTTACTTTGCTGGTCAGATGATAATCATTTCTTTTTAAACTACTGCAAAATTTCAAAATTGGTCCATCCATGTTTCCTCTCAGATTCCCTACAACCCATCCATCCATCCACTCTCTTTACTGCAATCAAAGTTACATTTTGTCAATCTGATCACTTCAAACCCATGCTAGAAATCCTTGTGACTCTTAGGGAAAAGGCCTTGTCTCTTAACCTTTATTCTCTATTCCAAGTAACAGGGATTTATGCCCCTCGCTCTCTTCTACTACAGGGCATTTGCACCCTCTATCACCTTTGTAAGGCCTTTGTAATGTACTAATCCTTCATATCTCAACTCATCACTTCCTAAGGAAAGCTGCTTCAATGTCCTTGACTAGATTAAAGCCCTTGACATTTTTACCGCTCTTCTAGGCACTTAGGACAGCTGTCATTGAACACTTCATGCAATTACTTTTGTATAAAGCATTTTTTAATCCTATAAAAATGGAAACCTTATCTGTTTTGCTCACTATGGTAGCTGGTTACACACAATAGGCATTTTTGCTGAATGAATAGAAGGACAAAGATCAATATAAAGTAAAACGAAAAAAGTGTCTTAGAAAAGATACACATAAAAGGCCCCTAAACAATGTGAAAACAGGCCTCTTCCTTTTACAAGTAGTCTTTCCTGGGAATTCCCTGAGGTCTCTTCAGCCCAACTTAGCACTGTCATGTGATTTCTTCAGCTGTCCTTTCTCCTCTGCTCTGGTCAGACATAAAATAAACAAGAGAAAGTTGGGCCCTGCATTGAAGGAGTTTGGTCCTACGGTGTTTGTTTGCCTTGATAAAGGCAGGAGAAGGAGGGATTGCTAATACCCACAAACCCACCGAAGCAATTCCTGAAGTAAAATGGTTCCTAAGAACCACTGACAACTATGATTTCTGAGGAAGCCTTACCAGGAGGCAGGTCAATCCCCTTATACAAAGCCCTATATATTTCTCCCTGCTTTAAATGCCAGTGGAAGTCTCTCTCTGTCAAAAATGCATTTCTTTTCAATATTCGCTACCATTAATTTCCCATTGCTCAACTAAACCAAGCAATTTAGAATCCAGGAACTACCCACATTGATACATGTCCTATTAAGAAGTGTCTGACCTTCACTCTTCCCATACCCAGTGTCTCAGGCACTAACGTAGGTCTGCCCAGTCCTTTCACTCACTGTGTCATTACAGCAGTGAGGTCAAGTACCAGACCTGGAATCAAGATGATGGGTGCTGGACTTCTTTGTGCCTTGGTTTCTATAAAAAGGAGCAAATGTCAGCACCTACTAACAGAGGTGAAAGCACCCACAAAATGATCTTAGCACAGTGCCTGGCACATACCATACATAAAATAAACGATCGGCATAGTTAATATTCTATTAAGAAAGTCTCAGGTATTCACTGAAGTGACTTCTTTATTCCTTATCCAAGAGGCTTATTAAAAACTCTGTAAAAAAAAAAAAACACTCAAGGAAAAAAACATATAGACATTGGTACCTGTGAAATAACACAGGCAATTTACAGAGAGATAGCAGTTACTGTATCTCTGCTGCAGAGGACAGTAGGCCCATGACCTACATCCCAGTTACACATCCAGGAACTAGTCATTAGTGACACCCACTGAAAAAATACGGATGTGGGCGGGCCCTTGCTCCTCCCATCACAACGTACATCTTGTGTTTGCTCAGTGCATTGTAAAATTCAAAATACAAAGCGCTACTTATCAGTTTCTTTCTTTTTGGCAGGAGGTGAATATGAGTTCAGCTGTTCCCCAGCCAAGTCCAAATCTGAGGTGCACAAAGTGCGCACGTGTGTAGGATAATATAATCTGCTAAGAAAACAGGCAAGGTGGCCACATCAGGTATTCAGTCACTGGGCGACAACTGCTCCATAGTAAACCCTGCTCTCCACACCTGCTCTGGTATCCTCTTCAGGAATTAAATGTGGTAGGAAAATGAATATCTTAGCAGGGGAGCTTTTCATTAAAATGCCCTCACATTTTTTTTTCTTAGATATCTCATTTTATCCTGGGAAAATGTATGAAAATAATGAAACAAAATTCTACTCTGTGTAGAAATGATTTGATTATCTAGTTACCCACTACTCAGGGATTTGCCTGACACCCAAGGCTGTGTAGGATGTAAGGTACTGAGAATAAAGAAAGCACCAAACAAAGAAACCATTCTACTGCACAGTTTCAGAGAAATCGAGAGGCTTCTTTGTTACCACTCTGAGCCAGAGAAATAGGTGGTAGCATTTGTTTTCTGCATTCTCAACTTTTAGACAACATTCCCTGTCTCCATGGAAGAGGGTCAGCTTGTTGGGGTCCATGTCCGGGAAGGGTGAGACCAAGCTTCTGGGACAGTCGAATGTATTTCCATGTCTTTCTTACGCCACTACCCTCTCCACCCTGTTGCCACCTCTCAGGGACAGTGAAATGCTCCAGGGTCTATCTGAAAGCAATTTGCCCAGAACATTCTTTTAAGGGATAATTTCTGAAGGTCTTTACTGCACACCAAAGCCATTAACCCTTTCTGTTTGAGGGAAAACTAATGGGTGACATTCTTTCAAGATTAGGAATGAGTTAAAGAACTTGGCAATTCTGCCTCTACTGCTCAGATTTTATCTAAGTACCCATTTGGAAAGACACTTTTCAGAGAGGGATGCTATTTATCAATGTGGCTTAAGGTGGATCCTTGCCAGTCAGGAGAAAAGGAGCAGACACAGAAAGGCCTGCAGGTCAGACGATGAGTCCTAGAATGCAGGGCAGGACGTTGATGGACCTGAAGAGCTCCCATGACCAGAAGGTCCCAGGAATCATGTTCGTGGGTGAACAAGAGCCCTGCAGTCAGATTCCAAGGACAGCTCTCTCCTCAGAGTTCCTGGGGGTCTATAAAAGGACAGGTAGACAGCAGCATCAACACAAGTCTTCTGGCTGCCATACTTTCTAGCTCTTTCAATGCTTGTCAGAGTGGGGAAAGGGAATGGGTGCTGGTGGCTCAGGTAGACTGCTAAATCATGTTCTTTCTCCTTCTCTACCTGAATTTTCAACTAGAGATGCCCTCAATGGTAAGGGCCTCACAGGTGACTGCACAACAGACTAAAAGCGATCATGAAAGTAAACCCTCAGTTCAGTGCCTTCCTCCTTCCTGTTATTCACTCTTCACCCAAGAAGAGAAGTTCCATCCCTTTAGAGCCAAGCCCTACTCTTGATGCTTGGCTTTGTCTGAAAGTCACCCCTGAAGCACTCTTTAGCCACTGGACTAGATTCTGACAGGTCTTTTGCTGTTCTCCAATTCAAATAAATAATCAAAGGGCCTTTAAAACCAACTAAACATATCCAAAACAATATACACAAAGCAATTCCAAAAATGGTTTTAGTAACACTTTTGAAGTTGGTTACAATCTTCCAGAGTGATGCTGTTCATAAAAAGCAAACTCATTTGTAGGTTAAATGCTTTTAAAAACTTTAATGCAATTTCACAACTTTCTCATTTTCCTGGGACATATATCCTGACATGACTCAACATTTTAGACAGTCCCCTGCTAAGGGGATAGAAGTTACTGTCTCTCCAGTTACTGTCCCCAGGGATGGGGAAGATTATGGGGTGCTCCAGAAATTATTTAATATAATGAAATATCACTGACAGGAGACTTTCACCACTATATATATGTGAGTGTGTGTGTGTGTGTGTGTATATATGCATACATATATATATACATATATACACATATGCATATATACACACACATAAACACACACTATATAGAAGTGTGTTTGTATATATGTGTATATATATGCACACATACACATATATTCATACATTCATATATACATATATACATGCATATGACTTTTCATAGTATTTCTATATAACTATCACTTTGATTTAAAAAGTAAAATGACACAATTAAAAAAAAGGCAAGATATTTGAACAGGCACTTCACAAAAGAGGATATCCAGATGCCAATGCACACACATGCAACGACAAGGTGTTTCAGGTATGGACAAGAGAAATATAAATTGAAACCATAAGACCTCTACACAAACATCGGAATAGATAAAATTAAAATGACTTATCAAAATACGTATTGGCAAGAAGGTGGCATCATGGAACTCTCATTCACAGCAGATGGGAATGTAAATGGAAAGGGTCACATTGGAAAGCTGTTTGGCTGTATTGACTAAAGGTGAACATATACATATTACAGGATTCAGCAATTATATACACATACACACACCAGAAATGCGTCCTTCTGTGTGCTAAAAGTCACATAAACAGGAATGTTCACAACAGTGTTATTCATAATAGTCAATAACTGGAAACAAAAATAGCCACCATCAGTAATTGTGGCCTTTTACACAAAGAAAAACAATTGAGCTACTGCCACACACACCAGATGGATGAATAGCCCAATGTTGAGGGAAAGAGTCAGACATAAAAGAATAGAAAAGCACATGTGTGTTCACAGAGGACACAAAAATAGGCAAAAGTGATCTGTCGTGTTAGCAATCAGGATGAAGTGGGTGGAAGTAACTGGAAAGGGGGAGATTTTAGGTGTTGATGATTCTTCTGCATTCAGATTAAACGGGTGTGTTCATGGAATGGAAATTCACTAAACTGTACCCATGTAATACATACTTGTTTCTATGTGTATGTTAAAACTTTTAAAGCAAATCCATCCAGATGCCTCTTCCTGTGCGAAGCCAAACAGAGCACACCAATGTAACTGTCCATTGGCATGAATGGATTCCCACTGAGTGTAAAGAACTCAAGACACCAGGTCGTGCTCCCTCATCCCTGCTCCCACTCCCCAACTCATGAGTCTGTGATGAGGAGGGAGGTGACTGGCCTCATTACTCTCAAGTATAAAAATCGACTGGGTAATTATGAGACTCAAATGAGATACAACGAGAGCACTTTGTCGACCATAAATTGATATTCCACTAAGGCTCTCAGGACACTCTCATACCAGAGCAGATGGAGATGGAAAGCAGGGAGAACTTGAGGAGACTTATGGAGCTCTGGGTTGGGGAGAGGGTTAGTTTCAAGAGTTCTGGGAGCCAGCAGCAAAGGTTCTTTAAGAAATTTCATTTCAACACAAACGAGTTATTATAGTCTTCATTTTCACAGCTCTATTACTAATCATTCTGTAATAAGCTTTCCATCATAAACAGAGCATTTTTTAGTTCGCATTTGGAAATGACACACACTCTTGTTTGAAAGCATCGAAGTTCATTTACTCCGTTACACTTTCATCAGTCTTAAGCTTTTGTCTTTATGCGACTTCTAATTTGTTGGTGTGTTTCTCTGCCTTATGTCTCTCGCTGGGTCCTGGCTTAGAAAGGAGGCCCCAGGCAAAAGTACTTGGGCTTGCAGGCGTGTTTCACAGACTCAGGTCTCCTTTAGGTCTTTGTTTCAAAGACAAGTAGCCTCAGCATTTCTCGAAGCCTGTTAGAAATGCAGATCCCAGACCCCACCTACGGACCAGAAACTGGACCTTAGCAGTGATTCTCATATCATAAAGCTCTGAGAGGCACTGACCTAAGTCGCAAGGTCTATCACCTGACAAGTTCAGAGATCTAAGGTCAGAGGTCCAAGCCTTGCCCAGGTAAAAGAGTTCCTACAAAATAGCCCCACTCCAAGCCTGGACCCATGTGAATGAGCCTAAGTGCCATTCCTGCTACCCTATTTTCCAAATTCAAAGTCACATAGTTTTGGGGGAACTTTGGGAAACAGAAGACAGGTGGAAAGAAGGAAAATTGGAAAGGTATATCTTGTCTCATTTTTCTGCAATTCTCAGGAAAACCAGGATGAAGCGGGTAATGTCTGAGTTCTGAGGCAGAGAGCAAAGGAGATTGTTGAGAGCAGACATTCTGAAACCAAAGCCCAGGGTTCAACTCCCAGCCCTGCTACTCCAGAGTTGCAGGGCCTCACATAAGATGCTTGGCCTTTGTCTGCCTCAGTTTTTTCAACTGTAAAATAGGGATAAGTAACACCAGCCTCTGAGGGTTATTGTGTGGATGAAAGGATAAATATTTATAAACACTTATGCCAGTATACTATGTTAGAATACACCGTCTCTAGGGACATGTTAACAAAAATAATAGACTGACAGAACAATGAATAGACCAGACAGTGGAAGGGAATCCCAGGAGAAAGCAGCTGGCTAGCTTAACATATTTGTATTGATTTTCTCCTCTAGGCCAGACATGCTAGGCCCTGGGGATACAAAAATGAAGATCCCTGACTTTGGAGTTTAGTCTAGTGGGGTTTGAGAGTGAGGGCTGTTCATGAGCAAGGTATCTTAGTTCAGGAGTCTTTGTTTCATTTCTATGATATGCCAGAGGGTGTGTGGTTGATTGTCAGAAAAGGACCCGATTAAAAAGAAAAGATCTCATTTTCCAGTAGGTGAAATTGAGAGAGGGGTCCATTTTATTTGAACTGAGCTCTTCAGATAAGTACCAACTTTCCACCTTCAGGTTAGGTTTTTGTTTTGTGTATCCTCTTTTTATAGGTGCATGAGCATTAAAATTCAAAAGAACTTCAGGAATACCCAGATTTATCTACTCAGCTCCTTCTCAGCAACAGGACAGCTTCCTTATTGCTACTGAATGATAGGGTTGATTAGATTCTTCAAGAATGACCCTTACTTCTCAATCACTAAATACTGCTGGCATTCACCTTAGACAGTGCAAAGCAACAGATTCCTAGGCAGTCTAAACACACACACACACACACACACACACACACACACACACACACACACACAAACATAAAATCCAGCTTGCTGATATAGAACCTCTCTGACCAAGCTTAATTACCCAGTGGTTATGAAGGCAACAAGATTATAGTACCCATATTCATTTGTCTTGGAAATCAAAGCATTCCCACTTCCAAATGACACCTTCTGGAAGGACAGTAAATGCCAGCGAAGTCTGGTGGATTAGGTTTCAACCCCAATGTCTTGTCTGATTATTTGATGTTGGAGCAACATGATGCTGGAGTCATTTACAGGCTCAGCCCTGACATTCTCACACGATGACTAATCTCATTTTCTCAATCATCAGGCATTAAAGACCCACAGGTGCCTGCCAATTCACAAAATGGTGAAAGAAGAAGGTGGAATAGTCTCACAGGGCGAAATCACAATCCTTAGGAAAGTAGTGAATTTCAGGCTGTGAAGACTAGCCTAGAAACTAGTTTGATTTACTGCATTTGTGGTTTTGCTAAAATCTTAAAAAACTATTTGTATGTAGGATTTCTCAGAAGAAGGTGAAAAGCATCCATCAATTTAATTGAAGCATAAACACAATCTTACTTCTTCCACTTCAGATAATAAGGGAGATAGAGACAGAACAAAGTTAACAAGCTACCACTCACCTTGGATAACCCTGAAGGCCAGAATGACCTAAGTCAAAATGTACACTGGTGGCGCCCACCTCACCCAAGCGCATCAGCTTAGATAGAGCTCAGAGTGTTCTCCATCCTCTATTCATTTAAGCCTCACCCAACCCCATGAGGCAGGGATGATTTCTGGTCCCAAGTGACAACAGAGAAAACCGAGGCTCTGTGAAGCAAGTGACACAGGCTCCGGCTAGGACAATTATTGTCCATGTCAGGATCTAGTTCCCAAGTCTTCCTCTCAGGTGTACCCCAGGAGCCTAATTCAAGTCAACGTCCCCAGAGTTAACAGACTCGTGGAAAGTAACCTGATGAAATGCCCAGGTCTTCTGAAGGCAACAGTGAAACAAATATATCTAATCACATGCCCAGAAGCTTTCTCTCAGACTGCTCTTGAAAACCTACGGTCTGCATAGTGCTTCCTTTATTTCCTAGTCTTCATAAAAGAACAGCAGTTAGTGAGGGGCACGTAGGCAAAGAGGGGCAGAGATCAACATACCAAGCACCCATAGCATCAAATGAAGTTCAGGAGGGACCTTCTGGCCAACAAAAAATCACCTCTAGGAAAGCAAATACCCAACAGCTTGACTGAAAATGAGCCAGACTCAGCTGAGACTAGCACAGTGACTTTACCAACAATACTGTAAAATTAAAAACCAAGAAGCAAATTAACATTGGCCTTCCAGACCAGGACTCATGACCCTTTCTCCTACAGTCTCTCCGCACCCCCAATTCCACCAATGAAAACATCTTCCCCTTTGTTTTCTTCCATATGCATTTTCCCTTACTCCTAGTCATGGAATTATAGGCCTCTGTGGAAAGAAGGCAAATAATATTTAACATCCTAGGTGCACCTAAAAGTTAGAGGGTTTTCCTTGTGCTACACCTTACTCTTATCTTACAGAGAAAAAGACTATGGCTCAGAGGTTCATGACCTTGTCCAAGTTCCCAGAGCAAACGAATGGCGGGGCCACATCTTACCCTCAGCAATGCCCCACGTGCTGCCCACTGTATCAGCTCCGACTCAGAGCGACCCACAGACCCGAAGCCTCTGCATCAGTGCCGTGGGAGCTTGCTAGAATCTCGGGCCCCAACTCAGGTCCACTGAATCTGAATCAGCACTTGAACAAGATCCCCAGGAGCTTCCTACACACAATTGTGAGAATGACAGTGAGGCCACATTACTAACGAGAGAAGAAATGGCCTCTACAGGCACAGGGGAAAGATAACTACCTCAGCTCCTGAATGTTCAGCCTCATTCGGTAGCATGACTCCTGGACCCTAATACACTGCTGCTGTGTAATTGCAAATACTATGTGAACAGTGCTTAATAATAGAGTCAGACATTTGTAAAGAGCGGTCCTCACAGAGTCCCACCAATGAGAAGATGACACTACAATATTGACCGCAGTCAAATCTTAAGGGACATGCAAGATACCAGCTGCCCGGCCAGCACTGTCCATCGTCCTGTGGTGGGTCACAACAAGGAATCCTTAATACAGAATGTGTCTCAGGAGGGAAATTCATCATCACACTCTGATCTGAAGATCACAAGGCATATGCCATGTAACTGTCCCACTGATTCAGGAAAACAAACTTGGATGGAACCCTTTTAATTAGGAGGAAGGCCTTTTAGATGCAAAAATAATAGGAAAAAAACCTAGAAGACCTAAAGACAAACAAGAAGAAAAGAATCATCTAGATTTTTTTCCCCCGAGAGCAGAAAACGTACCTTAAAATGGATCCACTATTCCTGGATTTCTCTCACCACATTTTTCCCCCTCCTTTGGCCCTAACCTCAGGGAATTTCTTGCTATTTTTCAGTAATTGAGATGTAATACATACAGGGTCAGATTCACCCTTTTAAATTGTACAATTCATCAGTTTCATAGAGTTGTGTAACCATTACCACTATTTAATTCTAGAATATCACCCACAAACCCATCAACAGTCACTCCCCATTCCTTCCTCTCCCCAGGCTCCGGCAGCCACTAATGTGCACTGTCACCATGCAGTTACCTGCTGTGACCATTTCCTAATGGAATCGCACAATATATGGCCTTTTGAGTCCAGCTTTTTACAGAGAGCACATTTTCAAGGTTCATGTTGTAGCATGAAGAAAACAGCATCCTCTCTTATGGCTGAATCGTATTCTATTGTATGGGGAGATAACATTTCATTTATCCATTCATCTGCTGGTGGACACTGGATTATTTATTATGAATAAAGCTATTACAAACATTCATGTACAAGCATTTGCGTGAACACATGTTTTCTATTCTGTTGGGTAGATGCCTAGGTATCTAGGAGTGGAATTAATTATGAGGTACCTCTATATTTAACATTTTGAGGGATATCCTAAAGTTTTCCAAAGTATCTGAACTTTTATACATTCCCACCAGTAATATAATGTCCTGATTTCTCTGAATCCTCACCAACACTTATTACATGTTTTTGATCACAGCCATCCCAGTAGGTATCTCCCTGTGGTTTTGATTTGTAGTGTCTTAATGACTAGTGACAGAGTATCTTTTCATCTGCTTATTTGTCAGTTTGCTATCTTTTTTTTTGAAGGAATGTTTACTTAAATCCTTTGCTCATTTTAAAACTGGGTTACTTGCTTTTTTATTGTTGAGTTATAAGAATCATTTCTTCTTGGGTTTTTTTTTTTTTTTTTTTTTTTTGAAATTCCAGTCAAGATCCCTTTTCCTGGAAAGCTCTTCCACCAGATTCCACTAGTCTTCAACTGGACATTGGAATTAGGAATCACTCTCCTCTACGTGCTAGGAAGCCTTTCTCTCTGTCAATGCACCCCTCTTGCTTTCAATCAGAGGATCATTCCTCCCTTGTATGTCTAAAACTAGTTCTCTTGTAGGTCATGGGAACTCATCAGCAACTTCAGTGAATTTACAGAATCAAGAACAAACTTCACAGGTTCTCTGACTGCCACCACTGAGTTCAGGCTTATTACGATGTACTGGACATGGTCCCTTTCTTGTGTGCTCTGAAAGTTATTTCCACGCAGACACAAATCCAAGATTTCACACTCTATTCCATTATACCAACAACCTAAAACACCCCTTCTCCTCTCTACAGAAGTGCTACCCAACATTAATAACACTGTCTTAATCTAACCACTCCGAAAGACTTCCTTAGCCATCACAGCTTCATGAAACTGAAATAAAAGTCAGTAATACTGATAGAGTTCATCAATCAATAAGTATCATATTTAGTGAATAGCCTTCTTTTTTGTGGATATGCTAGAGGAAATCACTTCACCCATACAGGGTGTCAAATAACATATTAAAAATTGTCAAAATGAGCCAATTGACTAATGAAATTTTAGAAGAGAGACAGCATAACTGCAAAAATGTTCTATATGTTCTGGGAAATGCTTAACTGAATAAATATAACCAAAATATTTTTGTTGATACTACTACCTATAGTATTTTTCATAGTATCTGATAGGATAATGCACACTGAAAACCTCTAAGAGGGGAAAATAAGCAGAGCTTCCAAATTTATTTGCCCTTTTTAAGTGCACGCCTATTAACATACACCCTCCCAGCATTCTTCCAAAAGACTCCAGGAACTGCTGAGCTAATCCAATTGCTGCTCAATTCTATCTGCTGAGTGGCACTGAGTAGAAGTCATATTTTCCACCAAATTTACTTTGTTTTTCATTCTATGACCATGCCGGTTTATAGAAAAGGAAAAAAATAACAACACATTCAATGCAGTCATAATTTTTAAGATCATCTGGATTTCTGAAATTGGAAAATGATGAAACATGGAAAAATGTCTTAGAATTGAGCTGATGCATTATAACCTAACTTATAGTTTAAAAGCACCCTCTAGGAAGATCGAAGAGATTCATGCTCCAGAAATGGACTGTGATTCTCTACATCCCAAGAACAAAAGCCCTGATGACCAAAGAGAAAATGCATCATAGTGACTGTCCTCCAACAGGCCTCTCCAAGGGAGTAAACAGACCCAGTGGTCACATGCTGAGAAAGGTGAATAACAATGATAAGAGACTTCCCCCACATTGGAAAAGAATAAACCCCAAATATAAACATCATGTTATTGGAAAGAATTTTAAAACAGAAATGCTTCCCTATTAGCGCTAAGTAGAAGCCATTTAAGTTAGCTAATGAATCTTAAGAATTATAAATTGAAGATTATTTCTTCTGGGAGTGCAGACTAGGTTCAGGAAGATAGGCAGAGGCCCTGGGGCTTTATCTACTAAAACATTAAGTGGTACACTAGAGTTTTTGAATAGGTTTCTGATTGACTGATAGGTTTCTCAAGTGCTAATCATTTTTAAATGAAAACAAAGCACAAATGGAAACCTGAGATAAAGTCTAATGGTCAGCTGGAATTCCACTTGGCACGGAACATAAGAACTAGTTAAAGTGCTAACCTCCTAGCAAGCACTTAGTCCACTTGGGTGCTGTATAAACCATATTCCATCCTTTGAATGTCATCTTAGGAACACACCTGACTCAAACAGGCTCCCTCCCAAAGCCTCTCTGATACAAAGTGGCTAAAATTCAAGACCATAATCTAGGCCATAATGAATCATGGTGAGCTCTCAGCCCAGAATCACGACTTCGGAAACAAGAAGGGCTTACAATTGGGTGCCACCCAAAGAGTGCCAGATTATAAAGCAAAACACACAGATCAGCAGTGATACTGCACAACTGCCCCTGAAAGTGGGGTTACCCCCCTATGTATGCACGCATGCATCCTGTTAGAAAGGGAGGCTCTCAGTCACTGCCAACACCCACAGGATTTAGGTGGGCCTGACCATCACAGGACACCTGTTACAGTATGCATTTCACCTCCTTCTGAAGCCCAAATAAGTTATCCATTCAGAGAAGGTACTGTACACTGCAAATTCTTTTTAGATTTTCTCAAAAGTAATTCAACTTTCTCTCCAATCTTTAGGATTCAAGTGGCAGATTTTTTGCAATCTGAGATCCCTCCCTGAAGAAAGGAAATAGGGTAGTTATTGGGTTTATCAGTATCAGGGTCACCAGTTTTAGTCTACCCGAGAGTGACTTAGAAATATTTTACAATATGAAAAGGAGAATCTCTTTTAATTCCAATCATTTGATGAGCAATTAGAATGAAAACTGGGCAAAGGGAACTGGTACTGGTATTGGGTATATAAAATGCTTTAGGAAAGTTCTAAAACATGCTATCTCTGATACGAGTTATTAAAATAATGGCATTTCAGAACAAAGCTCACTTACTCTCTCAATCCGTAAATCAATGATTCTACAAAATGTGGTTCCTAGACCACTGGTATCACCTGGAACTAATTAGAGATGCAAATTATTGGGCCTCTTCCTCCTCTACCCCTGGACCTAAGGGGTCAAAGCCTCTGGCCTTGCAGCCCTGACAGCTGTTGGTTAACAAGTCTCCAGGTGACTGATAGTCCTGTTTGAGAACCACAGCCAGAGGATTAAGGAAGATGTAACAGTGGCAGAGGTGAAGGGGTGCAGTGAGGTCAGGAGCCTGATTTAATCCTTTTAAAGGGACTGGGAGACAACTTCATCTATTCTTGCCGATGATCACCACCAGCTCTTAATCTCACAGGTTGATATCACCTATGAAGTGTTGAGACCTTACTTCAAGGTCATTGTTAGAGGCCAAGCCAGATTCACAACTCAGGGGCTGCTGACTCCATGAGCCTAGATCTCAAACTGGGACCTAGATATGCCAATTCTGAAGCCGGGGACTCTGAACAATGATAAGGGAACCCCAGTGGTCTCCTAATCTGCTTCCAAGTCTGGAACCTCAACCCTTAAAATCAAGGGAGATTTAAAGGAAGAGTCACTTCCAAAGCCCTGAGCAATTAAATGTCTTGGTGAAGAGAGGGTAGAGGAGAGAAGACTTGGGTATCTTATTATAATGAAAATAATTATTTAATTAAAAAAAAACTGAATAAAGAGTACAGCCACAATAACACCTAAATGATGCTTTAAACTTTCCTTAGCATTTTTAATTTCCATGATCTCACCCAATTTTCACAGCAACCCTACAATGGAAGAAGGTAAGACCACTGCTATCTCCATTTGATAGAAAACTGAAGTTCCCAGCAGCTAACAGTTGTCTATCTGCACAACCATCCCCTGTAAAAGTAAACCTGACCTCAGGTCTGAGTCCAGAGTCTGTGTACACACACCAGGCGATTCCCACATCTGGAAATCTGCCCCAGAGCAGATTAGCCCCAAGGAAAAAGCCAAGAGAAAAAACATGCAGCAGAAACTGTGAGCCTGTAAACCATGGCACTTGAGATCGTGTGGGTGTCCCTTTAAGAACGTAACACACAAACCCAACAGCCAAGGTGTTCAGCCAAAACAGAAAGAAAAAAAAAAAGAAAAAAGAGGCATATTTCTAGCCTGCATAATCATTTCTGGAACAATTCCCACTAGCAGCCTCCCTGGCCAACGGCAGCTCACTGACTAGCTGAAGCTCCTGCCACCCCCTGGGCTATGACAGCTGAGCTCTGACTCTGTGTAGGCAAAACCCCAAAACTCAAAAACAAGAAGTGAAAAAGTGGAGCCAGAAAAAGCCGTTAGCACCCTCCACACCCTTGCAATTTGCCCAGAGTCAAGTCCCAGGGTCCTGGGGTTGGCTAGAATTTTATCTTGGTAGATGTTGGGATGGGAAGACCATTCTGGTGGACCCATCACCCTATTTCTTCCTAACAAGTCACTGAGGAAGAATAAGTCCTGGAGCCCCAGTCCAAGGCAGATACAACCCAGTCCCTTCTCCTAAGGAACAGTTATGCCATCCCAAACTCTCCACCTGGCCTTTCCCTCCAGGACCTTCCCTCGCCTCTGCGAAGATGAAAGGGTGGGGTGGGTAGGGTGTTGTGAAACTGGGGAAAGGCTGGAGGAGAAAATCAGTTGGGCCATCCACCCACCCCAACCACTTGCTCTGCCTTGTGTGAAGCTGGGTTCCAGCGCGCACCACCAGCGCTAACTTGAACCCCCGGCCCTTGGCCTTGTCTGAGGTCGGGGAGGGGGCCCAAATAAAGGGCCTCCCGGCAGGGAGCCGAGTCTGCCTGGAAAGTCTGCCTCGGTTTTGGCAGAAATGGTTTTCCTAGAAGACGCTAGAGAAAATCGGAGTGATTCGTGAATTTCAGCCGGGGGTGCAAAACCTCAGCCCTGGGGGCGCAAAACCTCAGCCCTGGGGGCGCGGCGATCCGCTCAGCTCCGCCAACGCAGGAGCCTGAGAGCAGCGATCTCAGGACCCACCCCAGGGCGGGGAGTGCGAAAAGCAGGGTTCAATCCCCAACTTTCTTGGAGGAAACTGCTCTGCTCGGCGGCATGACCCACGGTGCCTAGGTTTGGATAGAATCTAGGACCAGAGCCCTTTTCTGAGCGCACAAAGCAGCCGCGCGGGGCGCGCGGGCCCCCTCTCCCGCTGCCTGCTAACTTGAAAGCATCTCTCTGGGCGTCTACTTCTCCCGCCCGGCAGCGCGGTCCGTGCCCTGGCTGCCCGCAGAGGACCAGGCGCTGGGCTCCCCAGTCGCTGCAGCTGCCGCCGCCGCGTGCCCCCACCGGCCTGGCCTCTGCCTCACTCTCCCGGCTCCCCAAGCCCGGGTCCTACCGTGCAGTCCAGCTGGTGCCCGGGCAGTGCCAGAGCGCGGCACGCGTCCCAGCCCGGGAGGTTCCTCCCCGGGGGCTGCCCTGCGCGGGGCTCCGAGCTCCGGACAAGGATAGGCCGGCCCGGCTGCTGGCTCGCCGCCCTTCGCGTCTCCCGCGCCGGCTCCCGCCGCCACGCGCGAAGCAGGAGGGGTGGGAGGGAAACTCCCGGCAACTCCAACTCCAGGCGCTGGAGCTCCAGCTGCAGCCGCGCGCCCGCCCGCCCGCCGCCGAGTGCGAGCGCCTGCGAAGCAAACCTGCCCCCGCGGCCGCCTCTGAGCATGCCCAGTGCCGCCGTGGGCGAGCCCGAGCGCCCTGACCCGGGGCAGAGAGCTGCGGCACGCGGTCGAGGGCTCTCCCCAGGCGCCACAGCGCGGGAGTCGGGGAGCTAGAGTAGCGCCTGTGCTGGCGAAGGGGGCCCGGGGAGCCCAGGGCCCAGGAGAAACCCTGTGCTGAGGACGATGCAAGTTTCACGGTTTGTGGGACGTTTGTGAGCTGCTTCGGTGTTCCGTGGGGCTCTCTGCACGACGACTCGAAAGGTCGACGAGGAAACATTTACTGTCCAGGAGAAAACTAGTGGACCCAGCTGATGGGTTTTATCCAGTTTGCTCCCTCCTGCTTGTCTAGGGTCTCAAACTTAAAGAGCTGGGGCCTGGCAGGCAGGTGAGTAAGTGAAACTCATAGAAAACAGCAGTTTGGAGAGCACCCTGAAGGCGGAGGAAATCTGCTCTAAATGCCCGTTGCTGTCACAGGAGAATCCAGGCCTACCCAACGTCTGCTAGATTTTCTGATTTCCCAAGAAATTAGTTAGATTTTTTTCAATATAAATATCCTGGTTTTGCAACCTGGATAAATTCTGATTTTTAAGAACACTTTGGATCAAAAAACTGTACTTGGGTTCCTTCCCGGCTCAGCCCCACAGCCTGCCAATCACCCTGCTAGAGGTGGGTGCAGTTACCCACTGTGGTAAGGGAGGGTGCTGGGAAGGATCCTGGAACATTCGGATTGCTATCACGAGACTGCCAGTTACTAAGAGAAATGAGTTTTCCGGACAGAAGAGAGTTATAGATAGATCTGGGGCATTCAGGAAGAGAAGTTAGTGATGAGGAAAGGCATTCTGAGAACTAACTTTTGGAAAGCAGCGTGAATGAAAGTACTCTAGTGGGAAGGCTCTGTAGGATCAGTCACAGTGCCCTGCTGCGGCATTTTAGAGTTTGAAGAAACAGGAAAAATAAAAATAAATCACTGAGACTGATTTTGTCCTTATACTAAATATTGATATTTTTCATCATTTTTTGGCATTACTTTTTTAAAAAAATGTAGATTTAAAATGTTGACCTTGAATACTGAGCTCTTTGGAATTCCCTTAAGTTCTGTGGCCCATTCACCCTGGTACCAGCTTTGCTGGGTGTTAGATGGTGGCCCACCAGTCTGCTTGGTAGGGGTATAACCATGAAGCCACAGAAGACTGAACTGGAAAAAAAAGGGTCAGAAGAGTGTTGGGGGGCTCAGGCAAACTGCCTGATTGCCCATTTGTGGAATCTGAACTTCTTCATTTACTGGTTATGTGGAGATAGCAAAGATGCTGGGGCAGGAGAATCATACAATCCAAACTGACCTCTAGGACCATGAAGCAGACTCAGGAAGGTGATTTGAAGAGAATTGGAGAGAGGTAACACTTTGGGCACATTCACTGTTGTGATCTTATGAAAAATCAGAAAACTTTCCCTAAGAAAGTCAAGTGTGCTCTGCTTATATGTGGAGAGGCACCTGGAGGGGCTAAACGTGCCCACCATCAGGGACCCGGGGGCCTGGGGTAAGCCTCAGCCATTTTTACCAGTTTTCCATGGACAAGGGTTTCCACTAAGCTGCGCTTTCCTCACCTGTGAAATGGAAAAACCTCTTATAGTATTTGTGTGAGGATTCAGAGACTAATATACATCTAAGGCCTTTGAAAACTCTTGCGAGTATAAACAAATACAAGGCATTGTTCTTACCCGCACATCTATATTAAATCTGAATTTAAATGAGGAAGTTCTAAGCCTTTCCAAAGTTGTCTTCAGTGGCAAGCTTCTTTGATTTTACAAGCTTTCATGTGATCAGGATTCTGTCGACAAATCCTTAAGATTAGCTTTTGGGTAATTTTATAAGTTTCTATTGACAGTCATACTCCCTGCCACCATCTTCCTTTTTCAATCCTTTATTTTTTTTTTTTTTCTCATTATTGTGGATCTAGCTCAAGATGACTCCCCTCCACCCTTTGTGTAACTACCCTCTATCTCACCTGCAGGACATCAATATGGTCTTGCCTGGGACTTAACCACAGTGCCCTGTTTCTCCTTGCCAGTGAGACCATCAGCTGCTGCATGCCTGAAGGACAGCCTATCTATGGGAAGCATTTACAGCATGCAGAACTCTCAAAGGAAAAGAAAAATGTTTGGGTGTTGTTTATGAGACAAGCCTTCTAGAAGATGTGAAAGGAGGAAGTACCTATTCCAGGATCTATCACATAACAGGTAGTCACCAATATGTGGAGAATAAGTAGCAATTTCCATCCATCACAATAATCTGTATCTCTCTTCTGTCTCCCACAGTTCTCCAGAATTTTCCTTTTTAAAAATTGAGCTGATGAGAAGGTTGTAAAGAACAGAATGTGCACATGTATAAAAGGAAGGGCTCTACTTTAACAAGTAAAAGACTTTGTCTACTTACATTTAAAATTAGTTGTATTTGTTTTAAATTATTTTATTAGTAATAGTAAATAAGACATGCTATTATAAAAAAAATGTAGTAGAAGAAACTTGGTACAGGAGCCAAGTAAGTTTCCCTCCCCTAGAGCTGTTGCTACCAGTTCCTTGCATTGAGTTAACAGAAATACCCTATGCACATGAGAGCGAGTATCCTTAAGTTTTTTTTTGGAAGTTTAGTCATGAAATCCTAGAACTGAAAAATATCTTATTGCTCATCTAGATACCAAGTTCCAGACTTTTAAATTACTCTTATATTTTGAAATAAAAGAGAAAAACATGAGAGCAATTTTCCCTTGTGGCATAAGTAGATTCATAATCATAAGGACACCAGATCACATGGCAAAACCTTTCTTCTGAGTACTATATGGTGCAAGAAAAAAAATGAGTTCTTCTAGAGTTGTCATGAAATCCATATACCCACTCTCAACCTCAGCCTAAAATATCTTCAGATTGAGAGGTCCTAGGTTGCCTGAGGCTGTACAAGGAAATGCTCTTTAGATTAAAAAAGGAATGAATTGACATAAACAAGGAGAACTTGATCTAGGGAATTGTGCATTCTGACATGACTGTTTTTCATAACATCATTTGTGATATAGCTTCATAAATCACAGTGTGTTTTCAAGACTAGTATTTTTTTTAAGTCTTCTATTACATTATGGCTAATAGCTTTTCAAATTCTTCATTCAAATATAATTCAGGTAATAAATTCAGGAAGTCTCGACTTACACACTTTCAGGCTGATCCATATGAAATTGCCATTTTTATGTTCTCAAACAGTGGCACTTTCACATCATTCAGTCCTGGTTATATATAGTCCAAAATCAGTCATTGGTTTTAGGATTGAAAGGCTCTTTCCTTCAAATTTCTTGGAATTCCATTCATTTTCCCTCAAGAGCTGTGTCACTAAGTCAGCTCAAATAACCCTATTAAATGTTGGAGGTTTGTAATGATACCCAATTTATATCTGATCTTGGGAGTTGGGTCCATTATGCATGGAAGGGTCAAGAAAGAAGAAATTTCTCCTCCTTTCTTGTTGAGTACCATACTATGGTTGATTGACCTCAAAATAGATGAAAACAATCTTTGGCTTCTTTGGCCCTGTTTTCACAGTATTCTCCTGCATTCTTTTCTATGTACCTACGGTACTCATTCTCACATTGATTTCCCTGTTTCAGCCACCATGGTGGTTATTCTCTAAAAATCAGCATGCCTTTAGTGTAGTACAAATTAGAACTGAGTAAAATAACTTGAATAGACTATCCATATTCATGTATGGAGGACTATCAACCTTTCCAAATATATATGTACTTTTAATAGTATTCTGTGATCTCAAAGCAACATTTCCATCATAAAATTTTAGAGTATGAAAAGTGACAAGAGAAATTATTCTGGGAATGAGGGGTAGAAGTAATATATTAAAGGAGAGGAAATTTTAGTTCACTTTACTCTCATTTTATTATTTTGCTCTAGCTTCCTTCTTCAAAACTATGGATTCTTTTAAATTCTTGGTTTCATTTTGCTTTTCACAGTGGCTCCCCTGGCAATAGTAATAAGCCTTCCCAGGCAAGAAATAGGCCTGTGACTATTTTATATATGTACGTATCATTTGTTACTTCTGGTGACACTGATACAGTGGGGAGAAAGCTATCTGCAGAATTAAGTGGGCTTATGGAACTTTTCTTGAGATCTATTCTGTTTCCCCCACCACTCGCCTTGTTCTCTCATTTGACCCTTTACGTCGTGTAACTGGTTTAGAACTGGAAGCTGCCTGCTTTAATTGAGTTGCCATAAATCAGCATTCTGAAACTAATTTGCTAGGCACGTAACTTTTACTACTGAGGCTTCTAAGAGTCAGGGTAAGTATTAACTACTGACATGAAATGTGGTGTCCTTTGATCACAAACTAGAATATTCCTGAGAAACATGGCAAACTGGCAGTCCTCACTTCCCTCTCATCTTTACTGGTCCTCCATTTTCCTCAAAGCTTCTCTTGACTTCTCTAATTATATTGTATAATACCCAAAGCAGTTTGTTTATTTTTATTTAGTTGTTCACACTAGCTGTTTCCCCTCAAACCCACGGCATTCATATACCAAGATACAGATAAGACAAATGGAAACAGTTCCATAGAAAAAGTGAAACCAGAAGTTTTAGTCTCGCAGAAAAGACTTGGTTACAACTTGAACTGGGTTGCAATAGTTGAGTGTCTTAGCAATGTCATTCCTATCAGATTGTCAGTTTCTTGAGCACAGGAGCGTGTCTTAAGGATCTTTAATTTCCCATGTCCAACACCTGGCCCAGAAATAGGAACTCACCAGCAAATGACAATTTCAACCTGCCACCATTCAGGTGCGTTCTCAGGAGCAGGAGGCAAATAGTTCATTGTCTTATCTCTGGAGAGATAACGGATATGATATTTAGGTGTAAAATTTTAAATGTAAAATCTGTGATAATCTTTACAATCAAAAGTACATGCTATTATAGCGTATGTAGTATAAAGTATATAGTATGTAGTATAAGTATATAGTAGAAATGAATGATCAAGCGGAGGTCTTCAGAATAAATCTGGAGTAGTTAAGAAGGCAAAAGAGAAGCAAAAAGAGTTTCAGGCAGAAAATTGATGTGTTGACATGTGTAAGGGGCACTGTATGGAGGGTGTATGAAAAGGTTGGGAGGAATCTTAAAGGCCTTTACTTTTAACAAGACACTAACCCCCTAGACTTTTATTGTAAAACAACATCCTTTTAAGAAGAGTTGTCATAAAGAAACACACCCCCAGTAGGAAACAGAAAGCAATGTGAAGATAGGACATAGCATGACATGGTAGAAAGGGCGTGGATTTTATCTTAGATGGATTTGAGTTTGAGCCTCTGTTTCAACTCCTTCTTGCTATATAACTTGGGGTAAAGTCTACAGATTCTCTAAATAGAAGATTTCTTGAAACTGCATAGTTTTAACTGGCAGTTTTAAAGGAAGCACATATGTAATAAACTTCGCACAATACCTGGTATATAGCAAATGCTGAATACATATTGCTACTTTCCAACCTTGACCACCCATCTTGGTAACTTCTAGAAAAATGGGAAGGAGAAACAAGAGTGTACTTTGAATTGCCAATCCGAGCTGGTTTTTCAGAAGCACTACCTCTGCCACAAGCAATCATATTCTAGCTCCACAGCTGCAAGGTGACATTTATATTTCCGCAAAAGCAATGCTACATACATAGAAAGTGCTTTTTTAGAAAACTTCCACCTTCTCCTGTCCAGCTGTCCTAGTGTTTCCATCTATTATTTTATTTCCAAAGTAAAGGCCTAAGGAATGGATGTAGTTAATAGTTTAGAGATTTCAGTATTTGTGTTCATTAAGGTAGAACTCAAAAATTATAAAGACATTCTACAGCATAAATAAGTTTAATCATCAGTTGTTCTGAATTTTGATCACAGACGGCCAAGTATGGTTCTTTCTCATATCTCTTGAAATGCTTTAATTAAAGATCTTGGAGAATAATATGCACAGAAAAGTGAAAAAACACTAACGCTGCCTTGACTGTTTCTGGCTGCAGCAGGGCCTCCATATTAACCAAATCTGATTTTCTATATTGTATAATTGTTTGGTAGACTAACCTGTCCTGATTACTGCTCCCTTAGCCATTTTTTTTTAAAGACCCGCTTAGGGTTTGAAATGACTGTCTCCACCAAGATCTAGAAAAGCTTTGGGCCTTGAGCTAACAAAGAATCCTTTATTCTGCCAGGACACAAGCAAATCAGTGACCACACAGAGCTGCTATCTCTCTGTAAGTTTCTGTGTTGCTAGTTTAGAGGCTAGAAAGAAGCAATCTGTACTCAGTCTGAGACGGAGAGGTCTCCTGTGTTAAACACAGCAGCTTTCTCTTCTGTTTGTTATGGCCCCTGAGCCCTCCCTAAAGACAATCAGTAGTCTTAGGAGCTCCTGAAGCTCTGTCCCCAGAAGATTTACAGGCCAAACTGAGCCACCCAGCTGTGGGTAGCCCTGTGTTTTCCCACGGCTGTGCAGCCTCTTGGCAACACGCTCCCAGAACTTTGAGACGCAACAGACCAGCAACGCCAGCATTTCTTGGGAGCTTCATAGAAATGCAGGTTCCTGCTTACCCCAGACTTAGAATGAGAACCTGCATTTTAACAATACTGCCAGGTAATTCACTTGTACGTCAAAATTTAATGTTCTTGGAGACCTAGTTAAGAAAAGGAGAAAAATAATAAGCACTTTAAAGGTGCTGTCTATTTCCTTGACCTGGGTGCCCCTTCTTCCTGCAATCTCCCCGTGTCTGAATCCTGCCCTGTCTTTTTCTGAGGCTTCCCCTGTGGAAACCTCACTGATAGTGTCAGCCAATGGGACCTCCTACTCAGCTACTGCTTTCTGTCCTTCGGTATTTCCCCTGGACTGTTTGCACTGTCCCAAATGTTTGCATGGGTCTCATCCACTCTCACTGAGGCTGAGACTGGAGTGAACTTCCTTATATCCTCTCTAGTACCTAGCATGGTGGGGCCTGAAAAGACTTACTTATTGGAAGGAAGGAAGGCAAGAGAGAGGAAAGAAAGAGCTCCATTAGTGAAGTAAATGTGAAAAACTGAGTTCAGCTCCAGAGATAAGTTTGAGCCAGTTTGAAAAAGGTTCCCCGAGACCCATGCTATGTCCACATGACCCAGTAAGCTGACATAGAACCATTACATTGTTCCAGAAGAAAACAGGACCAGATCAGACTCACTCCACCCCATCACAGCACTTAGTATCCAGACTGTGCCCAAAGCAAAACTCTTTCTAGAATAGAATCACATTTCTGTGTGTTCGGGCCTTGACCCCTGCCTTTAAGCACACTTCTTCACCCATATTTTATTCTATGTCTTTTCCCACTTAAAGGTTAATATATTCATTTTTTTCTAAAAAAAAGGATTATTTAAAATTCTTTTCATATTCTAGCATCTTTTCTTTATATAGAATTCTTAGTGAAAAATATTTATTATTCCTAATTCAAATTTTTGTAATGTACCCTTGAGTAAAGGCAATGAGTTTCTGGCTGCAAGTTACAAGTTAAAAGAACAACTCACTTTAGTATTCTTAATTGATAGTGGAATCAATTAAAATTTTTGACTCTAGGTTAGATTTATGTTCACAGAAATTATATATTTCTGCCCTAATATCATTATAATTTTACCACACATGAAATATAATGGCCAATGTTCCTAGGACTTATAGAAGATTAGATTTTATTAGTGTCAATACTTATGTGACTCATAAAATAAGCATATGATCCACAGACAGAGTCTTTGTGGTAGGACTGGTCTCCGCAAAGAGTGGATACCTTTTCTCCCAGAAACACTTACAAAGAATGACTGATTCTTCAAGATCAGTCATTTTAGTGTAGAGTAATTTGTTATACTTTCAAAGAAAAATAGGTGATTCTATGGATGGTAGGGGTGAGGAATCCGGAAGACAGAGTTCTCTGATCCCCACCTCTACGAGTTTCTCTCAAGGAAACAGCTCTATTTGAGCAGTGTTAATTACAATAGCAAAATGCATACCATTTTCCAGGAAATGGGAAATAAGTGCATTTTGTCATATTTATTTGGTGGAATATCATGTAAGCTTTATAAACAACAAATGGAGTAACTAATTAGCGACTTTATAAAACCAGCTTAATTTTAAAAAATTCATGTATATTGCACAAAAGTGTACTTGCATAAAAGTATTATTTAAACTGATCATGTATCCAACATTACTCTAGGTCAGGCACTGTGCTTAGCATTGGGCAGTGAAACATTGCAGCAATGAAAATGGTAAAAATGAATTCTGACATAGGGATCTCAGCCTAATGGGGAAGAAAGATATTGAACATGCAGATATAAAGTTACAAAGTACAGTTCATGCTATGAAGTAAGGGTGTTAATATATGGAAGAGTAACCTAAACCTAAGTAGTTTAGGGAGGAGAAGGTGCATCAAGGAAATGTCTCTGGGAAAGTGATGGAAAATCAGTTAGCCAACGGAAGTCTGGGGGAGGACAATTCAGGTGGGAATAGCAAGAGCAGAAAGCCAGAGGTGGGGAAGGCTTTGGTGACATTGCAGAAGTGAAAGGCCCAGACTGACTGGAATGAATTAGAGGAGAGTGGTGTGCCCTGAGGAACCAGGCCAGGTGAGGCCTTCAGTATTTATCTTTTTGATCATGTGGCAAGCCATTGAGTTTCCAGAGTGGAGGAATGGCAGGATCCTTTTTACATTTTAAGACCACTTTGTGCTCTGCAGGAAATGGATAAGATAATCCAGAGAAGGGAAAACACTTTGGAAACCAATGTAGAAGTCCAAGTGAGAGAGGCGAAAGTACCTTGTTCTAGACTTCAAGCTGGGGAGGTGAGGACGAAGTACACTACTAGGGAGAAGTACGTTACTTAGAGAAAAGGTAGATAGATTCCGTGTTATTCTGGAGATAAGAAAAATAACATTTACTAATGAATTGGAGTGAGAGTAGAGCTAGTGATAACATTAACTGCAATCTTTATTTCTTTAAACCAAGGGTAAATGATAATCAGTCACATATTTGCTATGGCTGGAAATTTTGGAGGAGAAACTAAATAATCCATTTTGTATGTGAGTTGAGATCTTGTCAGAGAGCCAAGGAGAAAAGTCAAATAGCTGAGTATATGTCTTTGGAATTTCAAAAATAGATCTGTTCAGAAATTACTTATTTGGGAGTCACTAGCACTAGTTGGTATTTGATGATATTATTTAGAATGAGTATAGAAAGATGAGGCGAAGAAGCCCATTTTCAGCCCCCATGGAACTCCTTAACAAGGAGCTATTGAAGTTGACTTCCAGACTGGAGAGATGTTGAGTAATTCTGGAACAAGGAAAATTATATTTCAAGAAGGAAGATGTGACTGATCATGAATACTGTTGAGAGGTCAAGCAGGATGGTGTGCTCTACTGATAAGCAATAGTTGTTTTATAGAGTAGAGGTTTTAGAAGTACACTATTTTATAATACTTAAACTTTATTAAATAATGGAAATTAAATTAACTTTGAACAATTTTTGGTAGCTTAATTTAAACAGGGTATGTTTACCTTATCTTGATCCCACAGTTCTTTTGGTATCATTACTTTTTACATCTCTATTTAGTGTCATCTTTTATATTAAACAATCTTTTCTCTAGTCTAGAATTCAATTTGGAAGAGTTTTAAACCTGAGGGTAAGGAAAGAAACACAACTTGTCAATGCACAAAGTCCCTGTCTAATAGACACCATATAGAATGTGCAGTTTGCTACATATAAGATCTATACAAATGATCTGTTTTTTCCTTTGAGCTTACTTACACAATTTTTCTAAAATTCCCCCTTTCTTAAAAAAAAAAATCTGCCTTCAGGTAAAGAATGATCTTAATTTGACAGTTATCTATCAGAAAAAAAATATAACTGTAGTTATGAGAACAAGATGGTCTCTTTTTTTACATTTTACATTCTTTCATAATTGTTACCTTTTGTTATGTTTTACATTTTTTACTGCATTTATGTTTTACATTTTTTTACATCTACATGAATTTCCCTTATTAAATTTGAGAGAGGGGAGCTGAAGGAAGGAAGGGAATTGGATTGGACAGGAACTGTTTTCTCAGTTTGTGGGTTTCAGAGGAATGGGATGGGGAAACCCTCCCACCTTCACCCCCTATCCCTTCACTTAAATTCCTTGACCCTACATGTTCTTCAGAATGACTCAGAGTGTAACTACCCTGTGGTATTCATGAACAGAAACAAAGAAAGAGGAGGGGACCCCCAAAATGACTGTTGTCAGCAAAATTATCAGGACTCTGCTCACTTCCCTAACTTTCTACTTTAGGCTTTAATTACACTGTTAAAGAGTATTTTCTTTTCAAGCACAAACTCTTCTTGGCAAGAATTCAAGTATATGCAGATTGCCTTCTGTAACCCTCTATGACTCTGTTATGCTTACCAGAATCAATCTAAAGTCACTTCCATGTTGAATGTCTCATGAGACAGAAGAGAGCTCTTGTTATTAATGTGCCTTCACATTTTTCTACCTCCTCTAATCTCTGTCATTGGGCATATATGCCAAGAGCTCTCCAGAAAATTTCTCTTTATGTTATGGAGTACAAAATACAGCCTACCCAGCACTGGAGATAAAGGAAGTAAATGGGAATGCTGGAGAATTCGGGCAACTGGATGGAGGATAGGAAACAAGGTCATGCTTAGAAGTTCTGTATGGTAGCTGCCGTGGTGCCAGAGATGAGCTCTTATGAAAGGATGATTGTATTTTTCCAGTGACAATCTCGACTCTTAATTTTCACCCAGAGAGAATTAAATATGGCTATGTTTAGCTTGCGTTTCTCCTTTCAGCAATTAGACAAGTCCTCCCAGGTCACAGAGGAAAAACACCTTTCTATGACTAGTTTGAGAATTCTTCAGTTGATTTTGTTTGTTCTTGGGGTTAAATTTGCTGTCCAATTATGCAAACATATATTTTTTCATCCTATGGAGAGGTATGTTGATACATAAAATATGCCCCTTAGCATATTTAGTACATATGAGCAAGTGACTTAGTGGGAGAGATTTAACAAAATAGGAAAGAAGGAAAGGGTAGAACACTAATTAAAGCAGAAACAGAACATGGAAATGCCCATTTGAGAACTGACTTAAAGTTTCTCTCTAACCCAAAATTAGTCTCTTGTTACAGGATTTTCCATGTAATGGTTTATAGGTTACTTCCCAGTGACTGATTCATTTAGTCTGTTAATTAGGAGTATTTTTAAATGAATATTCAATCAATTTTTCTTCTCCTTGGAGCAGAATATCCTTCCCTGATCCATTGACTTTGGCCATGTGATTACTCTGGCTAATGGAAGTGAGAAAACGCTCAAACAGGCTTGTCAAATTCTGCTTGATTTTTGTGCTCCCGTAATCTGCCACGAGAAGAGCATGTCTCAGGTAGCTATTGCTACTTCATACATGACCCCAGAACAAACACAAATGGAGTAGATTCGAACTCAGTTCAAAGTCAGGAGTCAAGTCCAGCCATCTTGCTTTCTGAAGTGTAACTTCTCAGCTAAATCAGCCCACATCAGCTGAGATAATCTCCTACAGATCCAAGAGCATTTTAACGTGTGTTCTTGCACCAAGGTTTAGTATATTATGCAACATTATTGTGGCAAGAGCTGACTGTTATGTATACTTTGATGAATTGTGCATAAACATAAGCACATAAAAATACTTACCTTGCTTAATAATTTTTTAGTCTAAGCCAAAAAGGAACGAGCATCAAAAGTACTTTATCGTATCATTTACTTTGACTGCACAACTTTTTTATAGAATGGAACTTATATACAAATACATCGAATTTGAAAAGAAAATTCAATCCAAATTTAATCAAGTCATTTAATTTTCAAATATTTTTAGCAGGAGAACCCCCCCATACACATGTGTCTCAGTAAAGTGGCATTGTGTGTGCAGCAGAGCTGCCATAATGCCAGTGATTGTTTGTGATCAGTTCTCCATTCACCCATCTGTTCACTCATACTCATTACATTTGCTTTCTATAGTCATCTAGGGATAATGTAGCAGGATTTAGGTTCTAGGAATTTAGAATTTTTAAAATATTATTTAAATTTGTGCATTCAAATTACTTAAGATCGTTGTAATAAGATCAGAAAATACAGACAAGCAAACAGAAAAAAAACCCATATCAATGCATTGCTTAGAGATAACCTTTGTATAAACTTCAGTATTTATCTCATAAAACTTATTTTCTTTGTCTGCATATGTGTGTGTGTGTGTGTGTGTGTAATTACATTGGACTGTGCATACTATTATGGAAACTACTTTTATCACCAAGTGTTATGTTGTAACCTCTCTCCATGACAGTAATATACAACTATATAATTGCTTTTAATAGTTATCTAGTACTTACTAAAATACAAGCTCTATAATTTCTGGACATTCAGGTTGTTTCCAGGAATCTTTTTACTACTGTAAATAACATTTAAATGAACATTCTTCGTCATATGTTATTTTTACTTTTCAAATATTCCCCTGTGATCAATTCCTAGAAGCAATATTACTAATACTAAGGATATGTACACATTTAAGATACTTGTCAATATCATTTCCATAAAGGTGATACCAATTTACCTTCCCTTTAGCAATATGACTTTCTACCATTTTTTTCCAATCAACAGTTTTGCTTTTTGAAAGATTTCTCCCCTCATCTGGTTTTTTTTTTATGTACCTAGTATTTACTCTACTTCTACCTAGCACAATTTGGTAAGTTCTCTAAACTATCATTTCCCTGTGATATACAAGAATTAAAACATTAGAACCATCTCGAATCTCATGGAACAAATAAAAATAATAATAATAACAAATTAGTCTTCTTTTTCTGCAAAAGGAACACCCCCTCCTTAATTTTGGTCACAATATTAGTTGAAATGATAGTTAACTAAATACAATCCTTTATAATTTCATGGTATTAAATGGAGCTTGTGAACAATGAGTCATTTGGTACACATTGGAAGTTTAATGTTAGTTTAATGTCACTGAATTTAATTAATTTAAAATTTCACTTGTGCATTATTGTATTTGGGTAAACCCCCTTACTCAGATAGCTCTTAGCATGGAACAAAGCAAAAATGTATACTTTTTCTAAGTTTTAAGATCGATTCTACTAATTTATTAGGTGAAAAAAACTGAAGCATGAAGCAGAGGATACTCTAGCTGGAGGAAGAGAAAATATACAATTGGAAAAGAAAAGATGCTATTATGGGAGAAGAGAGAAATTAACATAGAAACATATTTTCATGTGCCAAACTCAGTTTTATTTTGTTTTGTTTTTGTAGCTACTAACAGGCAAGATTACAATCTACTGCTAGAAATTTAAATGCAGTTGTTGCATAAGAGCGACAGCTGACGTAGGGACTCGCCCCTGTGTACCCTCAAGCTCCCAGAAATCATAAACACATAAAAATGTCCTCCTTGAGCAAATGGCTTTAAGAAGGCAAAATTGAAAAATAAACAGCATTTTGAATATTACAAAATAAACAGCATTTTGAATATTACAAAGTAAGCTAGTACAATGAAGAATATATGGAAAACCCCAAATCTCACCAAACCTATTCCTAAGAAGCATTTTTGTCATCTTACTCATGTGCAATATGAAGGAATTCTAATTGCAAAATCCAACTTTAAGAAGCTTTCTTCCCAAATACTTTTGCACAGCTAATTTCTGTATGCATTGATTTCTTTTGTTTGTCAGCACTTATACAGAACTTTGTAGTGCTTGTTTGATGATCATTGTTCTATATAGTGTTATGCTCAGAAATGATATCCTTTTAAAATAATTTTCCCTGTAAAAATGGATTTAGTCTGCTGTTTATCTTGCATCATGTCTGTTTTCTGGGAGTGCCTTTTAATTCAAATTCATTTCAGCAAATATTTACAGAATAATCAATTGATACAAGACATTGTCAGAACTTCAAAAAATGAAAAGAATAGAGAATGGAAGCAGATTAGTGGTCCTTAAGGACTCAGGGAAGAGGCAGAATATAGAGTGACTGCTTAATGGATATGGGCTTTCCTTTCTGGATAGTGAAAATGTTCTGGAACTGCCTAGTAGTGATGGTTGTAAATGTACTAAATGCTACTGTGTACTTAAAAATTGTAAATTCCATGTATTTTACCACAATAAAAAGAGTGAGGCAGGGAAAATAAAAGGGAACTGTTGGGTCAATGTAAGTGAGACACATATTCTGCTATAGAAGTACATTTAATTAGAAAATGTGTTTAAATTATCCTTGCAATATCGCTATTGATTTCATGCAGTTATTATGTCATATCTAATTTAATAAGCATTATTAGGGAAGTCATAGGTAGTCGTACTTGCAATTGAACAGCAGTGCTGAAATAAGCAATAGACGGACCTTGCCTTCAACTAGCTTTAAATTTTATAGGAATAATGTAGCTATTAAATGTTTAATATAAGATATAATATCATAAAAGCTATCCTTGAGAGATAAGCATAGTGCTAAGGAAGTGAAGAGGACAATTGAATTAATTATTAGAGAAAGCACCAGAGATATCATAGCCTTGTCTTTAATCTTCAAGGGTAGGCATGATTTTGTCAAATATATAAGCTGGTAATGGTCAGTCTAGGTGAAAGGAAGAAGGTGAGAAAAAATCCTTTATGTGGACTGCGCCAGAGCCACAGACAATGCCTCAGCCACCAGGGCACACCAAATGATTTAATTTTAAACCTCTGTACTTTTCCTTGCATAAAGACATTTTTTTTTTTTTTTTTTTTTTTTTTTTGCTTTAAAGGCAATGTGCAAGAAGAAATGAAAGTGGTCATAGTTGCTAGGAGTTCAAGTTTTGGAGTTCAGATTTTGGGACTGGCATCCAGCATAGCCAGTCACCAGCCATGACCTTGGCAAATTGCTTAATTCTATGCTTCACTTTCTTCATCTATGAATATATATATACTACCTACTTTAATAGAGCTGCCATTTGTATTAAATAGCTCTTACCTAGCAATAGTAAAAATAAGAAAACATAATTATTGTATTAGTATATTATTACTATTATAATTATGGTGGTTTTAAAATTTGTCCACAAATGCTCTGCTATCCTCCCTTACAGAGATGTAGTCTAATTTCTTTCCTCTTGAGTGTGGGCTGGACTTAGTGACTTCTAACAAATAGACTACATTGTTTTTCCACTAAGAACCACAGTGGCCACCTCCTTTCTGTCTCTTGGATTGCTCACACTTGGAGTTGCTAGCTGCCATGGGATGACAACAGCTAATATTCTAATTCTGTGTAACAAATGACCACAAATTTAGCAGCTTAACACAACACCCATGTATTATTCACAGTTCTGTAGGTCAGGATTCCAGCACAGCATGGTTAGATTTTTCTCAGGGCTATCAAATATTTTTGAATTAGGATGTTGGATGTCAGAATATGCTTACAGAAGGCTATGTGAGCAAAAGAAATCCACAAAGGAAAACTGGAAGTAGGGAGAGTATTTTGGTTGCTCAGGATGAAATCATGATTGCTCTCAAATTGCTGAGATGACAGTGAGAGTGGACGGAAAGACTAAATGGGAACATCTTTGAGGAAATAGAATCTACTGGATTTGCCACATTGAATTATTGTCAGGTGTTGATGGAAAAGCATGGAACTTTAGGGGTCAATACATATAAATGCAGGAGCTAAATAAATAAACATGGGGGAGTTATTCAATGGTGGTAGTTATTCAAGTGGTATGTGGATGGCACCCTATAGGAAGATGCAAAAAAAAAAAAAGCTGAAAGAAGAATGTTTGAGGATACTTAAATTTAGAAGTGTGGCAAGTATAAAGTCATAAAGCAAAATATAGAAGTGGAACATTTTAAAAAGTAGGAGGTGAGTGAGAAGAGTTAAGTGGGAGATGAGTTTCAAGAAGAAAGGAGGTAAGTGTTACTAATTTATGTCCTGTCTTAAGGTTACAGAGAAGGAGGACCAAAAAGTTAAATTATAATGAATTTTAAAGTGTACCATAAGAAAGAAGAGGACATAGCCTGCATATTTGTAAATGTAACAATAACAGTCTAGGAAAACTGACAGAAAATAAATCTAACATGGTTCTCTTAAAGACCACTGAGAATGCCCTGGTCTCTAAAAGCTACTCTAGTTCTAATGTTCTTCCTTTTTAGATTTAGAAAATACTGAGAGATTTTGAAGAATGATTAAACATATCTCTCAGTGGAGGTTGCTCATTTAATTCACTGCCAAAAAAGTATAATGCTGCATTTTAACTGCTTCCTAAATTAAAAACCCTGGGCTCCTAATTTGGGTATTGGTTATTCACTTCTCTCAAAGCCACCTTGAGGCCACTCTTACATCAGGCACCTGACATCCATCCATCATGGCACGTGATGTCCATCTGCCCCAGTCCCCCACTCATTGACTAAACTGCCCTGGAACAACTAAACTCTGGAAGGGTTGCCTATATCTTCCAAAACCAGTAAACAGGATTATAACATACAGACTAATGGGCACCTAGCTGAATCACAAAAAAAATGGGTTTGGATAAGCGCTTACCATGCCTCTATCTTTTTTCTTTATCTCATGCATGAAATAATTTTACTGAAGGTGGTGTTCTTTTTATTACTTTGTTTAAGGGGGAAGACAGACAAGAATGAAGGCAGACAGGCAAACAGGCAAGAAAAAAGAGGAGGAAGAAGAAATTTTATTTATTTGTTCATTCCTAGTTGTTCCCTTGGGCAAGCCTGGGCTCTGGGCTTTATGTGGGTTATGCCTCAGATGCTCACTTTACACCTGAGACATTAGAATGTGCTTAATAGTATTGTTTTGAAAAAAATGGTACAGGCAAGAATGGAGAGTAGGTAAGCAAATAGAAAGAGAGAAAGGACATATTTTATTTTATTGTTCATCTTGGTTGTTTCCCCTGGACCTGGTATACAAACCCAGGTCCTTGGGATGTGTGTGAACTGTTCTGGGCTGGAGTGGGCAGACCTCACCATTACTCCACCAGAGCACACCATTATGACTTTTAAATATACACATGCCATTGCTAATCTCATTATTCTCTTTTCCTACTAATTTTTCCTAATTATCACAGAAAAACCAAACTGTCAACCTTTTTTTTCTTATTTCTGTCCACTAACTCATTTTTCCATTTGCTCAAAAACCAGCCTTAATTCGGATAAAGCAGGAAGACCTTAATTATACACCTCTATCAAGAAAATTAAATTTATATACTTTGAAGTTAAATTAGGTCTTCTGAAGTACTGATGTCATTAATTTCTAAAGTCGATGAAAATGAGGAATTATTCCTTTAAAAACATGCACAGAATTTCCCTTTGCATTATCACAATATTTAAGGACTTGTTTTTCCTTAAGCAGCAATATTTTGATGAGATGTGTGTGTGTTCAATTGCTGACTTGCAGAAGTTTGGTTTTCTACTATTTTTCACTACTAATATCTAATAATTCAAATATGTTATGAGAAAAATAGAATTCTTTGTAGTCCACAAATCCAGCCGCTATCTTTAGTCCTGTTTCTCAAAGATATTGCAGTCTGCCTTCCTAACAAGTGATTTCCAAGTTATGAGCATCGAGCCTTTGAAATTTGAAGATACCTTTTACCTAATGTAACTAAAATAGAGTTAAGTCTCTTTTCTTTAAGTTAACCAATAGGATTTTTCTGCTATTGTCATGCCCGTGTTATTTTGCTATGTGGTATCACCATAGTCCTTCTGTATTTAGCAAAGTGGCGACACAGCTGGATCACAATCATTCCTCTGGATCTAGACTGAACTGCATTCTAACCCTGATTCAGTCATTGCATGCTCTGTGCCTTTGAAGAAATTAAATTCTTTAACCTTAGTTTCTTTTATTTTTTGTAACATAGGAATAATGTAGGTGCCTGCTCTTAAGAGTTATTGTGAAGATTAAGTAAGATCATATATAAGTATCTTTTATTGGCAGGCACTCAACAATGACCTTTCTAGACAGTAGAATGGTGGTCTTCTTTATTTAAAATCATGTACCCACATAGGTAAAAATATGTTCATACATAGCCTTTAATTATCTACTTATAAATTATATACATGTGTACATGTATACATTATACGTGTATAAATTATATACCTTATATACATATAAAGACTAATATATATGGGTATAAAATATATATACATGGCAACCTCTAAAACAATGTGATCAAAATAAAGACTGCTTAAAATAAAAACATAAACTATATATGGGATGTTTGTTGCGTTTTAATTTTCAAACAATTCCAAACTCTAACTTCACTTTTTAAAAAATGAATTAGATTCTGTTTTCAAATTTTGTATGTAGAAATAAAAATATTAATAGATGACACATAATTTTCAGAAAATCCCACAATGAGTAATAATTTCTGAGCAGTCATTTATAGAAGATGTTTCCATAATATTTAAAAGAAAGTTACTTTCTTACTCATTGCTAAAAATATCACATTTATCTTCATGAGACTATATTGCTCTTTTTTTTCACTTTGTTTTGGTTTTAATATCTTTAGGGAGCTTATTATTGACAACTGTCACAGAAATGAGTCAGCAAATTTTCTTCTCTTCTTTTTTTAGTAATAATTTTATTTATTTTGTTTACGAAGCTATACTCATTTTAAGATATTGAGCTCACTTCTCAGCCTACGGGTATTGCACACTGTACCCTTCACCAGGGTTCCAGTGCTCTTTACAGCCACCTGTTCTCTCTCTCCTTCCCTCCTGCTTCACACTCCCCTGGCAAGCATTGTCTATGTCTTGTGAATTTTGTTGGGGTTTAATCAGTTCATTTGGTATTATTTTCATTATATTCCATATATAAGTGAAACCCTCTTGTATTACTCTTTTTCTTTCTCACTTATTTTTCTTAACATGATCCCTTCTGGTTCCACCCAGACTGTTACAGAGGACACATTTCATCTCTTTTGGGTAGCTGTGTAGAATTCCATTGAGTAAATATATACTATGGCTTCTTTTTTCAGTGATCTCTCGATGGCCTTTTAGGTTGTTTCCATGTTTTGGCCAATGTGAACAATGCTGCTATGAACATAGGGGTGCAGAGACTTTTTCTGATTAGAGTTTTTTATTGAAGAAATATTGCATTATAACATTAAATAGGTTTTAAGGTATACATCATAGTAAATCTAAATCTGTATATGATACAGTAAGTTCACCACTGTTTTATGTTTTCCTTCACGATACAATTAATCTCTTTACCCCATTTGCCCTACCCGCAGTCCCTCATTTCTTCGTACACCCACTGATTTACTTTTTTTGGATAGAAGTCTATTGTTTAGTTGATTTTTATAAAGTCTAATTTTGTTTCATTTAGTTAATTTGTTTGGCTTATATCTCTAAATACCACAGAGGAAGTCTTTCTCCTTCTGGCTTATCCTGCTAAGTATAATTCCTTCAAGGTCTATCCATGTTGCTGTCGATGGCAGATTTTCACAATTTTATTGCTGTATAGTATTCCATTGTGTATATATACCACACCTTCTTTATCCATTTATCTGTCTATGGTCATTTAGGCTATTTCCAGCTGAGAGGTCATTTAGGCTATTTCCACCTGAGAGTTTCACCATACAGTAGCTTTATAGTTTGATGTAATCCCATTTGCTTTTTTGGATTTTGTTTCCTTTGGTAGTGATCTAGTTTCAGCCTTTTGCATATGGCTGTCCAGTTTTCCCAACACCATATATTGAAGAGACTATCCTTGATCTATTGAAATTAATTGTTCATTTATATGCAGGTTTATGTCCAGGCTCTCAGTTCTGTTCCATTGATCTGTGTATCTGTTTTTATTCTGTTTTGATTATTATTGCTTTGTAGTGGAGTTTAAAATCAGGAAGCATGACTCCTCCATTTTTGTTCTTTTTCCTCAGGATTTTTTTTATATCCTGTTTGTAGTTCTAAATAAATTTTATGCTTTTTTATTATATTTCTGTGAAGAATGTCTTTGAGATTTTAATTTTGGGATTTGTACTGAATATGTATGTTACTTTAGGTAAAATGGTCATTTTAACTCTGTTAATTCTTCCAATCCATGAACATGGAATATCTTTTCATTTCTTTGTGTCATCTTCTGTTTCTTTTAATCATGTCTTATAGTTTTCAGAGTATAGGACTTTCACTTCTTTGGTTAAGTTTATTCCAAGTTATTTAATTCTTTTTGATGCAGTCATAAATGGGATTATGTTCCTGAGTTCTCTTTCTACAGTTTCATCCACTTGCATGTAGAAATGCAGCAGATTTTTTAATATTAATTTTGTAGTCTTCTACTTTAACTGTACTTCTTTATTATTTATAGCAGATTTTTAATTGAATTTTGGGGTTTTCTTAATATACTATCATCATATCATCTGAAAATGGTGATAGTTTCTTTCTTTCCATTTTGGATACTTTTTATATATTTTATCTGATTGCAGTAGATGCTTAATTTTGATAGCTACTTGTTATCATAGGAGAGATCAACAAACTTGGAACACATTTCCTTTCCATAAAACAAAAGCTACATACGTCATTCATCATTAATTTTGATAAGCATTTGAAATGTTTTGCTATGGCATAACCAATGTATCTCTGCAGTCCAGAATATTTTCAGACTCTCCTTATATCATGAGTACATATTCATTAGAGACGTATAATGCTTATTATTTGCCAGGAACTATATTAGATGTTTTCTAAATAACTCATAGCAATATTATGAGTTACATTTAATTTCCATTTTACAGATGAGATTGATAAGGTAGAGACAAATTATATGACAAAAACTTGGTCAAAGGCAAGCAGTCATTTTGGCTTTAGAGATTCTGCCTTTAACAATTAGACTCTGGTGTCTAGGATTCTATAAATGAGGATAAAGTAATATTTACTTACACTTAACACATGTAAATTTCAATTTATTGAGGCATGCCAGAAGCAGAAATTGGGCAAAATTCCCAATACACAATGCTTCAGTATCAAGGAGCAACTCCTCTTCCCTCTGGAGACATTTGCATTTTATACCCACAGAGGTGTAAAATGTGAACTAAGAGGATCCTATGTGAAAGATATTAGTAGCCTTAGTTTATTATTATTTTTATGCATACAAAAAATATTCTATATTTACTTCTCAAATTCTAATGACTAGTTTTATAGTCCTCAGGATATGCACCTCTCTCTCGAGATTACTGCTTAAAATCTGAGTGTATATGGAAAAGTAGCTGAAAAGATTTATTCCTGTCTACTTCCAAAGCAGGAAGCTATGTTATGTGTGGACATACAAGGAGTAGTCCCTCAGCTTTTATATATGGAATCATGTTAGATTAAATGTATTGTGTAAATATGTATTAAAAAATATATTTATATAAATTTATATCCTATTAGCCATATATTTTGGAATCTATCATGAAAGAGTTATAAAAAAATCATTCTGAGGATTTTTGCAAGGGTAGTGTGAAGCATTAAAATTAATTTTTGATTTACTCTTCTCTATTTTCAGGCATTCGAATGACTTGTTAGTTGAAAATACCTACAACTGAGTTGACTGAAAGAAGTTAGACTGAGAATGATTAAACCAGTCTTTTATTTATGTTTCATATTAGACAGTATCTTTTCATTTCTATATTATAGAAATATTGAAAACTGTTTAATATTCGATTTTTCCAGAGAATAGTTTCACCTCTGGTTACAGAAATTTTCTTCTTGAAACACTGGATTTCACATTGCTCTTCAAAAATAAAAGAATCTGATATTTGATATCCATATTACTTTTTAAATTTTTTAGATGTTTAAGGTTGGCTTACATATTTATTTTTCACACAGAAAATCACCTTTTTGTCTGGTTTATTATCATAATTCTGTCATCAGTATTGCTATGGATAGCTGATTTCTTAGATATTTTATTTTTATTCAGTACTATAATAATATAAAAATAGTTAAATAAAACTTCTGAAATATTTAGATGTTTTTTGTGCCACCCTTAAAAAATAAAAGTATCACTTGATGCTAAGATTATATTTTGTCACTTTAGACTCAAAATGTGCTGATAAGTTAGTTTTTACTGAATAGATTTTAATTCCTGGAATATAAGAACAGTTTGTTTCTCTGTATTCAGATATCTAGAATGAGGCTGCCAAGCAGGACCCCAATAAATACTTTTGAATGAATGAATGAATGAATGAATAAACCAACCAATAAATTAATCAATGATTTTCTGTCTGGAAGATCTGATTTCTGTAAGGAATTTCATAAAATAGCTGTATTTAGATATAATTAGGAGAGAATTAAATTTGTTTTTATGTCTTTCTCCAAGCTCCAAAGGACGTTTTTATTGCTCTCTTCTGCTCAGACAACACAGATATAAGACTTTTCCATCATCATAGAAAGTTCTACTGGAAGAACTGGTTTAGACTATAAAGCATTCAAGCAAATTCTATTAAAAAAACTAGCAGTGGTAGCTGACAGAGTGATTCTAGATACAACTGTTGAATTTGAAGAGCAAAGTAGATTATCATTCAATCCAAGATAAATAGCAGAACCTACTAAATGAAAAAAATGAAATATCAACTGAAGTGGTAAGCCTGAAAAAGAAGAATGTATGTTGTGGCACATAAGGTTAACCATTTATTTAAAACATCACGTATTGGTTGCAATCAACTAATGATTGCAGCGTAATGCAGCTACCTTTGTAGTAGGGTAGTCTCACACACTTTAATGGGATCTTAGCTTCCAAAATGTGTGCTTTAAGACAGGGTCCATTCCTTTTTTCACTTGGACAGCCTGATTGGTACAATAGGCATCTAAAATAATTGTTAAATAAAGTCACCAGAGGAGTGAAGCTATGTACACCTGTATGACAGCCCATCATAGTTTGAATACTTTCTATATTTGGGGTATTGCCTACATTAAGAACCCCTCTTTTCCAACATAGAGGTTCTGACTTTGAAGATGAAGCTCACTCTCTTCACTCCCTCAGGCAATTGACTCAGACTCCACTGGACAGCGACACCCATGAAATAATTAATGCCAGAAGTGAACACCCTGAGGAAACAGGCTCCATGTGAGACCAATTGCTGGCCAGTTTTTATAGTGGCAGTAACAGCAGTGTTATCAAAAACAGCACCTGTCACAAACGTGGCCCTGGAGCTAGCTGTTTTGGTCAGGTGCCAAGGTTTAACTACGTAACATTGAAGGTGGTACTGGCCAGTTACTTCACAGACCAGTTCTGTGGTTTTGTCTTGGACATACTTCTGAAAACGTTGCATCCATTTTGTTTCTCCAGATCTCTCCTGTACCCACCTTTTTTTTTGTTTTTCAATGAGCTAATCGATAGCCTGCAGTAAATCCTTTTTCTGCTTTAATTCACTGGAACGAATTTTATGGTTGCAACTTAGAATCATGATGATACAGGCAATGATGCCAATTAATGTTTTTGACTCATAGATATAAATTAATTTACTCGATATGCTTTTATTGAATGTCTAGCAGACTCAACATCTTGCTGAGGTTTACAACTAGAGTACCTTTTGAATAGTGGTATCAGGGAAAGATGAAATACAGTATGTGAAAACAGTGTTGGATAAGCTGAAATTGAGAAAATTCTTACTTTCTGCCACCCCAAGTCTAGTCTGTCATCAGATCTTCACACTTGTTTATCTTCAATATTTTCCCACACCTCCTTTCTTCCTTCAAAGATGTTCATTTATTTTACCAATATTCAACTCAGATTCTTACTTAAATTATTAGAAATAAATAGCCATTTTCAATAATAAAACCATGTAGCCTCAAACACCATGCTGTTACTTGTTAATGTGTCTTTGCTTAAGCTGTTCTAAGAAACTAGAAAGCCCTGCCCTTTCTCTTATTCATATTGGCCCACCCTATTTATACATTAAGACATAGATTATCCCTTTCCTACTTCACATACTGCATTGTATGGCAATTATGTGGCTATTTATTTGACTTATCCTCTGGCCCATGAGCTCCTTAGGGTACTATCATGTTTTATTTACAGTTGTGCCTCCAGCACTTGTCCTAGTGGTATATAATAGGTATACAATCAATACTTGTTGTAGGAACAAATGGCTTGTAAGTATTTATTATCTGTTTATCTCCCCATCCAATCTCTGAGCATCTACAGAAGAGTACTATGCTTCATGTATAATAGGGACTCAATAGTGATTTATTGTAGGCATTAATGAGGATCGTATGGGGCATCTGTTGAAGATAATTGGTGGCAATCAAAGTTATGATTCTAATGTTTAGAATAGAAGGTAGGACTAGGATTTGGGCTTGGGATTGTGAGGTGGAGATCTGTGGTAGCTGTATGATTCTTCTGTCACATCACTGATTGTAGGGAATATAATTGGCTCCAACTGCTACACTTGGGAATCCTTCCCATGTTTGAATGGAGGCCAGGCTTCTCATGGGCTATTCCAGTACAATGACTAGGTACAGAAGGGAAATGGGACTATCACGGTAAGTGACTTTGATTTGAGGACTGTCCCATGACCTTTCAAGTTAGAATTTAGAATACTCCTTGGAAGTGTATGGCAGCCTTGAGTGTTTTCACTGACTTTCCTTCCCTCTTTCTTCACTTAAGGTCAAAATGGCATTGCAGACTGAGGGCTTTATAAACTTCCTTCCCTCTTTATTTCCAGTGTCAGCATCTGCCTTTCAGAGGAGTCAGACTAACACACAGTTGCAACCGGGGGAGAAGATTGGTTATTCCAGGAGAGACATGGAATGAGAAAAGGTAAGAACCACAAAGAGATGCTTACAAGGTCCAGATATTTAGGGAGTAGGAGAGTCCTGGGAAAGAAAGAAAAAGTGTGATCAGGAAGTCAGGCAGACAATTAAGGAACATGGTGTTCCTCCGGAATGGCCCATCACTGTGCTTCATTCCAGAGCTTTATCTAGGCATGATAAAAGTTAAACATTTACCAATAAGAAAAATGAAGGCTTTTGAAACTGGAGGGAAAAAAGAGAGAGCAGCTGAGGTCAAGAACTATTTAATTAGCTTAAAATATATATACCTAAAAACAGGGTAAACAAATTATTGAAATAGTAGCAATATCGCACTATATAAATATATCAAATCATCAAGTTATACATTGTAACTTTCACAGTGTTATATAAGTCAATTATGTCTCAATTAAGAGAGGGAAGAAAAATATTTCAGATAAAGGGAACTATATGTGCCAAGGCCCTGGAAAAGACATCTGCTTGAGTGATAAATAAATAAGAATCAGTAGAATAAATCTATTTTTTACTTTGGATTTTTAGAGATCAACATTTTTTAATTAAAACCTGATTGCAACTAAGAAAGGCATTTCTATTTTCACACATGTATTACTTTCCCTGTTTTCTATATTTCCTTTCCCTTGTTATACTTATTATATAACAATAATATAAGCAGTTTTATATCATTTGGGAAATATACAAGATAGAAGTAGTATGGGAGTATGGATTGATAATATGATTCCCCTAGCTGTGGGAATTAATGTCAAAATAATTAAACCAAAAAAAAAAAAGTCTTTGCAACATTTAAGGATAGAGTTATTGAAAATTACTTTCAAAATAGAAAAGGGGTGCTAGACCATTTAAAGAAAGACTATGCCAAACAGAAATGTAGTCAACAACAGAGGTAGAAGTTAAAGAAAATGATATGGTCCAATTCTTCTAGAGTTTCTTCAAGGAGCAGTCAGCAGAGAGGGTCCTGTGAGGGCTCATAGTGTGTGTCAAGTTGCTGGGGCCACAAAGTCCCCAGAGATTTGTCAAGTATTAATCTAGGCTTGTCTAGGTGTTTCTGGGTGAGATTAGCATTTGAACTGGTAGGCAGAGTAAAGCAAATTGCTGTCTCTAATGCGGGTAAACCTGATATAACCAGATGAATGCTGAATAGATCATAAAGGCACCTGATGGTGAGTAAGAGACAACTCTGTCCTGACTGAGTGGGGATATCAATCTTTTCCTGCCTTCATCTCAAACTAGAACACCACCTCTTCTGGGTTTTGAGTCCGCTTGCTTTTAAACTGTACTCCACGATCAACTCTCGATCCCTTCTTCACTGGAGATGCATTCAAAGACCCCAGTGGATGCCTGAAATTACAGATAGTACCAACTCCTATATATAATATGATTTTCCTATACAGAGATACCTAAGATAAAGTTTAATTTATAAATTGAGCTTGGTAAGAAATTAGCAATAATAGCTAATAATAAAATATAATCATTGCTATGTATATTTATATATACATATATGTATGTGTATATACATGTATACTGTAATGAAAATCTTGTGGTCTCACTCTCAAGCTACCTTGTTGTATATAATGCTTATATGTCCAGTTGAATTCAGTAAATGAATCTGCAGAAAGTAGATCCACAAATAAAGTGGGGAGGGGCCACTGCAATTACCTCGTTGGTTCTGGTGTTTTCTTTCTCAGACTAGGTGATGGCTACATAGGTGTGTTTGCTTTGTGAAAATTTATAGTGTGTAACTTTCATATGACAGACAAAGAGGTTATATTTTAAACTCTCCTATGGCTTTCCACTGTCCTAGGAGTGAGTCAAAACCCTTAATAATGTGGTTAGCCTTTGTGGTTCTTGCGTTTCCTAAGACCTGTCACTACCCTAGTCTACCGCTACCTAATTACTTGTATTCTATGAATAAACTATATTTTTTCTTAACTATTTACCTTTACTCTTCTTGGAATGCTTTTTCCATCATTGCTCACCTTCTTAATTCCTCCTTTAAGCATAAATCCAGCTAACATCCTCTGGGACAATTTTTAATCCCTTAAGGTATTTCTTCCTTGTGTACACAAAGTACACTGCATATACCTCTAATACTCACCACATTTATATACCTACTTATATTTATTTATGGCTCTTTCGTTAGATGGTAAACCCTCTATGGTCAGAATATATCATCTATATCTTTTCCCATTACCTAACATTGTGTTGGTCTATGGTGCAGAACACACAAACATGTTTTGAATACATGTATGAGGGGGACAGATTGAGGAAGCAACAAATGAGCTATGCCTTCGAAACAAATTACAATCCATTTGGGTCAAAGAAATATAGACAGAGAAGTTAAATGAAAATATGATACAGAAATAAATGGATCATAAGTAATAATCTGTCAAAGGTTCAGTCAGAGGAATGGACCATAGTGACTCAGGAGTCAGAAAAGAGAGGTGGGCAGGCCACGGGGTTATGCTGTAGCTGGACTTGATACCTAGATCTGAAATGCTACATTGCATTTCTGTAGCTGGAAAGAAGTAAGGAATATATTCCAGTAATAAGGATAACTTAAAATATCTAGGAAGAAATGATTGAGTTGTGTTGGAGGACAGTAAGTAGAACTATTCTATAAATATTTTAAAAAAATATGAAACAAAATAATTAAAAAAAGAAATTCAGACAAAAAAGGAAAACTTTATAGAGAAGAATATATGCTACATTTTGGACAAGTTGATTTTGAGTGCCTGCAAAAGACCAAATAGAGCTATCTTAAAGCTAGTTAGAAATCTGATCTGCATTTCAAGAGAGAACTAGGAGATATAAATTTGCTATCTTATCACATGTGAGCCAATGAATTCACCTGAAAAAGAGAGTAAGGGGATCTTGTAGGGAAATCTACCCCAAAAAGATAGAAAGAGGAAGACATACCAAAAGAGGGAAGCTGATATAAGTGTCAAGAGGATAGGGAGGAACTAAGAGGATTGGAGAGTCTTGGGGCAATGGAAGAAGTTTTTGAATCAGGAGTTTGTTGGCAATGGCAAATGTATTAGAGAATCCAAGAAAACGAAGAACTTCAGTGAGGCTGTTGGATTTGACTTTTATAAGTTAAAAGATGATCTTCAAGACAGCTATTTCAGCAGAACTCTGAAGACTGAAAATAGTACACTGTGTTGAGGAATCAGTGGGAGTTACAAAAGGAAGGCAGGCCTCTCTCTGGAAGAGTAGTGTGAGGGAAAGGGAGGCATGGTCCCATAGTTTGAGAGAATAGCAGGGGTAAAGAAGGCCCGCTTTGGGGTTTTGTTTTGTTTTGTTTTGTTTTGTTTTGTTAGGTACTTGAGGATGTTGTAGGTAGAAGGGAAGAAGTGTGTTTGTTTCAGAAAGAGGTAGAAGAGGTCAGAGAGAGAGAAGGGATAATTAATTGAGGGGACAATTCAAGAGCAAATGTAGAGACAAAGAATCATGGCCAGTTAAAAGTGTGAGGAGGAATATTGAGGATTTGGGAAAATTTTGAGGTTTTTAGGAATAGAAGTGGGGAGACACATTTGGAAGGCTTCAATCTTCTTATCCAAGTAGGAAGTGAGTTTATGTGCTTCCAAATATATGGGATGGAAGTGGGAGACCGAGGACCAGTGGGATGAACTGAGGAAGGAAGCAAAGATGAATACAAAGCTTAGCACAGAGATAAGAAAGAGACAGATACCAGATTTAGATATCGAGAGAAATGGATGATCTATATGTATATTAGAGATGCACAGTATGTATGTTTAAGGGATTAATATATATTTAATATAAAATCTCATTACCCAGAAATAAACATTGTTATGTGATATAACAATGGTACCATCTAGAGAGCTGAGTATCAGACATGTGTGTGAGATGATCAGTTGACAAGGGCTGTGAAGCTGAGTGATTGGAAGTGTGGTTTTGTCAGCACCACAACAGTTAGGAGGGACACCAGCTTTTGGAAAGGGCATGATAGATACAACTTTAATAATTAGATTGGGTGTGGAAAACAATAAAATTCAAGACATAGCTCTTCGTATCTTTACATACCTGAGGTCTTAGTGTGAATTAATGATCAGAGGGGGCTAGTAGGTAACACAGAGGTGAGAGAGCTAGAATATGATTTGAGAGAAGGAAAAGAACAAGGCAAATGTTGTGGCCAGGGGATAAGGGGACAGATTTCCATCTGTATTTAGTGTACAAAGAAAAGGAGATAAAGAACAAGGAATACATCAATTCCACGATTAGCAAACAGGAGACTAGCCATTGATTTTCTTTAAATTATGGACTTGTTTTCACAATTAGCCTTAAAAAAGGATTATCCCACAACACCATAAATTATTTCTAAATTTTTTCTTTGAAATCTTCATTACAAGGGAGAGACAACTCACTGACCGCTACCGCCCTCCTGCCAGTCTTAAGGAGTAAAATCTAAGCAGGACACAACATTTTTCAGAAGAAAACTTCCAATTGGTTTAGAAGCCTTTGTCAAATGTATCTTTACTTTCATTGCTTTACTTTGACACATTGGATTTACTTCATTATTTTTTACTGGACAATTTCTGGAGGTTCCTGGGACAAGATGATTTTCCTCCCCAGACAGTGCTTCCTGCCAATATGTAAAGAAGCAGTATTTTTGAGTGTAATAGTCTCTGAAGCCATCTTGACATTTTTGCTGAGCATCAGACTAAACTGGAGAGAAGCTGACCAACAACAGCCCAAAGAACAATATCCTTGAGTGGGTTGTATCTAAGTGTTAGGTGTTTATTTTGATGTTCTCTTTTTTTAATGGAGGTTCTTAATTTCCTTGCCGTCAATGTATAAAACAAGCTACCATGATAAAGAATTATAGTAGCCTTTCTGCATAAGCTAAGTGTTCTGGAGTCATCACGACGATGTATTTTCTTTCTTTATTTAAAAGGAAAGGTGCAGTCAGAAATGAAGGCAAGCAGAAGCAGGCAGGTAGGAAGAGAGGAGGAAGCAGCACTATATTTATTTAGTTGTTCATCTTGGTTGCTTCGCACCTCAGCCCTGGGATGCAAACCCAGGTCCTTGAAATGTATGTGGACAGCATGCAGAAGGTAGCGATGCAAACAGCTGCTGCACCAGGGCATTTTCAAAGGACTCTTGCTTGGGCTGTATCTACCACTGAACGGTGAATAATGACCAATAGCATGCTGAAATGCTCTTATTCAGCAGAATAATGCAGGCGCAGAGATGAGAATTCTTTAGATGCCACCAAAATATGTATTAATCGCAACTGTTCTGTATGTGTGATTAGCAATATACCACAAAGTATGAAAGCAAGATTTTAGTATTTTGTTCCACATATTAATGCTGCTAAAATTAAATTCTCTATCAATCCTATTGCAAATTATTCATATAAGCACTTAGAGACAGCTTTCTTTCTCTGAAATATTTTCCTGCCTCTCAGTCATGCATAACAGAAAATTATTCTGCATCTCATCCAATTCAAAAAAATCCTAGTTTTAAGTGCATACTAAAATGGTGCCAAGGGAAAACTCAAAATAGAAGCCTCAGGACAGAGAGAGAGATCATCTTGTTCAGTAAGTTTATATGCAGCATTAGAGATTAAAATAAACCTAATTTATTATTCAGGTTATTTTTCAAAATTCCAAGTTGACACTTTGAAGAGATGTGTAAAACAGGAAGGAGGAAGGAGCAAACAATGCCTGCAGGAGGTTTTCTGGATCCATGTCTGTTGATGATCTCCAAATATGTATCAATAGTGTGTGAGCAGACAGTGGTGCTAGGTATTGTTGACTCAAGCTTTTTTTTTATTAAATATGGGATTGTTGGTTTTGATGCATTTATAAAATAAGAATATTGAGCTACTACTGTGTGCCTGTGTTCAAGTGTAGCTTGAGGCTAATGTGATGCATTCTAAATGTGTATTCCATGAAACAACAGAGCTGGTGTTGTAGGTGTTGGAGGGAGCACAGAGGAGCGGGCACAGTGAGCACACGGTTGCAGGGACCCTGCCAGAACTGTCCTTGCAAGTGCAGAGTGGCTGGAGCTAAATGGCTGCTCCTCCCACCAAGTGACCCTGATATATGTCCCCTTCACTTGAACAGAACAGAGCAGCACAGCGTCAGAGCAATGCTGTTGGCTCAAGGCAGGCACTGACTCCTGGGCAGGTGTGTCAGTCTACTAGCTGTGAACCTTTAAAGGCAGAGCTACTGGTGGTAAATCTGAATCTCAGTATCTCAGAGATGTGCTTCAGATCTGCCAGAATCCAACCAACCACATTACCTATCTCATCTAGGATAAAAAGGGGAGCTTATCAGTATCTAGAATTCATTTCCTTATTTTTCTGTAACTAAGCTTATATAGGCAATCTCAAGGAATTTCAAACTAAGAGGACCTGTTTACTACAGGGTTTTTTTTTTTTTTTTTTCTAGTGATGGCAACTAAGTTAGAGTGTCTCTAAACACTCTCTGTTATTGTCTGTACATGTCTATGTGTTAAAGAGAAAGTTTGATGTTAACTTTATTCTCACATTGTTGAAACTGACTTCTTTGGAGGAGAGTTTTCCTATTCTTCTTCTCATTTCATCATTAATGCTGAAAATGTATTTCTGCACATGATTCAACAAAAAAGACCCTATTGGATCAGGTAGTTAGAAATAAATTCATTCTAAGCTCTTATATGAAGCATTTTCCAATTTGGAAGAGGAGAGGAAACATTTTCTCCAGCTCTACTTCATGTGCGTGGATCTTAGATGTCTGCTTTTTCAATTCTCTTCTATTTTGGTGTAATTTTTTCTTGGCTATTTCCTTTGGACGTCTCAAAGTGACTGGAATCTCAACACTCTGGAATGAATTCATAGAGCTCCCTTCCTTAGCTTAGATAATGGTTCACTCTTCTTGGCAACTCCTACTCCTCCTTGATGGCCTAACCCAAATGTCATAAGGTCTCTTATTTCTTTCCACTTGCCCTGAATGAAGTTAGTTATTTCTGTTTCTATTTTCTCAAGCAACTTTTCATACTTTTGCTGTTATATTTATATACTGTGTGGTCTTCAAACGCAGGAACTTCTACCAGTTCTCTGTAAGCTTACTTAAAGTAATTCGTGGCAGAGTTTGCACAATGAAAATATTTGTTGAATCAATTTTTATATACCTGTTGCTGTCTCTGTCCTTGGACTTAACAAATATATTTATCAAGGGCAAGATATTTGATTTTCTGAGCACTGAATGTCAAGTGATCAATGATCAAGTAGTTTGATCTTTGTGAAACCTCTAACCACTTCGATTCAGTTTCCCCATTTATAAAACATAGAAGAGGGGTGATTTATTTCCTTAAATAAGAGAAATAATGATAGCAGTATGTATCTATTTTTTCTTTCAAGCTCTTCCTTCTTCCTCACAGGCTCTTTTTAGAGGTCTGGCTCAAAAGGATAGTTGAAGACAATAAAAGATTTTTCATTCTGAAGAAAAAAGATCTTTGGGGGAACAGAGGAGCTGCTTTCAATTTTAGAAAGAGCTTTTATGTGGAAGGACGACTGAGAGTCGTGGCTGCAGGGTCTAGACATGGACTAATGGTGCAGGTTATTAAAAAGCACTCAGACATCAGATGGAGCACGGTCTATGTTGTCCAGATCTTATTTTATAAGAATCTGTAAGATACCCCTCCCCAAATCTGGAGACTTATATCAGGTTTTCAACATTTTATTTTGCTGAATAAAAACCAGGCAATGACCACAACAGAGCCCCAAATAACTTTCTTACTATAATTATCATTTCATAAGAACGAACTTTACAGAATAAATAGAATGATGTAATAAAGAATAGGTCTTTTGGAGTAAGGACAATAGTAATCTTATAATAACACACATACAGATGTGTTAATTCTCCCCCCTCCTTTCATTTAAGTCTTGCAAATGTTGGTGACTGAATGGGCTTATAGGTCAGTATTTGAGATTCAGTGGGCTAAGACGCCCTTCTAAACCTGATATTCAATTTTATGTATGTATGTGTGTACATATACACACACATACACATGTGTATACACACACACACCTACATGGATATATATAAAATTTGGAGGCGTTTATAGGTCTCAAAAGATATTTTCCACAGACATTTAAAACTTGGGAAACTGATACTGAGTTTTACATGAGGTTCAAATAATACTGTTTCACTTCCACAAAGAACTTACATTAGTGCCTGTTTTCATTAATCCAAAGACATCCAGAGGAGTTTCACTTTAATGACAAAGTTGGAAAGTGAAAACAGCATTAAGTGCTTGTTTTGCAGGGAGCTTCTCTAGACAGAGCCCACCCTGACCAGCGGCGAGAAGGCCCTCCAGGCTCCTGCCCAGGGCCTACACTCAGCCTCTAGCATCAAGTCTCCATAGCTTTGAACTGTGTCTCTGAGCATATTTTATCTCAATTTATTTTGTGCAGCTGTTATCAAGCTATGTTATAAGGTATAAGAAAGTTTCAAGACAGCTTGTGAAGGTGCCATGCTTAGCGTACTGGACATAATTCAGTGATGGTGGTGAACTGAACATGTGGGATTGGATGAGATTTTCCCTATAGCTGCCAGTGTTGCAATGATTGCAAAAGATGGTGACTTTAATTTTGAAAGGGCACATAGGTGGAAAGCAGACTTTCAGGATGTCTGGAGTGCCTAGAAAGAAGTGGATGATAGAAAAACACCAGTGGTTTAGCTGTCACGTGTACTGTCATCATTTCAAGCTTTACGCACCAGCCACAGCTGATCAAGAGACCCACCTGCAACATGGAGGCAGCAGACATGCAAGAAAGTGCAGGTGTTAGTGACCACCCTGCCCTGATGGACTCAGGTGATGAGATCTTAATACGTGACCATCCTCCCTTTCTTCCACCCCAGTCTCCTGTGCCACCCCAACCTCTGACAGCTCAGCCTAACAACCCTCCTTACCCCCTCCCCATCTTCAGTGCACTTGCTGTGTTCCCGGTTCTGTGAAGTGAACTGCACTGTTGTACACACCTCTTTTATGCAGGCTGTGTGCTTACTCATGTCATTCCTGCTTTTCCTGTATGTCAGTTTAATTTTAGGTTTTATCAATTCTTTGGTGTGATTTGGTAGGTTATTTTTTGGTCTGGGAATGTTCAAAAATGTATTCACGTAAATTAATGATAATTGTTTCTTCCCTTGACACCATTTTGGCTTCTGAAATGTTTCATAGGATCACTCTACTTTTAGAAAGTGGGGGAAACCTGCAAAGTCATATGGCTTTGACTTCCCGGTATCAGAATATTGTAGTTTTGAACATGATCCTTGATTTTAACTTATCTTCCTGTATTGTGTATTTCCTTGAGTCACTGAAATGAATCATGCTTGTTTGTCTGGAATTCAGGGCATTAACATAATGCTCAGTGACTAGGTCAGCTGCCACCAGACTAGTGCGGTCAATGTACATCCCAGGGACCCAGGTTCATGTCCCAGGTCCAGGAGAATCAACCAGTGTGAACAACTAGATAAAATAAAGAGTGCTTCTTCCTCCTCAATTCTTGCCTGCCTGTCTGCTCACTTTCATTCCTGCCTGCATTTTTTTCCTTTAAAAAATGCATATCTATGTAAAAACATATGCAATATCTAATGCATATAATGTGCTTCTAGTTCTATGTTTAAAAAACCTTATTGAGAAAGATTAGGGTATGTAGACCAGAAGACTACTTTTGGGATTTTGGGGGGCAAGGGAATCTTTTGTTTTCTCTCTTCATATTGATTTTCTGTATAACAGGGGGTTGATCCTGCTCTGAATCAGGGTCCAGGATGAACCCAGCAGGAATGTGACCTTTCTAAGGATGGGGAAGTGGATGTAGGGTTGATGATGTGGGTGGACAAAGAGCAGCTGAAAGGAGTACCAATTTCTTAGAATAAGGGCAAATTGACTGCTTGGATAAAAGGGATAATGCTGAAGGCAAAGGGAAGACTTTGACCCATGCACAGGTTTGAGATAAGCTTTATGCAGTTATTACAAGAAAGTTTGGAATCCCAAGTTTCCGAGACTTGGTGGTGAATTTGACAGCATACAAAAGGTGCAGAAGGCTGATACTCAGAACCCAAGTTTTATAAAGCATAAGTAGGTATGAAGTTTTCATTGTCTTATTTGTTCAGTCAATTTTTCCTGAACTTGAGATACTTTAGCAGAAGGTGCTTCCAGCAGCAATACTTTTTTTCCAGGCAACTAGGTTATACTCACAAAGTTACATACAGCGTCTTGTAAAAAAAATATGAAGTTCTGCCCATCTTTCACCTAAGACTGCTGTAAAGATGAAACATACATAGCTTTGAATTAAAGTCCTGAATAACTAGTATGCATTATTAAAATGGCCTACTTTATGAAGATAAGGAAGTTGTCTTCCTAAATGATATATTTGAAGCTAAAAATAATTAAGGAAAAATTAATCTTATTAGTTGGAAAGTGTAGTCTTCCAGATGTATGTCTGAATGTCTTTGAAAAATGAGGAATGTAGATTCATTTCTGGAATCAAAGATCAACATACAGTAAGTGAATTATTTCTATTTCCCTCCTCTAAATAACATTTAAATTGAATGCACGAAGTTGGTGTGTCACTCTCATCCGTCATTGAGAAGAACTTTCACAAACTCCTTCCAGAAATTAGACTAATAATTAGACAATAAAATCCCCCAAAGCTGGTCTGAACCCGCAGCATTGCTATGTATTGTAATCCTGAGATCTATCTCTGGAAAGAAAACCACAGGATTCAATTGTAATGCTTCCTAAAGGTCATTCAGAAGCCCCCCAGCATCTGCTCTGTCATCCAAGAGAGATGCCTTGAACAGACACTTTATGCAAGACTGAGTTTTAACTCTTTAGCGAATCTTCAGGTAGCTCTTGTGGTCTTCTGAAGTCTTAAGTTTCCATTTGGGTGAACCTAACATAATATTTTGGCTTCCTCAGAAATTAACTTCAAAGGTAAAGAAGTGATTTTAGGTTCAGTACCCCATTTCCTGATGAAGAGAATATCACCCTTGTTGAGGTTATCACAACACATGTGAAATTCAGATTTTTAAGAAAATTGAGTAATTCAGCCTGCTCTGAATTTCTTTTTATCTGAAATACTCAGATCAGTAAGGTGTGTGTGTGTGTGTGTGTGTGTGTGTGTGTGTGTGTGTGTGTGTGTGTGTGTGGCTTTCTCTTCTCTGTGGGAGGGGGGAGTAGCTTTTGCAGTCATTGCTTGACTAATTGCCTCCATTCTCTGTCTCTGTCTGCAAACAGTTCGTGCCCCCCAGACTATCTTGCCAGTCTGTTTCTTTCTCTTGCAAAGAATTTTAAATTATTTGAACTCTTTTCTATTTACCCTCAACCCCTCCCTTTGGATCTGGCCTATGGTGAGCAACCTACTAATTCCATTTTCAGGAGAGAGGACTGACCTGGAGGGCGCTGCTTGGCTGCTGCTGGTGGATGAGGGGCCAGACCTGGTCTTGCGACTCACAGTTAGCCACTCTCCCGCCCACACTGCACTGTGGAGTGCTTCCTTGTTGCCTAAAATTACTATGGCAGAAACCACTCCAAGCTCATAGGACCAGTTCTTGTAAAAGCACCTAGTCTTACTGATCGATGTCTACAAAGTCCAGAATAAAAACCGTTACAACTTCAAAGTCAACCAATGAATGATCTCAAGAAGTCTGCCTGATAAGTGAGCACTTAGAAATATTTGCCTTGACCAGAAATTCTTCTATTTTTTTTTTTCTAAAGCATCCTTCCCTGGTATCTTAGAGTCAGAATCATTTGTGGGACACTGAGCAGTTTTCCCTGCCTCTCCAATCAGATTCTCAAACTGGATGAACGATATTAATCAGAGGCTGCCTTGGTCACTGTGTGAGGTAATAGATTAAATGACTAGTCCAGTGTTGGTTTCTCTGCAGTGCACCTAGAAGGAGGCCATGGCCTGGCAGATAATCCATACTTATTAGGGTAGAAATCAATATGCCCAATCAGGTAATGCCCTGATTGGATTACCTCCACAGCAGATCGCAAATTTGGACAGAGGGATCACAGTAGGGCAGTTTCCTCCTTCAAGGAGGAGGCTTGACTACAGGGAAAGGTATTACCAGTGGGGTCCCCAGAGCACAAGTCAGAGGTGTTTTTCATTCTTGATGCCACAATATCGTGACTTTAGATGTTGAACCACATCCTCAGTGTTCTCAATTTTCGCTTTCATTTTGCTTGTCATTCTGAGGTCAGACAAAATAGAAGGTAAGATTGATAAATCAACAGGATAAATGAGGATTGACAGTGCCATCTTGGCAAATGAGCTGTGGCATTGATACTACTTGGTGAATTGAATGATGTGGAGGCTGCACAGACATCACTTAAGATATAAATGTGTACTGGTCATCACAGTTGTTAGTGAAGTTTAGTAAACATTTGTTTGGCACTTACTAAATACAAAGCACTAAGCTGACTTCTGTACAACTCTTGTTTTTCCTGAAGTCTTTTGCTTCATGTACATTTTTGAACCTCTGACATTTTTTACTGAAGAACAACAGTATGTTTTTGACCTTATTGAGATGGAGTCCTTTTGTACTTCATGATTCTTGGTTACTGATGACCATCACTCACACTGCATGGTAAATTAGACATCATTTTAGAAAATAATGTGTAGTGATGTTTTCACCTGCAGTTTCTTCTTTACGTAAGTGAGATCTCTCATTTTATGAAGAAAGAGCTGAGGCAGATGTGTCCTGTCTTTCAAAGAGAAATACAACTCATTAATAAAACCAAAAAGAGATGGAAAGATTTAAGCATCTTGCTGTGGCTGGTGGATACAGTTTAGGAAGATATCTCAGAGCCCACATATTAGGCAGCGATTGGTGATTCAAGACTTTACCCCATTTTTGCCTGTCGTCTCTGGAGAATTTACTACCACACCTTCTGGTTATATAATCTCTAGAGTGTGAGGAATTTGAGAGGTCAGACAAGGATTGCTTTGTCATGGAGATTAGGCAAAACCAAATCATTTCCCTTCACTGTGGATGATAGGGTAGGTGGGAGAAAATTTATGACTGACTCCTTTCCCCCTTGAAATGATGAACGTCTTTCTCTTACACAAAGTATTTTCTCTGAGTGCTTGGAACATGACTGCAGTTAGTGGAAATGTTTTCTTAATAATGTTATTTTTTTTTTTCCTCAGAGGAAAGCAAAAGGGTCCACATCTGAACTGAATAAAAATCCCAGCCTCTAACCTTCTAGAGCCCTTTGGCAGTTTACCTAGGTATCTCTTGTTTTGTTCTAAGCAGCTCTGTTGTGAGGCGGAGGCTTGACCTTTTGTGATTAGATAGAATTAGAACCTAGCTTTTCATAAGGGGATAAGATCACTTTCAAAGGTCTTGGCAGACAAGTCTCAGGCTGGGGATCCTCCGTGGGTGGTGGGATCTCAGTGATGGTCAGGCCCTGGAGACTTTATCTGTAACCAGACGTAAGCAAGTCAACTCACAAGAGGCTTCACATTCTCCAGTAAAGGAAGTGAGGGCACGGCCACCCATACTTCAGGAGCTGTTCAAATGGAAAGAAACTGCTCATTTTTTTTCACAGCCCAGGGAAATATAGTAGAGTGATATTAGCATACAATCTCAATTTAGAAAGTCAAATATAGTAATGGATGCCATTACTATAAGGAAAACTAAAACTATTGCTGTTCCTATAAATTACTGTTCTAACAATTACTGACCGAGTTAATACAAATTTGCCAAGAATTTTATTAACTCAATAAGAGAACATATAAACTGCCTTTTTGCATTGTGTCGGTGATCTCTTTTTTAAAAAATACAATTAGTTGCTTGCTCTTTGTTGCATTATTTCCTTGAACAAATTCACAACTCTCATATCAGATGATTTATATGATTTTTCATGTGACCGTGTTTAAAGTAGGGTCATAGTCAAGAGAGTTAGTGTGGCTCTCCAGGGTTTAGTCAGACACCAGGCTACACATGGGACCTACAGCATTGACTGAATCATCCCAGCATGTAGATAATATTCGTATCCCCATTTTATGGGTGAGAGTCTGCTGCTCTTCTTCCCTGCCATGGCCTGCCTTCCACAGTTCTGCCAATTTAGCATGCATTCTCTCTAAGGGGTCCCTGTTACAGCCTAAAAGGATGTAAGTGGCCCAAATCCATCATCGGGGTGCAGAATCTTAAGGGTGGGTCTTAAGGGCACCTGTGTACCCACCAGTCAGTGGCATTCCTCTCCCACCCCCACCATGTCTGCCCAGTCTGTTGGGTGGCACTCCTGTCCTCATGTTCTGGTTTCTTCTACTTGGATTGCAACCTCAAAGCCAATTCTAGCTCTCCTAGTTGGATCTGGGTACCCATTCTATCACCATCAGCCCTCCCCTTGCCTGATGCTCTAACTGGAGACTCTTTATAGCAAATCACAATTATTCAGGCAATCTTTGAATCTTTCCCACTTGTTTTCTCACTTGTAATTGAACTCCTAGATCCCATACTCCAAGGATCACCTTTCCCAATTGACTTTGTGCCTTCTGGTGGGCTGGCACTTGAAAGCCCCTCCTGCTGTTCACAACTCAGTGCAAGTGTTCAGTGTCCTTGCTTCTTCAGCACCAGTGTCCTCCTCAGCAGCACAGCTAGGGTTTGTGGTGCCCAGAGCTTGTGCATGTGGAGCGTTTTCATATCATAATACAAAATCTTCAGTGAGAACTGAGGCAGAGATTTAAGTACTTATTTAGAATGTGAAATGAATCATGCCATGGTTCCTTGAAAATGTATGTCCTTTTCTTCAGAAACCTACTTAGGTAATTTATCAGAAATGCTTACATGAAATGTTTCCTGTTGCAGCCTGACTTCCCTTTACCACTTAGAACTCTTGACAACCCCACTGCTCAGAGAGGCCATGCAGGTGAGGGACTCTGAAGTTTGAATGACACTCAATTCATAGGAAGTCACTCTGACCCTGTCACTGTGGCTCTGGGTGAGAACTCCTTACTCTGACCTTCTATTCTAGAAAGATATAACTCCCAGACAGAGAAAGAGAAAGGGAAAGGGTAAGGGTGAGGGAGAGGAGGGGGAGAAGGAAGGGGAGAGGAGAGAGGAGAGAGGGAAGATGGGAGAGGGAGAGAGAAAAAGAAAGATTCCAAGCATCTCCCCTCCAGCCTGCCAGTGCTCTTTCCTCTGTGACATTTTATATCTGCTGTTACTTATTGACAAACTGAGCTGCAGAAAATTGAATGCATTTATGATCCTTCCTGTTATATGATGGGGTGTGATCAGGCTGTCTTGAAATCAGCACGCAGGGAGAAGTTAAAACCCAGAATACACCTAGGAAGCTCAAGAGGGTGTGTGGGCTGCTAGAGAGAGCATAGTATCCGGGGGGTAGGAAGACAAATGCCGAGGCCTCTAGTAAAGTGGGAGCACTGGGGAGGTCACCACTGGAAAAACAGCGAGGCTGATGGGCCAATGGAGCCCACTCTGTGGCTGACTCCTCCTTGCACACGGTGTGTCTGAGAGCCTGCGTCCACACAGGGCAGACACGGCCTCCAGTGGCAGGGCGCCACCTAGAGTTGAGAGGAAGAATTTCAATCCCTAGGGAAGTTCCCTCTGTGTTTGGGAGACTAAGATATTTACCACTGACTCTTTGTGCTCCCTTGAGAAAATTTCTCTGGGTGTCCTTGATCTCTCTTGTTATTTTGTTTAAAATAATAACAGTCACTTTGATGACTAAATGAGGGAACATCTAGGTGCATAGTATTAACTATCTGGGGGCCAGAACTAGATCTTATTCTAATTTTTGTCCTAGTGCCAGACACAGAAGTTGATGCTTAGTAGACACTTTATAAATGTTGCACTGTGCCACATTACTCACCAGGTGATGGCACACAGATGTTCTATACAGCTAGATTGATTTATATAGACACAGATATTCAATTTATGCATAGGTGTGTACTCATATAAACACACCCATGTATTTATCTAACTATGTATCTCTTGTCTCCTAGCTTTTTAATCAGGACCAGAGTAACATACATGGTGCAATACCCAGTCAGGGAGAGTGAGGCTGGAGCTTTAGAAGCCTGCTGGCAAAGGTAGGCGTGGTGAGGAGGCCCTCACACACAGAGAGAGGAGAGAGCCAGAGATGAGGACAGAGAAACTAAGACATTCACTTTAAAGCACCATCTCCATTTAAACTTGATTAGAACCAATGTTTGGGCTGATTTTCCTCAAACATTTATCATTATTTGTTTTTACGCTTCTGAGTTACTGTTACTAAAAACAATAAAAGAAAGTAAAAAGAAAATTTAAAAAAAGACTCAGCTAATGTCTTCCTGGGAAAAGACTCCAGTTAAATATTCAGGGAGCTTTTACCATTTCTGTTTGCCTAGAAGGCACCTTTTGCAAGGGATAACGAAGCGTTCTCACTGATTCTCTATGTGGTTTCCAGACTTTGATGTATTTAAATAAATTTTTGGTGCTACCTTTGATCCCGTGAAGCCCAGAGCTGCCCCCAACCTCATGGAAGAAATGGGGTGTAAGCTCAGCCTTGAGTGACATTTTGGTCAACAGCAGAGACAGCATGGGTTGAATGTAAGGACTTTGGCCATAGATACATCTGAGTTGAGGTCATGGCTCTGCCATTTACTAAATGTGTGATCTTATTTAAAGCTTCAATTTATAATTTGGTATAAAAGTACCTACCTATGACCCTTGAAAAAATAACAATAGAATACCCAGTATAGTGCCTGGCACAAAGTATGTACTCAATGCAGTTTTAATTACATAAAGACTGAGGAAGGCAGGAATAGATGGTGAAGACCACCATCTAGATACCAGTGAAGGTGGGGAGGCTGCCTACGGTCTCTTTGGGCTGGCTCGTGTGGAAGTGGGGGCTCAGAGGAGTGGTGAGAAATGCAGATGGTACAGAGGATGAAGTAACAGAAGACTTTAAAATGGCACTCGGGAAGTTAACCAGCTGTAGAAAGCGCTGGTAGGTTTTTGAACACTTTCTCTCACAAAATAGTACAATAGAAGTTCAGGATTTCCTTATAGAAACTATGGAATTCCTTTTAGATATGACTGTGTGCTGAGGGCCATATTGTTGTGTTCTGTCCTTTTCCAAATTCTGTGGAATAAGAATTGTTCCACTCATTAAGAAAAAAAAAAATGATGTTGTCCAAAGACAGAAAATTAGCCCATGATCATCTTTTTACTCATCTCACTTATGAAATAGGGATTAAGTCACCATGTCTGAGGATCACACATGGGATGGGGTACCTGTGAAAAGTACTTTCTCCAGAGAAGGCATTCAACTCCCCTTACTTCTGTCTTAGATTTAAACACTATACTTCATCTCCAGTGTCATGACCAAGCCCCAGCTTTGTCCCCTTCTGTGTATCACCTGGGTCTCACAAACCCATGTCCCTGCATGGATAGCCTGCTCAGGGTCTGACAGCTTTCAGGACTAAGTTCCTTCACTCAACGTGGCCTGTGGCCGCAGCTGCTCTGATTTCCAGACATTGAGATGGGACTGTGGGCCTCTCTTGGCCTGCCTTCCCTTGGATCTCTGCATGTTGCCATGTTCCAGCATCCTGCTGGGACATCCAGTCTGATGACACCTTGATATGACTTCTTGCCTTCAGCTTTATCCATTTCCTGCCACTTGACCTGTGTCCAGAGAGCAGGTGGGCCAGATCCCTAGGTTCAGAGTTCTATCATCTCTCACTTTTCACACTGTTTTTTAGCAGTGGGATTTGTTAAAAGTAGAGAAGCTTGGGACTCACTCTAGACCAGCTGAATCAGAAGCCCCCATGATGTTGGTCTGGCAATCTGTATTTTATAAATGTCCTGAGGGTGGATCTTGGTACAGCTGTTAAAAGGTGGGCTTTGGGAGAAACACTGAGGTAAGTATGGTGACTACATGGCCACTCAGTAAGACTATGGTTCACTCACAGTTAGACCGGATTCCTTAAACTCATGCCAGTACCCTCCTTTTCTAGAGGGTTCTAAAACTGTTCTTCTAAGAGAAAAATTAATTAATCTTCCCTCCATACTGCTTCTGGGTGAACCCATCTGGTTCTACACGGATGTTAGAAATCCTGCAGGATAACTTGGAAGCACACCTGCTTCGGTAGCCAGGTTAGCATTTTCTCCTTGCTCTCATTATAAGGCATCGATGCAGCAGGCCTTGCTTTAAAGTCTGATCTCGCTTCCAGGCTCCAGGACTTGCCTCATTCTTTGTTGTCTTTGCCTTAGTCTTGATTCAACTTTCCTCCTTTCAAACGCCATCTGCCCACGTTTAAAACCTTCTTTATCTAAGCCATTTCTTTGAACTCTTCTGAAGAATAATCTGAGCACATCTGAGAGTTAATGTCTTTTAAAATACTGTGGAAAAAAAAGAGTTCTGTCTAGATTGAATCTTCCAGACTCATTGGTTACCAGGTTAGGTCTTATAGACATATTAAAACTTTTGCTGATGTACTGAAACAGTTTAAAAATTGGTTTTATAAACTGAGCAGCTTAGACATGTTTAAACATCTTTCCATGAAGTTGTTAGAGATTTACATATATTTGTGTATCATTTTACTTCACCTTTATTTATGCCAGGGCAGCTGTGTAGCAATGCTATCATGGACTTTGTTCTTTTTGTGCACCTGTGTTCCTGCATTGCAGCAAGTCCCTGTAGTAATAAAGAGTGATCGGTCTTATCAGAGACAGATTTATTCCTGGATGGCATTTATGCTCCCCAGAACAAGATAAGTTTAGTAAGTTCTTGTTTCATGGACATACAACTTCCTAATATTTTCTGAATTGTAGAAATCAATATCTCTAAAAGCATAATGATAATAAAAATGTCTTAGTTTCTCAGTTTATAACCAAGAATATCCTGGCATGAAGGATTAGGTTATCAAATTGTGAGGAACATTAAGGAGCACTGAGATGGAATTAGGTATAATCACTCAAATAGTAGGATAAAAGGATGTGGAGGGACGCACAATTTATCATGTGTCCCTGATCAGAAATATTTTGATTATCTTGCCACATCAATGCCTTGTTTATCATAGAAAATATCTTTGCCTATCTAACTATTCTCAAGCTACTAAATCCCTGTTCTCCAGATGTTGAGCCCAGGCCAGATCTGGAAGAATTGAAGAATTAACTAAGTTGGCTTCAATACCAGGCGTGGTGGGTGTAAGCCATGATAGAGAGCCCCACTGAGCAGATATTTAGGATATGATAGCATGATGGGACACAGGAGAGAATTTGGGTATCTGAGGAGCAGTTCATTCTCTTACTAGTGAATCTCTACCAGTGAAAATGCAGTTATTGTGGCAACAAAATAACATGGTCTATTTTCATTAGTTTACAGAGCATTTTAAATGGAATGATGAGAAAAAAGAATATTTTCCCTTGTTTCAAGATGGTAAGACCTGGGATTGAGGGTGATCAGGATATAATTTTGATGTAGATTTGCTAAAGTGGACTTCTATTCCATTAAAAAAGGATATGAATAAAGTAGAAGCAGGAAAAGTGATAGAGGTTGGGAAGATGCTTAGAAACTGGGAAGACTGGGGGGTATGCTTTTCCTAGGAACTTCAGAAGGATTGTTCATATTTTCACTAGAGAATATTCAGCCTAAGTTCCAAAAACAATTTGAAATTTTCCTTGCTTTCTCATTTGTCAAAGAAATTCTAAAATTTAGTTACTTAATTATTAGGTCTCAAAATGATTACTTTCCTAACTATAGACCTTACAAGTATGTTAATTAAAGAGAAGTTAATTTTAAAATGTCAAAATATATTTGAAACCACTCATTATAATCCTAAGATCACGAAAGTAAAATAGGACAAAATGTCCAAAAGTTGTACAGTTCCTCTTTCTTGCTTCACGTTACAGAAAATGAATAAAAAATTGGACATTAGCTAGACTTTCAATTTAATATGGAGGGATCCTAGAGGTACCTTCTCTGTCTGCTCCTAGTATTTCATGGAAATTCCTTTTAAAATGTACAAGTCCTTTTTTTTATTAAAAAAAAAAAATTGAGACAACCTGACAGGCAGGATGGAGGAAGATCGTATGCTGGACTCAGGATGATCTCCACAGACCGCCATGTCAGTGAGGTTGGATTGAGCACAATTGTGGATTCCGTTTGCTCCACCCTTTGCCTCAGAACTGTGCAGATCCCCTGGCAGCAGATAGGAAAAAACTCTCTCTGTTTTCATTGCAGCCTATTCCTAGCTCAGGGATTTCTACCCCCAAATCAGGCCACCTTCCTTTATGAATAGGACACATTTTTTAGACAGCCAGAAAGGGGCTCCCCTCCTCTTTTCTATTCTCTCTCTCTTATGCTTGATTCTTTGTAGAAATTGAGCCAATGTTGTGATACAGTGAAGTGGACTGTGAAGGTCTAATTGATGACACATTGACTTGGGATTGTAAGCGTGACAGAAGAAGACAGAGACAAGAGCCTGGAAGCTGAGCGAGTGAGTGTGTTTGGGTGTGGGAGGGCATGGAGGGAATGCAGGAGTTGTCTTTGGGAAAGAGGTCATTGCAGACTGTGTCTCAGTATTTAACATAATCAAGAGATTCTGTTAGTGAGAGAAGGAGGTTCATTTATTAATCCAGCAAGTATCTTTGGAGTACCTACTATGTGCTAGATGCTGAAAAACAATCAAGAAGAAGAAAAACTAGGGCCTGATTCTGGGAGTGGGGAAAAGACTGATGAGAGACAAAGATAAGCAAACCATTGGCAAAAAACAAACAAACTGATAACCGTTAGTGCTGTAAACGAAATAAGTGGGGTTAAGTGGCAAAATAACTGGGCTCCATGATGACCCCAACACGGACCGTCCAGAAGAACCAGCGGGGTAGAAGAAATAAAGTCTGTTCTTCATCACACTATTCTGTAGGTACTATCCTCCTGTTACACAGATAAAAATGTAGCTTAAGACAATAAATGAGTAAAGAAAAATCTTCCAAGAAGAAATTTAAGCACTTAATAAAGATCTGGAACAGTTAATATTTAAAGTAATGAAATAAACATACTAATAATTAAAAGAATACTTAAAATGAATTATAATTATATGGGTTCCATTTTCAATCAATCAAATTTGCCAAGATAAAAAAAAAAAAAAAAGATTATTGTTCATGAGAGTGGTATAAATTTGACCCTATCATTCGCTGCTGAGAAGAAGGTAATCTGGTACCACTTTCAAGTAAAACAGTTTTATCTGTGGGAATAAACCTCAAAGAAATTACCAGAAAAGCAAGTAAAAACTAAGATGCCAGTTGTTAATTTCACGACTGTTTATAAAATCCCCAAACTGGAAACAACATACATATCTGACAGTAGGGAACTGCTTTCATATGTATAACCATTACATACTCATTAAAGATCATTTTCATGAAGATGTATTAATGACATGGTTGTTAAAAAATTAAATGAAAAAATAGGATAAAACTGTATGCATGTTATGACGGAATTTTGGTGACAGAACTACATGAGTTTCAAGTGAATATATAGCTGTTCAACTAGAAAGTACATTTTCCAGTTTCCTTTAGCAAGTCAGGTCCACACAACCAAGTTCTGGTCAATGGTTTGTGAGCAGAAGTGCTGCCACTTCCAGACCATGCTCCTTAAAGAAAGTTGCTTGCCCTGTAGGTCCACTGTCCCTGTTTGCATATGCTGATACATGGATGTGATTGTGGGTGAGCTTCTTTTAACCACTAGGAGTGTAACGACATTCTAAGGAATAACAGAACTATACTGCAGAAGGAGCCTCGGTCTCTCAATGATCTTGTGGACTCGACCTACCTGCTGACCCTAGCAGATGGCTTTTTAACAAGACAAATAATCTTCCATCTTGTTTCCGACCATTGTCATTTGGTCTCTGTTTAAAAAGTGGAACTACTATCCTAATTAATACAGATAATAACGTGTAAAATATATAACATTTTTATTTATTCTAATTATAATTATTGAATATTTCAAGACACTAGTGCTCTTCGTAATACAATTAGGTTGCAAGTCTCTACAGGAGATTTGTTAATGAAAACAGAATGCTTAACATTGCGTCTCAGCTCTTCTGGCAATCAAAGATGTGTATGTTTCATAAAACAAACAAGCAAGTAAAAAAACAAACTTAGATTTAACTTTAGAAAAAAGCAGGACCAGATGTCATTGTAAAATGGTGAAAGCTTTGCTTAGTTCTCCAAGTGAAAAAAAAAAAAACGACTTGGTCTCAGATTTATAGAGTGTCAGTGGCAAGTTTTGTTTTCCACCTCTGCCCATTGCTTCCAGAGACATAGTGTCTGCTAATTTACTCAGTTAGCTCTGTCAGTGATTTATCCCTATAGATTGACACGTTGCTGTAGTTGGAGAAGGGAGAGTTGGTACTACAAGTAGCTGAATGAAAGCCAATATTAAGGAAAGAGAAACAAGAATGAGAGATTACCTTTCTCTTAGGATAACTTGACTTCCTTCGGTTCATCAGCATCATTTACTAGATCTAGATAAGAATTTATGTAAGGTAGGATGGCCTAGCAGCTAAGTCTACCAGAATTAGTCCACATACATCCTAAGGAGCCAGCTTGGAGCCACGAGGCTGGGGGGCAACAACTAAATAAAAGAAATGTTTGACAATAAAGGAAAAGAATCTCCATAAGCCATCATCATACGCTCCTGCATTGCAATATATTATTGTTCTAGCAATGAAAATCTGTGAGAATGGAGAGTGAGACCGGGATGGGAACCCCAAAATATAAATGGAGACTGAGTTATGGGGGGGGGGGTGCATCATAGAAGGTCAAGTTCAAGTCCAAGCTTGGGAAGAGGCAGTTTTCATCCATTGTCAGGCAAGCTTTGAAATCTAGAAGTAGGGCATAAGGGGAAAGATGATGGAGCTATAAGGAAGAGTAGTGTCTGTCAAGAAAGTCCTTCTAAACATAGTGTGGAGGAACAGCAAGGACACAAACCTAACCTTCAGAGAATTTAGCTGGCCTGAGACCAATAAGCAAGCCCTAGTGCATGACTCAAACAGAGGTAAGTCTGTGCCAGCTGGCACTGGTGCCCTGTGGGTGGAGGGAGACACCCCAGGCATCCGGGAGGCCTAGGTAGGAGACAGGTAATAGTAAGGAACTCTCCCATGTCTTGAACATGTAATATTCCATATACTCTCTTTAATTCTTGCATCAATACTGGGAGCACTTTTAATTTTGATCTGATCAAGATATGAACCTATTAAGTAGATCATTTAGTTTGACTGACTCTAAACTACATATTCTTTCTTTTATGCTACTTTGGGGATTCTCAGGGATTACTGCCCAATAGCCCTTTCTGAAAGTGAGCGAGAGAATTCGAAGCTACTCCCTAAACTTGATGACTTGTGGAGTGAGAACTATTGATGGATTCCCATAAGCCTCCTATTAGTGTACAGAGAGGCAGAGGAAGCCTATGGACCTATAGGATTCCACCTAGTAAGAAGTTTGGAGGATGGTTCTGTCCCAGTTCCCCATAATCTTAATGTGTTAAGTTCCAGATTTATTCCAGATGGCCTTTTACTGTCTTTTGAAAACAATTGCCATCTTCCAAAGGGTCCTGAGGATGTTACTAGCTTTTAAAGGAAATACTATGTGAGAATATGAGAGAAGGGGCTCATTCTTGTAACTGATCAGATCAAACAAATCAAATCAACCTGACTATTTTTGTGCTGTTGGATGGAAATGGTTAATATGTCTTTGAGAAAATGGGACCCTAGTTTGCTGTTGTTAGACATGTAACCTGGCAAGATCTTCAAAATTTACCCAGTAATTTCACTTTTGGTATGTTTCTTACAGAAAAAGACAATTAAGTGTTAAAGGATAGGTGCATAAGGATATTTATTCCAACAATGTTTACAGACCAAAAAGTGAAATCAAGTAAATATTCATCCATTAAAAAAAAAGAATTAAATGAATTACAGAGCATTTTTCCCTAAGGAGTATGAGGAAGCCATTTAAACTTGTGGTTGAACTGTACATATTTGAATGGAAGGTTATCCAAGGATATATTGAGTACAAAAGCAAGTGATGAGAACAACAAATGGTATTCAAACATGGAGAAAGATAAGGAAGGATACATCCCACCTTGTGGTTATTTTGGAGGAGAGAAAATAGAATGGGGAAGGGATAGTATGGTGAGCCTCATTCTTTATGCATTTCTATATGGTTTGAATTTGTAGAGGACACAATGAACATTCATTGTTGTCTTACTTTAAAATAACTCATAGTAAAAGTGAAGGGAAGTCAGCATAGATAATTATCTTTCTGGACCGGAGGCAGAGAACAGTGACTTGAGGTCTTAGGTGATTCTGTACCAGTGTTTACCACAGAAATATAGACACATGCTGAAATTTGCTCCATTTAGAAGAACCAAAAAAATCGGCTCCAGGCAGAACTGCAGCTGGTAGAACAAGAATCCAATTTCTTCCGTATACCAGCATCCTCCAACCAGTGCTCCCGGTCACATTATTATCTATTCCTCAGCAATTCCTCTGACTCTGAACTTCAGAATGACCTCTTGTTTTCCCCCCTGAAGCAATTTTTTATGCTTTCTTTTCCTTTCGCTTTACATTTTAATGCTTAGTGGGTTCATGAAACTGTAAGATTCTTTATAATAGGTGCTAAAATACATGCAAAACTTTTGTGAAATTGTTCCTAGATGACTAAAAGGCAGTGTCCCTGAGGAGGTTATAATCAATCCAGATGTCAATGCATATAGTAAATGTATGAAATTAAGTTCATAAAATAATGGCAAAGAGGCTAATTTTCTTCTGGTTGCATTTATAGTTGATTTCCTTTCACTTTTTTTTTTGGGGGGGGTGGGAAATTAAGTTATATGAAAAAAATCAAGTTTGTTGTAATTTACTGTATTGGGAAAGGAAACCAGAAAACCCTGACTACACCAATGTAAATTGTCCTTCCTGGTCTGACCTGGACCTCAGGTCCCTGGACAGCTATCAAGTCTTCTTTGATCACTGAAAGGGTGATTCTGAGTGTGGCCTGGAGTGTGGACTTGTTCAGTGAGACAGTCTGACCTGCTCATCTGTTTTCCCTGTAACTCCATCTGCATCTTCACTCTTCTTCCCAACAAAGAACCCCTTCTCAGTACTGTCTTCAAGAGTTGGAATAGAGTGGCTAGGGCTACAGAAATTGTAATTTGGCATGATGGATATTAGGGCAGCATCAGAACTGGATGCTTGATAGGAACTTTTTAACAAAAAGTTTATGATTGATTACTTATGGCCATTGGAAATCAGATTGCTGTTCTATGCTATAGCCAAGTAGAACTGTCTTATGCTCGATTTAGCTATTAGATATCAGTGTAAATGACATTGGGGACTCATCCTCTACTCTCTAAATGTGAAAGAAGTCATAACCAAATAAATTAGATGACCAAATATTCACTATATAAGCTACCTATGGATTAATTTACCTAGGAGATTAGTCATTCACAAGCTTTATAACTACATAAAACTCCCCTGGGGACCTTGTTAAAACATGTAGATTTCCAGCTCAGCTCCCAGTAATTCTGACTGAGTAGGCCTGGGATATATTTTTGACATGTGCCCCCAAGTGATTCTTATGCAAGTAGTCAGTTAAGCACACCATAAGAAAGCGTGGTCTTGCACAGCAGAAATTGCTTAAGACAGAGAAGAACCCCATTGTGACCTTTAAGTGTTTCGACTTGTAGTTTCCGAACATTATTTTCTGCTGTGATCCTTTTCACTTTTATATACTCTTCCACCATCACCTCGCATAGGAATGTGAGAGCAATGGTGGAAAGAGTTGCAGAGTGCCTGTGCCTATGGGGTGGGGATCACACATCATGGTTTCCAGGGGGCGTGTGAAAGTCCATCCAGATTCTGATACTTCCTCTATTTCCCACTCTACTCACCAGTAGGTGATTCTTACCTGGAGAGAAGCATGTGTCTCTTGGTAGGGAATATCTGGTTATGAGGGGACTTTTGACCCTCAAGGAACCATGGGGCTTGCATTTTAATTAAGTAACAAACAAGACTTTGAACTTGATAATATTCCTTCCCTTTGAGGGTGGGAGAGAATATCTGGTCCCTTCTCTAGGAGAGCCTACTCTCCAAAGTCTACTGTTCTTCGAATCTGGACCAAGGGTGGGAGGTGGGGCCCCTGCTTATGGTGAAGGCTGAGTGTGCATTTCCAGAGGGCGAATATAGCTGGCACTCAGTCCAGGCCTCACTCACTGAGCTCAGCACTAGAGAAGAAGTCAGGGATGTGTCTGGTGGGAGGAAAGAACCTCTTTTAAAAATTGACGCAAGTTACAAGCATGCCAGGGGACATACCCAAGAGACTCTCAGTATTCACAACCTCCTAGACTTCTTTGGATATTTGGATGGTAGCAAGAGGAAAAACAATGACATTTAGGAAGAACTCTCTTTAGGGATTGCATTTTCTAAGAGTTGGGAATCCCTGCTTTCCTGACCACAATTGAGCCTCATGAAGAACCCCACCCATATGACCTCCTCTAGCCTGTCATCATCTACCCAATGGAAAAATGAATTCCTGAGTGACACAGTACCCCCTGTGTCCTGTCAATCCTCTTATTTGCCTATTTCCAGCTTATCAGCTAGACTTGTTTAATGCTTGAGGTCAAGGTACTGCAGTGTCTCTTAATTAACTAGTTGTAGACAGCTAATTATTGCATTATCTCATCAGTATACAAAGCGTATTGACTAAGGAAAATGACTCTGAGGCATTGCAAAACTTCCATCAGAATAGATGCTTCTAAAATACCACTATTCAAGCACTCAGAAGAAGGAATTTAAGGGAGAAGTTGGGAGGAAGTAAACTGGAAGATAAATGTTTCCCTTTCCACTCTAACCTCTTCCCTCTACATTGCCTACATCAAAATGATCTCTCAAGGGATTTGTAGAATTATTGCTCTCTTCTCATAACTCATTCCACTCTCCTAGAGGTGAAAACAATCCTTGAAATCTTCACCCCATCCTTTCTGAGTGGATTCATAGCCTGAGCTCTGACTATCGCAAGATTTAGAAGCTGCTTGCTGCCCATCCTATAGGCCATTGAAGCCTCAGTAAACCGTTCTTAATCTCAGTTTCAGTGTCTGGCTTTCCAGTACCTGCTGACCAGCTTCCATGACCAGGATCTAGCCTTGCCTCCAACCTTGCTGGTTGAAGTATCTGTGGCTTTCTGTGGAAGGCTGGACACCGTCTCATTAAAACTAGATTAGCAGGTACTAGGGAGGGTATTACAGATCATTAGCTACCTAATCATTAAAGTTCCTAATTGAGGAGTTCTCCCAGGCAGACCATTTATTGTGCTTTCACTATATGGCCAGACCTGCACTGGGCATGTGGTTTAGAATTCCACTCAATCCTCACGCTCTGTGAGCTTAGGTGATCTCGATTTTCAGTTGAGAAAGGTGAGATACAAACAATTGGAACAACTTGTCTGAAGTCATATAGCTTATAAAAGAAACACAACAAAGCTAAACAAAAAAGGGGTAGAGGAGGAAAAAGTGCTTTAGAGGCAAAGGAAGCACTTCATTTTGAGAAAAAAAATACTCATTTGGGAAGAGTATATTTTTCTCTGTGGCTTCTCTGCTGGGTCAGCAGATTGGTGCTGCCGTCATGTTGGCTGGGTTTAGAAATGATTTTATTGTATTAGCCTCCTTTTATTCTCCCCATCTTTTACAGATTGAAGCCTCTTTTAGCTAAAATGGAGATTTCATACTTAACTTTATTCCCACTTTTTCTCCTCTTCTGTCCCTTTATTAAATATTAGAATGACCTCCCTTTTTCCTTTTAGAAATACATCCTTTGTAAATGAGTGAGGGTCAAAAGAAAATGTCAGTGGATCAGCAGAAGTCAGTACCTGGGATCAATGGTTCATAATCCTGACTGCATTGGAATCACTAGAGGACATTTACAAGTTTCCCAGGACACAGGCCCAACCTGTTAAATGAGCATCTCTGGGCAAGAGATAATGCACCAAGATCATTAACATCTCAGTCGTTGTTGTTTTATTCTGTTTGTTTCTTTGTTGTTGTTGCTTTAAAGCTTCCCGATCTTTGAAAGAGTAGCTGTTGAAGAACTGTTATCAGTATTGTTGAGGTTCTTCTTCTCATCTAGTTAATAAAGATCAAACCCAGAAGTAGGAAAGGATGAATAACTTTATTCTTTTTCCACATTGGGGAAGAAAGCTCCTGCTCAAAATGACTTTCTACCCCTCACCATATGGGTACTAGGTGATATGATTTTTGCAAAGAAGGGGTGAGCTTTAGATCTCTGACATCTGCAGAATTTTGGAAAAATCAGTGGAGCATTCCAGGACCAGGGCCCAGGCCTGCTCCCAGTCCTGACTTGGTCTGCATCAGAGCTGTCATGGTATTAAAGGATGGGAATCTATTGTGTCCTTTGTGACCTCTATCTCCTCTTGGCCTCCATTTTTTCTGGCTGCTTCCCATACTTCTCCACTTGTACATTCTAGGGTTGCCACTATTTTCTCATCTAAAGTTGTAAATTCGATTGTTCTCTGTAGCCTGTCACTCATGTAGCTCAGGAGATTCTTAAAGGTAAGCACAACTGTGTTAGAGTCACCCCTCTAGCAGATTCCCACTCAGTGCGCCTGCGTGGGCACTAAGACCTCAGTTTCTAAGAAGTTTACCGGTGCGGCTACTCTGCTGTTCTCCACAGGCTGGGGAGTAAGGCCCTAGATAGGTGGTTCTCAAAGTGCGGTCCTTGAATCTGCAGCATTGGCACCACCACTAGGGAGCTTGCTAGAAATACAGATTCTCGGGCCCCACCCCAGGCCTAGAGAATCAGTCACCAGAGGGTGGAGCCCAGCAGTCTGTTTCAGTAAGCCCTCTGTGTGACTCTGGCATACACAACAGTGCGAGAACCACTAGGTAATGGTCCTGACCTTGTTTCTATGTGAGGTTTTCAAGACGCAAGAGAGAGGGATCCCTCAGCTCATCCACAGAAATGGAGGAGGCTGACTACTTGTGTAGTTTTGAAATATGAGATCAATCTTCCTGGGAACCTAGGAAATGCTGCACAATCATGAATCACATGACAAACTATTATGGCACAACTGGACACTCCAGGATCCCAGTTATGATCTGGGAGTATGGAGTCTGAATCAGTTTCTGGAGTGACTGAGCAGGCTGACTCATTGCTTCTTCAGTTGCAGAACTTCAGTTTCTTCTTCTACTGCTCTCCTCTCGAGTCAACAAGTCTCTGCCTTTCTGCACGGTAGCTCAGTTAGAGTCCTGGAATAAGACTACTTGAGTGAAAATTTTGGCTTATTATCAGTATGATCTTGAGCACTTTACCTAACCTCTCTTGGCCTGAGTTGTCTTGTCTGAAAAGTGGGAATACTGATTGTATTTAGTTGTAGAATAAATAAGATAATGGATGTAATCCCTCTAGAGTCTATCTGGGACCCAGGAACTGCTCAAAAAATAAAGTTGTCATTATTGTCTTGGTGTATATTTATTTTTCTAGTTATATCTACCACAAGTGACTCTCAATCCAAACCTTGAATTTAAATGTTTGAGAAAGGGACACAGATTGCTGTCATGAGTCACTGTCATGGTTAGTGGGCTAGGCTCTCCCACCAATCATCTGTGCACATCCTTTATATTTGGTATTTGGGGTTAGATGTTCTCTAGTATTCATTTATTTGAGAAGATCTGTTCAAGCTGTAACTAAAGGGAAGAAGAAAGTGTGGATGATATTGAAGCGCCATACGATACTCTGGGGCTTGTCCAAGGTGGGGTGCTCCCTTAAGGTGACATCCTCCCTTTGGTTGTCCCAGTCCAACCATCTACTGATGATAGACAATGTCTGACTCCAAAATCTGAAGATGTATCTTTACATGAATTGACCAGACTTTAGCAAATCAGGTTAGGGAAGTAGAGACTTTGACACATGATTACTATTACTTCATCCTCCTCTGTCTGGAATCCCATGATCACCAAAGCATGGAATTTAAATGACAGGAGGATATGCTGCTCATCGAAGGAAGCAAAGAGGATGTCAACCTGAGAATAATTACTACACAGTTAAGTCATGTCCTTCCCACCCTCCCTGGAACTTTTAAAAGAAATGCCTATGTTCTTGCTTAGGCTTGGCAAAAAAACAAGGGCTGATCATTGGTCATGTGGAGACATTTTTCAGTTGGTTTTCTACAACAAAATCATTGGTTAATATGCTCAGATGTACGAACTTTACAGCTCACAAATAATTAAAAGCAATTTTATAATGAATTCTCCATGACAAGACAGTTTTTTTTTGACTAAGCTAAGTGGTAACTACTAGCTGTTTCCCTGCTTACTGATTTCTGAGTGAGGAGATACAGCCATGTCAAGTGTGAGATGCTTCCCTTTATAGTTTCACATTTGCGTGATAGCATTACATTCTCGATCATCTAGAATATCTCTTCTCTTTTATTTTTTTCTCTCTTTCCTTGTAGGAAAGCAGAGAGAAAAAACATAATAATTCTAATGAAATTCTTATAACGATCTGCGGTCACTCCGTGGTTCCTGTCCACCCCCCATCTGTACCCTGTAGTCATCAGTTTCCTTATCAGAGGATTTCAGAGCTGGAAGAGCTGTCTGGTTCAATGCCAGACTCCAGTAATCAGGGTATATGCACATCCCTTTGAGAGGAAATAAACGCGTGAGGACTCCCAGCCTTATCTCATATCACTTTTTATTATAAAATTCCTCATGAAATTATGCATATGTATGTTATGTAATTATAAAAACCAAACAAATTACAAATTAAAAATAAACAAAACTCCAACTCCAAATTTCAAGTTGATGAAATTAAAGATCAGATATTGATTGAACTTTAACTGACAATTCTGGATGTATTAATAGAAAAATGCATGGGCACAGTTATGTTTTCTTCATGATTATTTTTCTGCTTTTTAAAAATCATTTCTAATTATTTAAATTGTGGTCATTTTCATGATCATTATATTTCTGTTTTAATAATGCAGTCAAACTAGATTATTAATCAGTTGATCAAGTTAGAATGCACATTTTTCACACTGCAAAAAAGATATTATTTAACAAAAGAATGTTCATGACACACACACATATATATGACCCTGGACTGCTACTATATAGGAACTCAGATGTTTAACTTTTCAAAAATCATGTGACTATAATGATGCAATTACCTATCAGTTTTCTCCTAACACTGTGAAAGTCTGGCACACCGTGTAGTTACATCATTTGTCCTTGACTTGGTGTGCAACTGATTATAAACACAAACACATAAGCAGCATTGGAAACTCATATTCATCCAGATCACACAGGGCTATGTTTGCATAAATATTTACATTTAGGTTCTCATTGAAAGGAAAACGCAAAATCACATTCTCATAGACTTTTTGAATTTGGGGGAAATCTGAGGAACTTTGGAAGTCCTAGGACTCCTGGTTAAGAAGCCACATGAAGTTTTGCCTCATTGAGTGCTCACAGAAACCCTAGGAGATGCACACTAATATCAGCCAACTCCAGAGATGAGGCTCCTGGGCATGGCGAGGTTGAGGGACTAGCATGGCACCCCACAGGTGGTGAAAGAGGAGCCAGGGTTTCCCAGCTCCATCAGTCTCCAAAGCCTCTCTCTTTGAGAACTCTTAAAACCCAACCCCAGAAAATCTGTTCAGAATTCTCAGGGAACAGCATAGGAGTTATCACTGGGCAGACAGAAGCTCATGTGTATCCTTCTTAGAATTTTTTGAGGAAAGTCAAGGCAAAGGTGGCAATGATAAACTGAACTAATGCAGTGTCTTCATGGGCAAAAAGTCTCCATTGTAATGTGAGATAATTTACCCTATACATGTCTTCAGAATTAGTTCTAAAGCCATTCAGTACTGACCCAGACATTCCAGGCCCCACACTTGAGGCCAGTGCTAAGCTGTATCGTTGCATGAGAATTGCTGTCTGTGCCTTAAAGTCTGACAGTTTGTTCATTCATTTATCCATTTACAGATTGCATAGAACACCTGCTTACCCTTTGAGGTATTCTATCAGTAGAAGGCAGGCATTCACAGGTGCTGGTTTCATTTAGAGTCCCAGAGCCTTGCTCCTGATTCCCTTACCATTGGACTTGAGTGCCTCCTTCTTTCACCAAGTAGAGGGCATGGATTTGCTATAGTAAAATGCACCAACTAATTTTGGCATCAGAAAGTTTGGGTGGAAATCTGCTTCTGTTGCTAAAAGTTCTGTGACAAGCCACGCAATGGAGCATAGCTTTCCCATCTTTAAAATGAGAAAATTGTTGACAAATCCACATGCTCAATTTGGGGGGTTAATGAAACCATGTAGAAAACAATAATAGGAACTTCTAAACCTTTTCAACAGCAGACCAGATGATTACTCATGACATCCTTCATACACATATAGCTGCAAGTCCTGTGTGGCACTGGTAATACAAAGATTAGATATGGTCCCCATTCTTAATGATCTTAAAGCTGATAAGAGAAATAAAATAATAAAATAAAATAAAATAAATCCTTAGATAGTAAGACTCGCATAAGTTATGCAAATATGTGTATTGGAAGAGAGGCAGTAGGCAAAGCAGCTTGAGTGAAACAGTTTGCATGTTCCGGAACAATCATGAGCTTATCCTTCCATTATTAGTAAAAATCAGGGGAGCGTAGAGCAGCATGTTATGCTCGGCATTAGGTCATTGAGGTGGAGCAGGATGCAAGGTACGTATGACTGGATCAGAGAACGGGACCTTGTTCTACTTTTGATATTTCATGATTAGAAACAGTTGTGAAGCCCATCTGTGCCATTTCCTTTCTACCTTCTATTGTAAAACATAGTTACCTGGTGCCAGTTTAGAATGTACATTGAGGATGAAAAACATCAAACACAGTCCCATATAATTGACTTTTCCTGCTGCTTTTGTCTTTGGGCTGCACCACCAGCTCTGAGCTCTGGATGGATGTCTCAGCCAAGCCTTTCCTCTTGCTCTCCGGGAGGGCTTCTCTGCCTTGGGTGGACACTTGATTTCCTCTGCAAAAATCACATGACCCCTGCATTGCTGCTCTCTTGATGGCAGCTTAGACCTCAGAGATAGAATACACTCAGTCAAATTCACTGTGCACAGTAGAATTTACCCCTGCAATTCTTAGCAGGTAACACAGCCATCCCATCTGCCACAGTCGGTACCTGAAGCAGAGTATATTAACCTACTTGCCTTAGTGAATTGGACAGAATATTTGGCATCTTTTTTCCCAACTCCTGTCATCATTATGGCCTTGTGACTTGTGTGAAGAATACAGTTCCTATTACGTTATTCTCTAAATTCAGTTAAACCATGACTCAGGCAGTGTTGATATCTTCTGAATGTCTTTCCACAAATGCTCCCAACTATGCAGAGAGAGCGATCTGATCCACAGAGCTAATGGAGAACTGGTGGGGACTGTGATGTCTCAGCCTGCTACCTTCACCCTCGGGGACAGTGAAATACCTGTGTGCCCGACACGATAAAGAGAAAGTGAGAATCATAAATTTTGTGGTCCATTTTGATTTGGTTGGACTGCAGCATAATTTTGTTGGATTGAGACATGATTTTACAGCAGCTTTCTTCATAGCCAAAGGCTCTTCTTATAAATAACTTTCTCAGTCTGAATTTGAAAATGTTCAGCTAGTTTATCCAAAGTGTGGTCCAGATCAAATGTCTCCAAGTCTTCTATTGTCCAGCAATAGAAACATTCACTGGTTTTCGCTCAGCATCTTGTAAAATACTGCAGTATGTGAGTTTGGGTAAGTGAGCAAGGGTCTTAAAAGATTTCTGTAATGAAACCATGCAATAAAGGTAATATTTGGTAGTAATGCAAGGTCAATGGCAGAGCTGATCACATCTGACACAAAGTTGACCCCAAACTTTAAAATTATGAGCAAAAGTATTTGAAATATATATTGTTATGGGATGAATTGTATCCTCTTCACTTATATGTTGAAATCACAAGCCACAGTACCTGAGAATGTGACCTTATTTAGAGAAAGTTCTTTATTAGAGATAGTTAAGGTAAAATGAGGTCACTGGGTGGAACTAATCCAATGTGATCAGTGTGCTTATACAAAGAAGACATTTGGATGCAGAGGCATGATTAGAGAAAAAGCCAAGTGAAGACACAAGGAGAAGATGACCATCTACTGCCTGTCAAAGACAGAGAACTGGAACAGATTCTTTCCTCACAACCCTCAGAGGAATCAGATCTGCCAACACCTTGAAAGATCTTGATTTCTAACCTCCAAAACTGTGAGAAAAATGCTTTTCTATTGTTTAAGCCACCCAGTATGTGATACTTTATTAAAGCAATTATAGCAAACTAATACAGATTTACATCTGGTCTCATGAGCAGTGGCCCTCAGTTATTCTGTCTGTTTTACACCTTAGATATTAATGATCGTGAAGTCATTACAACTGGAAAGGTATTGGAAACTAAGGTTTCAGCCCATGAAGAGCAGCTGAAATTTCACAGTGAAGTATATTCGATCACTGCTGTGACTAAAATATTACTATTAGATTTCTGGAAGGGGCAGAAAGAGTTTTGTATCATTAATAAAGAAAGTAAAATTTAAAACTGATGCTTATTTTAGTTCAGTCTGTAAATTTTTTAAGTGTCCATTTTATTATATAATTATTAGGATAGTCAATATCATGGTAGATACAGATAATTTACAAATAAGTAAGTATGCATAAATATGGGTGAATGCTCAAATGCATTTTATTGATGGGGTGTGTAATTAATAATGTTTAGGAGTCACTGGCTATGTTAATATTCTTATATTCCTCTTTTCTAACCCTGGATACTGTAGGCCCTTCAGACCTAGGACATGATAGAACAAGCTTTCAAGGCAATAGGGGTTCTGAAGTGACCAAAGTCTTATTCTAAGGGGAGTGAGTTCATGAATTGTGTGGCCCATATTTTCCTATGATAATTGAATGAGAGAGACTTTCTTGTTGGGTTTAGGTTTTAAATATAGTTTCTAAAATGACCAACCTGTTTCTCTATGAAAACTAATTTCTGTCAGTTTTTCCTTAAGCATTTGTCTTCTATTCAATACCTTTGTTAAAATTCTTACAAGGGCAGGGAAATTATACACAATCCTAAAAAAAATCATAAAGCATCTTTACCAACCCCAAATTGGAAGTTTTGGAACTTACTGTAAAGAAGCAAACCTAGAGACTGCAACTGGATGTAATCAACATATCAGGAAAGAGAACTGGATACAAAGAGAACTTCATGCACTCTTGTACACACACATATGCACACGCACTTACACAACCCTCATCCATACACACAAACTCATATTCTCACACATAACACACATCCTCCCAGCACATCACCTGCCCAGATGCACATGCCACTGTGTATGAATCTAGGAGAAAGATTTGTGACCTCGCCTAAGCTGTCCACAATAAAGGAACATGGAACACACAGCAGTGAACTTTCCAGGTGCTTTGAGTGTGGTAGGCTTCAGATTAGCGGTGGTGTAATAACTGAACATAAATGTTGTTGATTCTTTTCCATACTCAAAAGGGTCCCAAAGGACAAAACATTTAGTATGTATAAGCAAACAGTGACTTGCCTTATGAGGTTTATAACTGTGAAATTTTCTGATCATCACCAAGAAAAACACATTGACTCAGGTTACTTTCTTACGTATCTCAAGCGAATAAGTACTTGATTTTATTTACCAGCCTCGTAAATCATCCCCTGTCCCAGGAGGCACCTAAATGTAATGCTATGATTCTATCCACTTAGTGCTGTCTGTCACTGACAGCTGCAAATATGCCCCTTTCAGAAGTTGGGACTAGGTATGTGATGATGGTTGGATGATGTCAACCAGTCACTGTCTCTGCCCCTCATTACTTGGTTCCAGTGGATCGAAAGTGCTCAGGTGGCAAAAGAATGATAGAATAGGGGGATCCAGTCCTGGAGCACTCCTATACTAAGAGTCTGAGGTGAGAGGACAGGGTCAGTGAGAAATCAGAAACAAACTAAGTGTGGCATCATGGTACTCAAGGGAAGAGAGTGTGATCAGCTCTTTGAATTGGTATTTCCATTGTCACCTCCAACAATTCCCCGTTTGTCCTTCTCAGCTACAGGGAAGGATGTTTTCTCCTATGCTGAGGTCACTGAACATGTCACTAGAAGTTCCCATCAGAACCCATGCAAATGCCCTGATATCATCCTTTACTTCCTTTTTTGCGTTTAATTCTCCTGGGATTAAAGCAGGCTAAAAGGGGCCAAGTTTAGATTGGAGAGTTGTATTAAAGATTCTGGGATGCTTTTAGCAATGAAATTCCATTCAACATGTATTTATTAAATGCTTACTAAGTATAAGATGCTATTCTAGATGCTGCAGGTAATAAAAAATTAAAGAGATATGTTCACTGAGGTCACGATGTCCTCCAATGTCTGTGATGTTGGAATAAAATTACTATAAGAAAAAGCATGCATAAAAAGCTAGAGGGTTTCAAAGGAGGAAAAGATCACATTTGGCGGGAGGGATTTTAAGTGTGTGTGGGGGGTGTTAATGTGTGGTTTGGACCTTGAAGAATGATTAGGATTTCCAAAGGTAGAGATGAAGGAGATGATATCACTAGAGAAGACGGAAGCAGCAGGAGCATGGGCATAGAGATGGGAAAGTATATTTGTGCAATTTTGGAGAAGCGGTGATTGTCAAATTTAGCTGAAGCTTAAAGATATACATGTTCGACACCCCCCCACCCTGGAACCCAAAAACCAAACAAAAAGAGGGAGAAGGTCGGAGATGCATGATGATAAGCATCAGAGTGTCCTGGACATGGAGGTAGGAAGGCCTTAGGCCAGGAAAAGTACATGGGGTGCCGGGCCAGAGGCTCCCCCAAGTACCAGCTCTGTGATGTGATTTATCAGATCACCTCTCCAACCCAGTCTGTCATTTTTCTAATGTTAAAAAAATATATATATATTCATTTTTATATTTCCAACAAACAAACAAACACTAAACCAAACCATGACATTCCTAAGTCAGGAAAATGAATAGCTGGCTAGGTTAGGGTACCTTAGAATGATTGAGATCAGTATTCAAAGTGTGATTGTATAAGAAAGAGGGGTATAATACCTTCTGTATTTTGAAGAATCTGTGCTTACTGTACATTCATCTTGGGGGAAGAGGGAAAAGGATTATGGATGTGTGAGGTGTTAAGTGTTGGAATTAAACCTAACAGCGTGGGGGTAGGGAGAGTGCATTGGGGACAGTCCAACACCCTGAGAAGTGTACAAAAAGAACAAAGAATAAAGAGCTGCAGCGGGTGACTAGCTCAGCACTGGGACACTGGGTTGTCATTTCACAGGGAACCGCAGAAATCACTGAAGGTGTCTAACTCAGCTGAGCTGTTTGCAGCAGAGCACCGTCTCACTGGGTAGATCTGGTGTTCAACAGGCCACCCTGTGGCAGAGAGCTGCGTGGCAGTTGTAACCCTATCGTTCTCTGCTGAGGAAAGCTTAGCAGTACTGGCTCTCTAGGGTGTGGACGCTCCAGCCAATGGGCACAAAGTCTATGTGGAGGAGGCTTTAAAGAGGGTGATGCCCTGCCTCCTGATAATAGAGACTACAAGATATAACTGGAAAGTAAAGATAAGTCACTATCTGTAATTCAAATTTATATAGCATATCTGTGGTTCTGAATAATTAGAACAAAGAAAAAAAGGTAAATACATATAATTCTAAATACTTGACTTTTGTCTCCTTAGAAAAATCAGCTATTCATAAATTCCCATTATCTAAAGTTCTAGATTGAGGAAATTTAGTTTCATTTTCTTCATGGAGTGAAATGAATGCATTTTTTTACTTTAAATTTAACTCAGCTAAAATCTCCAGAGGAGAGTTTCTGATGATCCTAGTTTTCCTGTCTGTACTTTTTAACATCTTTGTATTTACTTCTTGAGTTTCTAGTGGATGAGGAAGGACAAAGGAAAGGAGACAAGAGAAAAGCACTGGTTATGTTAATTACTCATTGATTAAATCTGTTCCTGGTCAATTGGCTTTAGGCAAAGCCCTAAACTTCAATCAAAGTCTGGGCTAATTGTGCTCTGAGTCTGATAAGGAATCACTGAGTAGTGAGCAATGAACAATAAGGTCAAAAGGAGGCATTTCTTCTTCACTGTTTAGTATTTATCAGTTTTGGGGAATCAAATCAGCGTTTAAGATTTGGAAGATTTATGGTGGTGATTTAATTCAATCTTTCACCCTAGGCAGAACTTTCTGTAGCATCTCTGACTTGTGATAGAAGATCAATCAGTGCAGATTCTGCTAAAATGCATCTGGGGATGTAAAACTCACCCTCCACTCAACATTCAAAGTGCATTCTGGGGAGCAGCAGGGCCGCACCTGGGAGTGAGGTAGCAATGCTGAAGCGGAGATCCCACCCAGATTTGCTGAATCAGACTCTTCACTGACAAGCCCCCCAGGCATTTTCACACATTGAATATTTTAAAAGTACTGGGGTTTTTCACTATTGGCTGCTTGGGGTGTTAGAAAATAACATCTTTCTAGGCTCTGCTCTACTGGTGGGGTTTGTAGACCAGCGCACATCTTCTCAGTCTTGCCTGCCCCTGCCCTGGACAGCTACTGCACTTCCGGCGGTTCTTGCATTTATAAATGACAGCCCTCACCGCCATTGTGCTCCCCTCATTTCCTGACCCCGAGTATCTTCCTAGGAGGTGAGGACAATGTTTCCATACAGCTTTTGTCACTCACACTACGTGGGAGCAGTGGCAGCTCAATGTTCTGGGTAGATCACCAAATCCGCGAGTTCTGGCTCACTCAGGCTCCCTTGGAGGTCCAGAGAAAGCAAGGAAGCAGAGTGGGGGCTTCGTGCCATGTGGGGAGCTGTGAGAGGAGATAAACTGCTTCTTCCTCCTGCCTCCATGCTGAAAGGTTTTCTCTGGGCTCCACGAGGAAAGATAGTCAATTCAACAAAAAGTCCAATAGCCAGGGCTTTATTGGGGTTTGCGCACCCGGGCGAGGTTCTCCGGTCCGCAGAACCGGGCAGGGTAAGTCGCGCCCGAACAAAGGGAAGCACGCTCTTTAAGCAAAAGAATTTCGCGGGTTTCCTACGTCGCGATTGGGGATTGGTCCTGTGATTCCAGGTGTGGTTTCGTCAGCCTCCTCTTTCCCGGGTATGGCCGCCATTTTGTCCTTATGGGCCAGCCTACCACATGCCAGTGTGCTAACCCCTCTCCAGAAATGTCCTGTGTGACCAGCTGTGCTTTTGGGGAAGTTGTGGGCAGCTTGGCAAGAGCATACAATCTTGTATTTGCTCTCCTTCCTTCCCTGCCTCACATCTCTTTTCCTTTACTTTTTAGTCTATGAAATTGCAAGCCAAATGAAACAGTAATAAATACCTAAACCGTGCTTTAAAATCTGCTTTCTAAGGAACACAGAGTAAGACATCTGCCTTGCGTGAGCTTCACTCGCTGCTTCTCATTCTGCCAGCTGGTTAGCTTTGGAATAGATGACATCATTCATATATTTTCATCCTTCAAATTCTAGAAGGCAGCTACCATGCCTTCTCTCATCTTGGCCAAATGCCCTCAGTTCCTTAAGGATTCCTCCAAGTGCCATTTTGAAGTTTCTGACCAGTACTCTGGTCTCACTTTAATGAGTCTCACCTTAAATCGTGGCCCCTCCTGGCATGGTCATTGCAGGACCGAGCCCATGGAGTTCTTATTTCTTTTATTGTGGGTGTTACGCAACCATTAACACTGCTGCTGCGCTGAGCTGGGCCCATTGCTGTGAGGGGAAGCTGACTCTGGGGTGGGATGATCTATCAGAGATGGCCACATCTCCATGGCTAAAATTAGGGAAATTGGGTCAAGGTGATTGAGGCAGATCAGGTTTGGTCTCCTTGTCAGCTTCGGAGGGAAGGCCAGGCCTCTGCAGGACCAGAAGTCCCCGTAGGGTGTCTGCATCCCTTAAAGACATATCTGGATTGACCCCGGCTAAGGTGCAGTGGGACAAAGTGTTCCAGGTACTTTCCAGGGTCTGCACCCTCATTGAGTGCAGGCTTCATCTTCCAACATCCAGACAAACTCAGAGTCAGAGCCAGGGGATTCCTGAAAAGCGTTCATGACCGCACCACACTTAAATCGTCTGTCTGAGCATAGCAATGGAAGAGGATGATCATGTAAACTCTTTTAAGAACTAGAGTGTCTTGTGTTTCTGGGTGCAGTGTTTGCTTTTTTAAAGACTCTATTTCCATCCCCTCCCCAGCTTTAAGGGCTTCTGTGATTCAGCAATTGGCATTTACAAAGTGCCCGCTGGGGAAGCCCTGCATCAGTCTATGGGGAACACACATAAGAGTAAGCTAGAGTTCCTTGCCCTGCAGGATCTTGCAAAAGTAAAGCATATCATATGACAGGATGCTTAATGTCAGGATGTGAATTGGATCTGTTCACAGGAGGGGCAGATTCTGTGGTTTGGAGAAGTCAGAGAGGCTCCATGGCAATTTCAGTGAAAAAAAAATCTTAGATTTGTCATAGGAATCATTCTTTTTAACTTCTGGAGCAACGACGGTATGGAGACACAATACACAGTGTATTGGTATTTCCTTATTCCTAAAGGCATAAGGCATGTCATAGCTCTAATATTTACTGAATGCTACAAACATATATGGTACAAAACCTTATCAGGGTCAGAGAAATGACAACGTTTTGTCTTTAGTGTAAAAAACTGGTGAAAAATTCATACACAAATAAATAAGAACATTTCTCCATTTGGAATTCACATTTTTGGTTTACTATCAGACTCCTGTCCCCGGGAGACTGAGAAAAGCAGACTCAATCATTGTTGGCATGTTTACTGGACTATTTTTAGGAAAGTGGAAATGACATATAGGAAAGGGCCATACGGAAAGTCAACCCAAGAAAGACAAATTTAGGGAGTGATTCTATCGCTTGATTGTAACAGTTATGCTAAATGATTCATAGTAAGGAAGCAGCACCAGATTGGTTTCTTTCTGCCCCTAGCTCTGTCCTGAGTAGTGGCCTTCTTTCACGAGTATGTCACTGCACAGAGAATGCAAATTAGTTTTAATATTTTAAAGGTAACTTAGCATGGCTCCAGAGGTCTATGCATAGTCTGAAGGGCTGGAGAGAGGATGAAAAGAGCAGAGTGTAAGAGAGACTCAGAGACTTATGGAAGCCTGGGAAAAGGGAAGCAATCACTTCTCTCCTGCTGCTGGCAACCAGGATATGGCTTAGAAAGCCTGTGCTTTTCCATCTTGGAGGTCTACAAAGACCCTGAAATTAGATATAAATTATGGTGTGCTTTCAAATATTACTAAAGTCATCTCCCTTTTTCATTGTCCATCATATTCCTTTGCCAGATCATTCTGCAATAATTGTCACTCACAGATAGTGTTCTTGCACTTTTAATACATGCAATTCATTCTTTTCATCCTTATCCATGTGCCTTCACTTCTGTTTCTTCCCCCATCCTGCTCTCTCAGCAGTTAGTGAATTTAACAAAAGAAAGACCTCTGTCTAGAGATTGGGGGCTGACAAAATAAAACAAAACAAAAGCAAAAAAAAAAAAAAAAGCAAAGAGCAAAACATTTCTTTTGATGATTCCCCTTTGTACTTATATAAATTCCTAAATTCTACCTGAAAGCCTAATCTGGTCCCTGCCCTCCAGCTATGATGGTCCTTCATTGTCCTCAACTCTGCTCACCTCCTACCCTCTGCTCACCTCCTACTGTGTTCTCTGCTGTCTTCAGGCCAACTCAACCCATTTTAGGAGTTCTGTTTAAACTGCAAGCTCATCATGAGAATTGTTAGATTCTAGTCTCTAAATTTAGATCTCCAATTATGTTTGCATGCACAGCATTATTCTTTCTGAGTTTCTTATATTTTAAAACTGTATTTATCTACTTTTTTGTTTATATCATGTTTCTTTCCCCCTCAGAGATTCAAGTTGCAATGAAAACAGGTACCTGTTATTTTTTCCCAGCAACTGTTATGTCCTTTGCCCCTGAGTTCCTGTCTAACTGAAATGTTAAACATTTTTAGAAACTCTTTATTGAGTGAATGACTGAATGAACACTACTGACATTTAAATTAAGGAGAATAATCTTATAAAAAAATCATGTAAGCTAGAATATAATGAAGCCATTAGAAATTATTTAGATACATATTTATTGACTTAGAAAAATATCCTGATGTATTTTTTATTAGAAAAAAACAATTTATAGGCATTGCATATTGTTTCACTCTAGTATATTGACAAGAAAAATAAATATATTAGCCTATAAATGCACTACACAGTGTAAACACTATTTCTTCAGCTGGAAGATTTTGAGTGGTGTCTATTTGTTTCTACCTATTTTTGTTTTCTAATGTTAATTTTTTTGTTTTAAAGTTATAGAATCATTAATTTATTAATCATGAACTCACTCAACAGCTATTTATTGGGCATCTACTGTCTATCAAGCATTATTCTAGAAATGGAGGATATGTGTTTATGATTAAATTTCAGGACAAATCCTTTCCTCTTCACCTTTTTAACATTCCTTTTCAGTTAGCCTCTTCAACAATTTAGATAGATCCTTGTGAATCTTTGCTCTAGTCATTTGATAATATTTATGCTTTATTACATTATACATATTCATAGATTAAAAAAATCCATGATCATACTATGCCAACATTTTATTGACGTCCCTTTATATATTTTAATAGTGTACGTAGGGAAAAATTTCATGCCATTTATTTTAAATGTCATGTTTTCATAATTTTTCATAGTTCCTTCATTAATAAATATTTAGATTATTTCCAGTCTTTTCTGGGCTTTCTAAATAGACACATGAACTCAAAATGTGTTATTTTATAATTAATTTTGTTAATGTTAAAAAGAAGGCTCTAAATCATACATGACAAAAGGTAAAATTTACACCAAAAATGGAAGAAAAAGCAGATTACTCTGGATGTCTGTGAGCTAGTGACTACTCAGATGTGGTCATATTTCAACTTGAAACTGACCATTTGGTATTTAGAAATTGAGTTAATAGGAATATACCAACCCACACTTTGTGTAGGCAATATTTTATGAATGGATTAAATTATTCATGTTGGTGATGTTATTGGAATAATTTTTAGACTGATGAAAAATGTGCCAGTGGAGTCTTCTCCCAAAGAGAATGTACTTTCCTTTAATGAATTATTTTATGAAGATGATGCTTGTTGGGAAGCAAACTCTGATGAGAAAAAGTCCCTGAGAATCTTTCATACTGATTTAATGTTATAGGTTGCTTGTTACCAGAGGGAGAGATAATGAGGGAAGAAATTGATGTTAAGAGAAGACTTTAACTGGGTAGGCAGTAATGCCTAGTGTCAGAACCCCCACAAGAGCAAGCCTTAGACCAGGGATTAAAGTTTAGATATCAGGACAGACATCAGATATCAGGTATCAGATATGAGCCTCTGGCACCACCACCCAGTCGAGGAATGCATGTTATCATCCAGATCCATAAGGAAAGCCCATGGACATCTCACATGTGGGACATGTAGTACATGACTAGGATGGACCCTCCACCAAGAAACAAAGGAATGACACAAGTTGAAGAAGACCACCAATAACTTCAAAGGACAATGTCACCTTGCCCCGTCAGGAACTGAAACCTGGTCTGCCGACCCTCTCTCCATCCCCTTTCCTCACTATGTGGGGTTTTTCCTTAAAAACTCAGGCTGCTGGCAAGGCAAACGGAGTCTTAGCCTCCCTTGGCTGTCTCCATCCTCTCTCTCTCTGCTCCTCACTAATTGACCCCCAACTTGCTTACTCACTGCACCTATCTGATGTGTGGAGCAACCCTGAACCCAGGGGCTCTGGACCTCCCTTGGTTGGCTCCATGCCTTTACCCTCTAGTTAAATCTCTGCTTGCTCACTTGCCTCACTTTATCATGGATTCGTTGAGCGACCCGAACCCCACACCTAGAAGATGGGTATGAACTTAGCCTCCATTCTTGCCCTTTTCTTAGGCTCTAGCAAATTGATTGGTCTTCTGCATCTTTACTTCCTCACTGGCTTGGTTTTATTTATTTTTGTTGTTGACTTTCTTTTTTGTCACCCTGTTGGGTGTGGATTCGGGTGGGGCATGAAGCTTATAAAATCTAGTGACTTCTTTAAAACCTAAGTGAGGTTTAAAAGTGAATATTTATTTAGAATTTGAAAATAACAAACCCCAATTTTGAAATGTAAATAAATACCACAAACATCACAAAGTTCGATTGAACTAGTTAATAACCTGTCACTCCTAAATAAAACTTTTCTTCTACCTTTTCTTGACTGTGTATTGTTTAATGCCTCTTTATATGACAATAACTTTGAAATTCTTATTAAATAACACTTTATTAAATAAGACTTGATTTTCTCTACCCAGTTGATGAAGAAGATTAAACTGATTGGTAGACGTAATGCATAAAGCATGCAACCTCACACACAAATATATTCGATATTTGTAATAACTTTATAGGTTTGCATTCTGTAAATACAGAAACTCTGATAATAATAGGTCATGTGATTCCACCAGCAAAGAAAAAGCACATAAATTTTACATTTACAATGGTATGCACAGTATGGTTGAATATATCCTTTATATCCTTTTGTTTTGACTACTGATAACAACTAAGTCTTCTGTTGCCAAATCTGCATGTGGTGATTAGAAGTTTTCACAAACTATCCTCTGCCTTGACAAATGTAGAACTCTTTTCTTCTCTACGGGGCCCTCAGACATTTGTTGCTGGCTGCCTATGGACACATTCATATTGGAACATAACCTCTGGTCCTGAATCTTTGAGTTGAAGGCAAGTTGGCAAAGTGGGCAGTAGAAGCATTCCAGAAAGCCATTTCCTATAGAAGACTAGCAACTCATTACACAAGGAACAGACTGAAAATGACATAACAATGTATTCTCATCTTAGATGATGCCCCAGAATGTCTGCAGGCACTTCCACAAACTCTATGCGGAAAGAAGTATGACAGACAGAAAGGCAAAATGCAAAGAAATACTAGTCGTAACTCATTGTGGTTAATTTAAAAAAAATTTAAGCAAAAATTAGGTGGCCACATGTTTATGGCTCCTTCCTAGGAGCTTATGCTATGAGCGTCTTTGAAGTGTAGGTTACATTAATTTTAACAACTTTCTAATAAAAAGTAAATTTTCTCTTAAGGCTTTCAACTTCCTTTTTTTCTAATCAAGAGAGGAAGGAAGAGGGGGAGGGAGGGAGAGAAGGAAGAAACATTTTTGTATTTTTAATTGCACATTTTGGTGTTTCACCGTGGTCCCTGGGTCTCAAACCCAGGTCCTTGGGCTATATGTGGTTTGCACACCAGTGTCTCAACTGCATGCTGAGGATATGTCCTCAAATTCTTTGCAAAACAAGAGCAAGAAGAAGGAAAGGAAGAAAAGAAGGAAGAGAGGAAAGGAGGGAGAAGAGGCCAAACGTGTTACTTACACCGATTTCCCCTGAAAGTTTTTCCTTCCTTATATGTTTGAAACATGTCATGCTTCTAATGCTGACACTTATTAAGTTAATATCCATGGCACATCTTATTCAAATATATATAAAGTAAATGACTGTTTAGCGCTTTTCCTGTATAGGTTTAGAGTCTATGATTCCACAGGTTGTTTCATCGATTTCAGGAATGAACGTCAGAGATTCAGCTGTCTTTTTTTTTCTTCTTGTATTTTAAAGAATTTTAATCTTAAACATTTACATAAAGTGGAATACACACATCTTGAGTGCAGATCCATGAGCTTTGAAAAAATACATGTGCCTCATAACCCTTCATTCAATCAGGAGATGCCTCTATTACAGTCCAGTCTCCTCTGTTCTTTTCTAGTCATGGTCTAACCCTTTCCCAAGAAGCCATTCTTCTGATGCCTATATCGCTTGCACCCGCCCTTGCACTTTAGAAACACAAAACCACGTATACTCCTCTGTGACTTCTCTTCTTTTGTTCAGTGTTTGGAGATCGATGCATGTTCTTCTGTATGTTCATAGCTCACTCATTTTTACTGGTAAATAGCGATTCAAACTTTTTTATGTTCTCCCATTAATGGACATGGGTTGCTCAGTTGTAGCTGTTAAGAGCAAGGCCGTTGTAGACATTTTGTGTCACTTTTTCCATGAATGTGTGTTTTCATTTCTCTTGGCAAATGCCTCATATAGAATTGCTGGGTTGGGGGCAGGTACACGCTCAGTTTTGGGTGACACTGGCAGTTTCCTTCTTTCTTCAGTGTAACGTGGTATCCTTAATTTACTTTTTTTAAAGCACTTGGGGATTCTCAGGGGAAAAAGCCTATTAAGCAAGAATGATTTTTAATTAAAGTTTGTGACAAATAAAGTATGCAATTTTTATGTCAGAAATCCCAACCCTGCAGTGATCTTAATTACCTAAAATTAAATTTAATAATTACTAAGACATACAAAAAAAACCTTGAAGGTCAGTGCACTTCATACAAAATCTTGAAGAATTTTTTAAAAGCAAAATTATACCAGTCAGGGTCCAGTCAGGAGAAAGAAAAGTGTAAAGTATAATGGAATTAGCAGTTACGAAAAGCAACTCCCTTCTCCTAAGATTGTGGGATAAAGGGAAAGTAGTTGGAATTATTACAATTTAGTTGTGTGGTGCCGAAATGTAGACCTTAGTGGGTACTGCTTGGCTGGGGCTGATCTCTTGGGGTTGGGAAGACCCTATAATACCAGTTTGCAAACCATGCCCCAAATACCCAATCCAGTCTACTGACTGTTTGTTTAGTTTTAATTGCATTGAAGGAACATTGCATAATAGCATTATATATATTTAAGATGTCAATCATTCTAAGTCAACATCTGTACATAATACATTAATTTTATACGGCCAACCGTCTAATTGTGCCCTTCACCATATAACTGTCTTCATTTACTTGGTTTGCTTACCTCTCTCCCTTCCCTTCTAGTAGCCACTAATTTGATTCTAAGGAACAAAAGTCTCTTTTAATTTGACTTGGTTCTTTTCGTTGCCTTCTCTACATACCACATCTGAGTGAAATCATAGCACAGCTTGTCTTATCTCACTAAGCATAATTTTTGTGCATGACCTAAGAGTTAAAGTTTGAAAATAATGATTTTGAATGGTTGAAAAAATAAGAATTATTAGTATCATTTTTATAGGGTTACTGTAGTAAGTAGTGACTTACATCAACAGAAATTTATTCTACCACAGTTCTAAAGGCTGGAAATCCAGTATCAAGTTGGATCATACTCCTTCTGAGAATCTGGGTAGAATCCTTCCTCACCTCTTTCTAGATCCTGGTGGTGGTCATCAATTCTTGGCAATCCTTACCTCGCATTTTTATAACTCCGGTGTCTGCCTCTGGCTTGACATAGTATTGTCTCTATATGACTCTGTCTTACATGATATCTTTCTTTTCTTGCAATGATACCAATCATTTTGGATTAGAGCCTGCCCTAATGACTTCATCTTACCTTGATTACATCTCAAAGACTCTATTTCTAAATAAGACCACACTGATAGGTAAAGGGAGTTCAAGCTTTAACATATCTTTTTAGGAGACATAGCTCAACCCATAACTAATATTAATTTGTGACACTTGAAAAATATATGTGAAATTTAAATTTCATTGTTTCTAGATAAAGTTACACTTGCCAAACCCATTCATTTCAATATTATCTCTGGCTGCTGTCATTCTGCAATGGAAGAGGTGAGTCTCATGCTGTATGGTCTGCAAGTCTTAAAAATTTACTCTCTGACCCTTAACATCAAAGGTTTGCTGACACCTGTTCTACGTGACTGGTTTTGCAAGTGTTGGAAAAATGCAAATTAAATTAATTCTCTGCTACTGGAAGGCCTTGCTACTCTCAGGCAAAGAAATGTTATTCTGGAAGAAACAGAAATGGACGGGAAGCAGTCAGGAAGCAGATGAGAAGGATGTTTTTCTTCTCCAGCTTTTTGGTCTTTCTCTGTTGCCCACTTTTGGGGGGTTAATAGGGAAGAAGCTGAAAAAGTGGAAATGTGGTTCGTAGAGTCCCAGTCTCAGAGAGACAAAGTAGAGAGAAGTGTAGATTTGGAACTTAGAGACAGTTGCTTCATAACTTCCACACTCACACATTCATGCACTCGCATGCATAACCAGTAAGAAAGACAAGATACAATAGTGCGACAGTCCTTATTTCTGTCACTGAACTTGAATCTGTACATTGTGTGTATGCATATACATATATTCGTTCAACTAAACTTAGCATTTCAAGACAATTTAGATTCATGTGCAATTGTAAGAGAAAAAAGAATATAGAGTATCCTTTATTCATTTTCCCTCAATGGTGAGCATACAGTTGCATAACTATAGCACAGTGTGACCACCCATATATTGACATCAATGCTGTCAAGATATGGAACACTTTCAGCACTTTAACACAAGGATCTTTGTGGTCCCCCTTTTTAACCACCCTTCCCCACACTTCCCTACCCTATTGTTTGCCTATAGCAATCACTAATCTGTTCTCCCTTTCTATAATCTTGTCAACTCAAGAATGTTTTATTAATGGACTCATATTACCATATGTAGCTTTTGGGAGTTGGTATTTCTGTTTCCTAAGGAAAGGTTCAGACAGGAATGTAGGCAGTAGAGAAGCAGGCAAGAAGAGAAGTGGAAGAAGCATTTTATTTTATTATGGAGTTTTTCATCTTGGTTGTCTTCCCCCCACCCACAACTTCGGACACAAACCAGAGTCCTTGGGATGTACATGTACTGTGGTGGGCCAAAGATGGCAGACTTAACTGCTATTCCACCAGGGCACACCATGGGATTGCGTTTTTGGACTCAGTATGATTCTCTGCAGATATTTCCAAGTTGTCACATCCATTACTGCAGAGTTCCTTTTGATTACTGAATGATATTGCATGATATGGAGATACCAGGGTGTATATACCATTCACACATTATAGGGCATGTAGACAGTGCTTTGTTTTAGTCTGTTACAAATAAAGTAGCTAAAAACATTCTCATACAGGTTTCTGTGTGAATATAAATTTTCTCTTCTCTGGACTAAAATCTGGAGAGGGTTATTTGGGGCTGAATAAGAGTAGCACATCTAGTTTTGAAAGAAACTGCCAAACTGTCCCCTAGAGTGCCAGCAGCTTTTATCCTCTCAGTGGTGATGTGTGTGATCTGGGTTCTCTCTACATCCTGGCCTGAAGTTGGTATTGCCACGTTTTTTTCACTTTAACCTGTCTGAGAGGTGGGTAATGATTGAGGTTTTAATTTGAATGTCCCCAGTGGCAACGGCATTCAACACCTTCTCATATGCTTATCTGCCATCTGGTTATCCTTTTTAGAAATGCATCCGTTCATAGCTTTCGCCTATTTTCTAACTGATTTTATATTGTTTGGGGGTTTGAGAGTTGTTTGTTTCTCCTAGATCCTACTTCTTTGTCAGATACATGATTTATAAATATTTTTCCAAATCCGTAGTTTGCATCTTTGTTCCCTCAGTAGAGTCTTTCACAAAATAAAACATTTTAATTTTGATAAAATTCAGTATATCAGGTTTTTTTTCCTTATGGATTGTGGTTTTTTTGGTGTCAGTATAAAGAACTCTTTGCCTAGCCCTAACTCCTAAAAAGTTTGTCCTATGTTTGGTTCCTAAAACTTTTTAATTTTGCATTTTTCATCTAGGTCTTCAATATGTTTGGAGCTAAATTTTGCTTATGGGGTAAAGATTAAGGTTTGTCTTTTTGTTCTATGGTTAGTCAATTGTCCCAGCATTGTTCTTGAAAAGGTTATTTTTCCTCTAGGGAACTGTGCCTTTTTCAGAAATAAATTGGATATATGTGTGTGGGTCTATTTCTTTATGTCTATCAGCATGATGCTGGATTACCGTGGTTTATAATAAGTTGAAATCAAGTAGATGGATTGCTTCCACCTTGTTCTTCTTATTCAAGATAGTTTTACTGTTTTAGTTCCTTTGCCTTCCCATCTAAATTTCAAAATAATCTTTTCTGTATTTATAAGTTGCTGGACTTTTGATAGGAATTGCATTAAACCTGTATGTTAAAATTTGTGGGATTCAGAGTCTAGCTACTTGCAGAGTACGTTTGCTTGTTACCTTCCCCATTGTTTATTGCATTCACTAACACTTTCACTTTCAATAAAAACATGTTAGCATGTGTGTGTGTGTATGTGTGTGTGTGTAAAGAAAGAAGGCAAACAGAATGGTACATGTCTTGGTTTAGTGTTTCTCTAGGAAGGGAGGGTCAGGGACAGGTAGTTCAGTGACTGAAGCCCTGGTGATAAAGCTACCAGATAGGACTTTTGGATAAAACCATTCTATTCTGGACGCTTCGATGCTGTCCTTTGAAAATACCTGTCACCCTTTTACTACCAGCTGTTAGCAATAGCTATCCCTATGTCATTCCTAATCTCCATTACAATCATAGGGGATTTTCACTGCCAAGTATATGTATTTTTTAATGTCCAAAATCTAATTATGTTTATGCAGCTCTTCAATTAATTAAAATAATTTCAATAGGTAATATGCTCACATGGGTCAAAATATTAAAGCAATACACAAAGAAGTGCTCTTTATATTCTTTTAAAAATATTAATTTCAATATTATTAAATTAGCACAGGTACAGAGTATAAAGGCATACCCGCCCTACTCATATCCATCTAATTCTACCCCACCCCTCGCAGGAAACATTGCTTTTAAAATAATTTTATTATTTCCTTTGTTTACATTGCTGCATGTATTTTAGCATATCGAGATCATAATCATGCTTCTGCCTGGGTGTTTTTCATACCACACTGGCTGTCAGAGTTCTAGTGCCCTTTGCACCACCCTGTTCCCTCCTGCCTTCCCTCTCCCTTCCAGCACCCCCTCCCCACTCCAGCCACTGTCTTGTGTCCTGTGATTTTTGTTGAGATTTGTCTGTTGGTTTGTTTTGTTTCCTTATATTTCAGATATGAGTGAGACCACCCTGTACTTCTCTTTTTCTTCTGTCTTATTTTGCTTAGCGTGATCCCCTCCAATTCCATCTAGGTTGCTGCAAAAGGTTCTATTTCATCTTTTTTAACAGTTGCACAGAGTTCCATTGAGTATATAGATCACAAATTCTTTATCCAGTCATCTGTTGATGTGCATTTAGGTTGTTTCCATGTCTTGTCTATTGTTAATTGTGCTGCTATGCACACAGGGATGTATGTATTCTTTTCTGATTAGTGTTTTTATATTCTCTGGGTATATACCTAGAACTGGGATTCCTGGGTCGAATGGTAGATTCATCTTTCATTTTTTGAGGAATCTCCCGTAACCATTTAAAAAAATTTTTTGTTTATCATTTCAGGGAATGACCTGCATATATTTTCACATATGCTTAGAGTACTTTAGAACACTGTCATTAAAATGTAAATAAATTGAATTTTGACTTTTCAGTTATTACTTTACTTCTGTCTGACAATGGACATGATCTGTGAGCTAAGTTTGTTTCATATTTTTAAATGAAAGTTTATAATAATGTGTCATGGAAATTATCACCTTCCTTTATTAAATTTTGCTGGTTTCCCTTACCTTTGTTTCTTCTACCTAACAATATTACTAAATAACTATGTTTCCTTTAAGGGCTTGAATATATTTCTTCTTTTTAAAATGTAACTAATTTTATTGAAGGAGTACTGCATCATAACATTTTATATGTTTGAGGCATGATAAGGATGCTTCATAAATTATATCATCTTGCATCTTCATTCTGAGGATAAGTTGAGTCAGAACAAAGATCAGTTATTTATTCAAGGCCAGAGGGTAAGTATGTGGCAGAGCTGGGATCAGAACAGAGGCGCATCCAGGGCTGCCCATCTCCCTCAAAACTTTTTTTTCTGTAAGGTGATTCAGATGTATTATCATCAGAACTTATATTCACTGAAAAAGTGTTTCTGCTATTCAGTTCAATCCTCTGCTAGTCATGTAGTCCATTCTTTAAACGTGAGGATTTCTTTCTTTCCTTTTTTTGTTTTGCTAACAGTTTCATTACTTTAGTTGTTTCTTTTCTCTTAGCTTTTGTATAATTATTAATCCTCCAATTAAACACAAATAGATTGGAGCACTATCTTGCTTACCAGAATGAGCAAGCGATTCATTATAATTTTTATTAAGGATGAAACTTCTTTATATTATATTTATTATATATGATAGTTTCAACTTTCTTAGTCTCTTGTCAAATGCATTCTTTCTCATTATTTTCCTTAGGTAATGTTTAATTTAAATGACTAGTCTTGTGTTCTTATACAGGAGAAGTTGGCATAGACTTCAACTAATTAATACCACTTTTCAAGTTGGGATTGTTTTGTATTAATGTAGTAGTCTGACCCCTAGTGGTTATAAGAAATATCTGCACTGCTAATGGTAGCACATTTTGATCAGATTTTCTGAAAAGTGTACACGAGACAATTCATTCCTCCTTGAAAGTAAAAGTAAAAAAATTTATGTCATGAGTTCAGTGTATAAATAATAATAAGAATAGAATTCAGTTAAATTGTCTTTCTATGAAAATAATTTCCAGATCTGTTTTTCGCTGGTGTTTAGTCTTACGCCATCAGGCTTCACTAATAAACAGTTATGTTTCATAAATCCATTTACATTATTTGTGAAAACCCAACATTGTTTCATTTTTGAAATGAATGCTTTGTTGTTATCCCAGAATAGCGCTTTCTAGTTCATTTGCTATAGAATTAGAATCAAACTTAGAGCTATATGATGTGTATGTATGTGATAATCTACAGAAGATCAGAGATTAAGAAAGTGTTGGTGACTTTTCCAAAATGGAATCTATGTTTAATGAATACCTCAGGTCAAAGAAGGCCTGATAACAGCAGGAAACTTCCAGGCTGATTCTAGGGGCTGGGGGCATTGCCATGCAGCAGGGGAGAAGGACTAAGCCATAAAAGTTATACATGTGATTTGTGCTCTCTGTGAAACATCTGGACAGAAATAGTACAAGATTAAAAACTCCTTCCTTACCAGCTTGGGTTGCCCCAAATGTACAGTCTACAAGCACTTTCCCTTTCAACTATCAGATTTATTTTTTGCATGCACACACACACAGACATACTTTTTTTTCACATAACTCACACTATACATATAATGTTATAAGTTGATATTGTGACTTAATAAAATGTCTTGGACATATGTCCAAATCAGGACATTTTTATTGTCTGTTTACCTAGTTTTGATGTAAGAATTTGGTTTACTTTATTAACTACTCTCAGTTAATTTACAATTGGTATTTAAAATTTTTACTGCTACCATAAACAATGTTGTAAGGAATATCCTTGTAAATAACTATAAGACATATGCAGATATATCTATGGGGTAAGTTCTATTAAACATAAATTTTAGAGCAAGGCTACATACAATTATAATTTTGAAAGTTATTAAAAACTCATTTTGAAGCTCCACCTCCAATCTTCACTTTTTTCCTTATTCCAAGTGCCTCCTCTTATGTCCTGGAGACTGTACTTCTCTTCCCCTTAGTCAACCTTGCCCTTTACTCTTTCTGTATATTGAAGATTTTCTGGAAAGAATGAAGCCTTCTGCTAAGAGCTGTCTTAGCTTCTTTTCCTCCATGTAAACTTTACAGAAATATTTTACTCTTTTCTTTCTCTCTCTCTCTCTCTCTCTCTCTCTCTCTCTCTCTCTCTCTTCTTGTTTCTCAGACAGCTGAGGAAAGAGCATCCTTATCTCCTGCACCTCCTGTTCACTTGTCCTGAGAACATGTCCTAATGTTTTCTAAATCTCTTTTTTTAAAACTATTTATCCATGGCTTATCAAATTATCTTCCCTCTCTTTTAAACCACGGTTTCCAAAGTCTACTACTCACACTAGTTTTGGTAGTTACTCAGTGAAAAATATGGGCCATTTTGTTCAACAAATTTGAGTCTTCCTACATATTATCTTCCTTTTGAATGTTTGGAACTCACAATAGTTAAAGGCGCTGAGAAGTTCTGTAACAGTGAAAAGAAAATTGTTTGCCTTTGCTAACTCATTATATCCCAAGTACCCCAATAACCGTGCTTTCCTTTTTGTTGTATACTATAAAATATAAATGATTTGTCATTATCCAAGAATAGCCCTTTCTAGTTTGTTGGAAGTACTTGCAGACTTGATTATATTAAATCACTAGCAGATATGCCTGGAGCATGATGCTGACTTAGGATGGACAGTTACCTTTCTCTTCACTAATACCCACAAAGAGGTTCCAGAGGGCCCTTGTTATTGGGAGAGTTGGGAATCTAATAGGTTCCTGAGACATCTGGGTTGAGTGCCCAGGACTTAAATGTAGTGGCTAAAAAGGTGTTCCCTAATACTATTGTATGCAGAAGATTTTACCTACAAGAGAATTGTGGAGCTGTGCTTATGAGAGAGCATAGAAATCCATTTTCTCTTTTTTTCTTCAGCCCCTTCACCTTCCTTATAATGGTTGCATGTTCCTGAACTAGAGTTATACAAAAATCAATCCTATTACCTGACTGCCTGGTGATATGGGACATCCAGCATTAAGAAAAATGTCATGAAAGAGAATGGTGGCTTTTAAAGGGCTTTTTATTGATTTTCAAAGGGTTTGACTGTTATCCCCAGGCTTTCAGACAACATTATCTCTTTGTATTGGAAATAGATTGAACTTTTTGTTTTAAACTGAATTTGCCGAGTGCCAGGAAGCTGCTGAAGTTAGTTGTGGTATACCAAATTGGGACATTACTGTGAGACTCACACTTTGGCTACCCATGTGGACCAAAGGAAGCCATGGGGAGAGAAGAGGGAAAAGCAAAAAAATAAGGATTTAGACAAAGTGATGATAGAGGGAGCAATGAATGACCCATTCACACATATAAAAAGGAGCAAGCTACCAGGGATGCAGAGAGGCCACCTCTTTGGAAAGTTTCCCTTCTCTCCACCATGATGCTCTCTAGGTACTCAAGGAAGATAAACCCGTGCCAGTGCTCATGAGCTCTGGGAAGGAAAAATGACTATTGTCTGGGTTCAAAACAGCTCTACTATGAGATAAACTTTGAGGAAGTGAATAAGAAAAGGGAAAGCATTTCTCTAACTAACCAGTGGTCACCAATGGGCACTCCTAGGATGGCAGAGGTCCTAGGCAAGCATCCTGGAGCAGGAGGCTCACCAAACAGAAGTGGTGATGCTGATGGTTTTTGATCAGTCATGTCCCCTGTGGCCTCCTCCTCACCCTTGAAGACTCTGAGAATGTGATTTAATCAAGGACTCAGTCTTGGTGAGGCTTAGGAGTCATTTAAATTAAATATATAAGCACATCTGGAAAAATCTTTGAATATTTTGTAAGAAGAGGTCCTACCTTTAAAAAGCTAAAACCTTCTGCTCTTTGCATAGGCAAAGACTGGAAACATTAATCTTGTGATTATTCTTGTACATTATATTCCCTGTTTATACAACCTGAATCTCAAGACGGATGGAATAGAATTATCGCCTAGTCCCTCAGGTCACAACCTTTACTTTGTTTTTCTCTGAAAGGATATCCTTGATATTTATTTTAGCTATATTGTATCTTCTTTAAAAAAAGTATTATGGGGAAAGATTTGCCAACTCTTCCACTATTCTACTCCAGATGTTTTTCTTGTACTTAAGAATTGAGAACATGATGTCATCAATTCTGTTATGTACTACTGATGTATTCCCAAAATTATTATCTTACATTCTAACCTCTATTGAACACCTTTACCTAGTTTATCACTTTAAATTAAAGTTGTCCAGAATGAACCACGCTTATCTCCTTTTCTGCTCAAAATGGCTTTCCTTCTTGGCTCTCCATGACTGTTAATAATCTGATTATTTCACTGATGTCTAGTCTCAGACACTCTGTGAGTATCAGTACATAATTATTGAGTCTAATATATGCAATCACTGGGTTAGAATATTTGGAGGATATGAAAATGTGCAGACCCAGTGATTTTCTCATGTTGAAGATGAAGTAGAGCAGACACATCTAAGAGGTACCAATAACTTGTATACATTTGAAGTACACTTGTGCATGGAAATTACACTGTGGTGTGCCACCCAGATTCCTCCTTCAATAATAGACTTATTTGTTCTCCCAGATACTTGGTATGTTGCTGCTGAGGGTTTACACCTGAGCTTCTCTGAGTCTAACCTTCTACCTGCAGGGGGAGTTACCCTGTCTGAGGGTACACAGTCTATTTCAATAGCTGGCCCATCAGAGGGAACAAAGGCATTGTCTGCCATTGTTTCAGTCAACAGTTCTGCACAGCCAGCCCTGCTTCACAGTATTCATAAGAGTGGCATCTTGGCTCAGTTTCGCCCCCTGCCAAGTTCTGCTTCTCTCACTTTGTACAAGTGTTGTATCTGAGACACTCTCCAATAAAATAACCAAACTCTGAGAGATTTTCCTCCAAAGAGTCTAGCCTAGGGCAGTTCTCACATCTTGTTCCTCCATTATTCCCATATTATTATATTAAAACTTTTATAAATAATTGCAATCAAGTAGATTAAAACTGACTTATACACTTGTAACCAATTACAGATGTCTCTTGTCTCTTTCTCTCTTACTCCTGGAATATGTGTGAACTCAAGAGGCACTTTTTGAGTTTATTATATGGAAAATTGTTCACAATGATAAAAAGTTAAATCTCTCAAACTGATTCAAGAAAGAATTGAAAATGTTTAATCTGTAACATTATCTCTAACAACACATTTTGCTTTACAAATGTCCAGTGGACATTTATTGGTTGATTTTTAATTTTTCAGTATTTACCATACTTTATAGAACTTCACATTGACCCTAAGTACTATAAGGATTTACACTGCTTTGTGGAATTCCTTGTCTTCAAACCTTCAGTGCTCAATAATGTTTCCCATTTTTTCATTTTGCTTATATGCTTATAATGAGTTTGTCCACGAGTTTTATATTATCAGATGTTATTATTTCATATATATAGCAATGAAACACTTATTTAAATTATTCAAAATTACTACAGATATTCCAGAAATACAAAGGATCCTAAGAGATTACTATGGACATCTCTATGCTAACAAATTTGCAAATCTTGAAGAAATGAACACATTTCTAGAATCCTGAAACTTTCCAAAAATGATCCACAAAGACATAATAACTTGAGTAGATCAATCACAAGTGCAGAAATTGAGATAATAATAAAAAACTTCCCATAAAACAAGAACCTGGTACCAGACGGTTTCACTAGTGAATTCTTACAAAGATGGCCTAATACCCATCCTTCTTAAACTCTTCCACAAAATTGATGAGGAGGGGAATCTCTCAAATATATTATACAAGGTTAACATTACACTAATTCCAAAATCAGGCAAAGACAGCACTACAAAATAAAATTATGGTCAATTTCACTAATGAATATAGATACAAAATTCCTCAAAAAAATTTAGGAAGACTGAATCCAACAACACAGTGAGAAATTCTACAGCATAACCAAGTGGGAGTTTTTTCCAGAGGTGCAAGGATGGTTCAATATATGCAAAGCAATCAGTGTACTACAACACATCAACAAAGGGAAAAACAAAAATCCTATGATCATATTAATAGATAGAGAGAAAACATTTAACAAGATCGAATGCCCATTCATTACAAACACTCTCACTAAATTGAGAATAGAAGGTATATACCAAAACATAATAAAAGTCATATGTGACAAACCCTCAGGTAACATTATTCTCAATGGTGAAAAAATGAAAGCTTTCCCTTTAATATCTGGAATAATACAAGGACATCCACTCTCACCACTACTATTCAGTGTATCTCTGGAAGTCATGGCCATAAGTCAAGAAAATAACATCAAAGGATTATCATTATTTGACGATAATATGATGTAACTAAAAAATCTAAAAGATTCTACAAAAAAACTGTTAGAAATTTAAAAAAAAAAGAATACAACTGTACCAAAATAGCTGGGAAGAAACTTAACAAAGAAAGATAAAGACCTATCCATTGAAAACTATAAAAGATTGATAAAAAGAAATAGAAATCAAAAAGACATGGAAGAATATTCCATACTCATGTATAGGAAGAACTACCATAGTTGAATGACCATGTTATTTAAGTAACATGCAGAATTAATGAAATCACTTAAAAATCCAGGACATTTTCAAACTGATTGCACAAAAAATACTATAGTTTGTATGGAACCAAAAAGGACCTTGAATAACTAAATCTTTCCTCTCAGGCAGAAGAAAGGAGGAATCACAATCCCTGATTGTCATCAAAGCAATATGGTATTGGAACAAAACTAGGCAAGCATATCAATGGAATAAAATTCCCAGAAATAAAGTCATTCCTATAATGACAACTGATTTATGACAAAGGAGCCAAGAACATATAATGGAGAAAGGAAAGTCTATTCAACAAATAGTGCTGGGAAAACTGAACAGCCACCTGAAATAAAATGAAGTTGAATTATTCATTGGTGCCATACACAGCTGGCTTGGATATAAGACTTGAAATCATATGAAAAATAGAGGGAAATATATAAAAAAAAAAATGCTCCATGATATCAATCTCAGAGAGGTCTTGGGGGAAGGGACACTAAAGTAAAACTAAGTCATTAGGACTGCATCAAATTAAAAAGTTTCTGTACAGCAAAATAAACTGCCACTAAAACAAAAAGGCACCCCACCAAATAGAAGATATTTACACTACATATATCAGAAAGCTTATACATCTCAACAACAAAAGAGAAAATGACCCACTCAAAAACATGGGCAGAATAGCTGAATAGACACCTATCTAAAGAAGACATAGAGTAACCTACTGACACATGAAAAAAAAAATGCTCTACATCACTCACTGCCAGAGAAATGCAAATAAAAACCACAATGAGATATCACTTCACCTCAGTGAGAATGGCCTATATCAAAAAAAAAAAAAAAAAAAAAAAAAAAAAAAAAAAAAAAAAAAAAAAAAAAAAAAAAAAGAAAGAAAGAAAGAAAGAAAGAAATAACAAGTATTGGAGAGGTATGGGGAAAAAGGAACCCTCCTTCACTGTTGGTGGGAATATAAATTTGTGCAACCTCTTTGAAAAACGGTATGGAGATTCCTCAAAAAAAAAAGATGGATCTGCAATTCTATTCAGCAATCCCACTTCTAGGCATATACCCAGAGAAAACAAAAACCCTCATCTTAAAAGAAAATCTGCATCTGTATATTCATAGAAGCACAATTCACAATAGCCAAGACATGGAAACAACCTAAATGCAATAGATAACTGGACAAAGAAGCTATAATATATGTACTCAATGAGATTCTATGCAGCTATTTAAAAAAATGATGAAATTGTGCCTTTTGCAACAATCTGCTTAGAACTGAAGGTGATTATGCTAATAGAAATAAGCCAGAAAGAAAATTACAGTATATGGTTTCACTCGCACATGGATTGTAAAGAAACAAAACAAGCAGACAAACCTCTACAAAATTCACAGGACATAACACTGTGACTGGGGAAGGGGAGTGTTGGTGAGGACGTGGGACAAGGGAAGGAAGAAAGGAACAAGGTGATGGTACAGGACACAGGAAAATGGTGGTGGGTGTGATGTGAAATTCACACAGACTGAGGTGCAGATTCAATACCTTGATAAACATGTAGCAATGTGAAGTAATAAACCGATTTTAAAAGATTATTCAAAGTTAAATTTATTGTTTTTGTAATGAATTGGGAATGATATTGAGATTCAGAATCTATACCAAAGGGTAACATCTTCATTGTAGTAAAAAGCCTTTTAATAGTTAACCGAAATCTTAAATTATTCTAATTTCTTTTTCTACTTTTTTTACAGATAATATATTCTTTTTAGATGGTTTATTTTTCTGTATGTTTTTATTAAGTTCATTGCTGGAAATAAAAAAAAAACTTGTTTATTTCATTAGCATATGAAATATTAAAAGGTCATAATGAAGCAATCAATATTTGTATTTAGAACTAAGATAATTAATAACTCTGACCCCACTCCTAGGAGGCAGGTATTCTCAGGTGAATCACTAGATCTAAGAGCATCCGTAGTTTTGTGGGTGTGGTTCATGGATCAGAGCTTCTTGGCAAGTGTACAAAGGACTATACATTCCAGATGACTCTTCTGAACAGGAAAGTGTGGAATCATTGAGCTATGTTTGGTCAGATCCAATCTAATGATCATAAAGCACTGCTTTCATAATTGCAACTTTTCAAGGACTCAGAGAACCTGCTCACCTCTCATTTCTTGCAGAACTACTAGAATACAGAGTCTTTACAGTCATCAAGCCCAATAGCATTATTTTATAGGCAACACCATCAATGGTCACAGATCTCAGTGACCCAATCCAATTTCATATATTAGAGTATAAGAGCAGGGGGTTTAAGTGGGAGTGAAATAAATTAAACTTTACTCTGTCAAAAGTGGATTCCAGGCCACTAGTTTGCCATCATTTTGTTCTCCCTCTCTCCTGTCTATACTTCCTTAAACACAGATTTGAGTGGCTAAAGTGAATATTCTATCATATGCTAGTGCAAACAATGTGTCTCAAAGGCTTGGGCTTTAATGATTTCTCCTTCTTGGCAATCTAGCAGTAATCTGGTCACTTTCTCTCAGTGATTCTGAACCTATGTTATATGTAGAGAAAATAGTACAGAATTTTGAGTAAGGAAACCTGAGTTTAAGTCCTATAGTAATCAGCAAATGGAGTAAGTTGTTGCTTTTCTTGTTGCTTTTTGTTTATTATTGTTAATAATAGCTAAATGCATGATCTTGGAAGACTCATGGCTCAAGATTTTAATTCCTCATCCATTAAAAGAAAAAACATCCTGCTTCTGTATTGAGTGTAAGGATCTTTCAAAAAGCATATTAACAAAATGCTTAGGAAAGCTAAAGTCACTATATAAATTCTACATTAACATTTAATTATCACAAAAGTAAGAGATATACTATTGCAACTTTTTTAAAGAATAAATTGATTTTTTTTTCCAGAAAAGATCTATAGTGGATTCAAATAGCATAGTAAAATAGAAATACAGAAGTATTAAGACTAGAGACAAAAGAGACAAATATGAAGGATGGCAGAGTATAGCTTTGTTCATAGAAGAACACATGCAGACATAGAGGCATTACTTCCATGATACCCTTCAAACATGCTTCAAACAGCTGCCACCTGAAGACATGTCTGTCCTACCAAGTGTTTTGAAAATTATTTTTTAGATGTTTAAGCAAGGGCACTTGTTTATAACCAGTGAGAACTCTAACGTACACCCAGATTAAGGGGTCTCTGCTTTGGTTTGTCCTTCATGTCTTTTTGTGTCTCTAGGTGGAAGTATAGCCTTAGATGATATTTTAACAAACAGACAACAAAAATCACATTTTCAAAAAGCTTTAAGAGATAAGGAAAATACCCGGAGAGTATCTATTTGAAAAATATCCAAGGGGATGCATGGAGAGATGCATATAAAAACAACCCTGTGAGCATTTACATAAATTAGAGGTTAGTAATAGGTAACTAGGGGTGGGAGAGGTGGTTCATGCTGAGATCACTACTTCAAAGCGGACATCTTATCACTGCAGTGACAGCCAATTAAAAATAGATGGAACAATAATACCTGCTTTAGCACAGGATAATTAGACTGACTGTCTATATATATATATATATATATATATATACATAGCTCATCAAAGCTCAGCCTTCACTCTCCTAACTGAAATAAATGAAAGTAGTGTGAGGTTTAGGCAGGAGTAAAGACTATGCAGGTTTCCCCTGCTTGCCACTACTCTTTCATGGAAGATCTGTATTAGTATCTGTCTTTTCTGGCTGAAAGAAATCTGAAGATTTAAGCTTTTAGGACAGAAACAGAGCTTAGTGCTTAGCATTTGCTTTGCAGCTAGTGATTCTAGGGGCAGCTGATATCTGGAGCATAGAGAAAGGCGCCACCATGCTCCTTCCCCTGGACTGCTTCATACAGGTTGTGTATTTATCATATCATTCCTGTTTTTACTCTATGTTAGTGTGAATTTAGGTTGTATGTGTTATTTGACATGATTTAGTAGGTTAATTCGTGGGCCTGGAAATACTCAAAAAATTTCCTTATAATTGAATGGTATTCTTCACTTTACACCATTTTGGTTCAGAAGGAATTTATAGGAGCCTTCTACTTTCAGATGGGAGCAGGGAGACATCTCATTTGAGCTTGAAATAAGGTAAAATTGATGTTGAGTTACTTTGAAAATGAAGAGATATGACTGACTGCTAGGTGAAGAGAAAGAAGCGGGGTATTATCAGTTTGTATATCCTCAAATTCGTATGTTGAAGTCGTAACCCACAAGGTGATGGTACTAGAAGGTGAGGTCTTTGAAAGGTAATTAGACCACAAAAGTGGAGCCCTCACAAATGGAATTTGTGCCTTATAAAAGAGATTCTGGAGAGCATTCTTGCCTGTTCTACCATGTGAGGCCATATCAAAAAGACAGCTGTCAATGAAACCCAACTTCACTAGATACCAAATATGCCATCACCTTGATCTTGGACTTCTCAGCTTTCTGAGCTGTGAGAAATTTATGTTTGTTGTTTAAGCATAGCACTTTTGCAATTACTACATGAGTGGGCTAAGACAGGGAGGAAATTAGAAGGAAGGCCCAAGATTTAGGGTAGATTAGGCAAAGAGAGAGATTCAGTGTCTTTACTGGGGTTGAAGAGACATGGATCGGGAGTTTTTACTTGCTTTACCCTTGCATTTCACAGTCTGAAATTAACTTCTTGGAGAGGGGATTTCTGAATTTTCTGTTTCTGTTCTGTAAGTGTAAAACATTTTGTAAGTCTTAGTGTAGGGTCAGTGATCGCCTTAGTAATTAGCGTGGTCAAATAATGGATTTGGACATCATCTGAAGAGTTTTAATATTATGAAAGAGAAGGTGAAAACAGTTTGAAAAAAGGTGGGAAGCAAAGGAAAATATGAGGATAAGAAGAGAGGAAACTTGACACCTGATATGTCCTTGTACAATAGGGTAGTAGTTCTTAACATTTTAGCAGGCAGGTCTGTAGGGGCCTTAGATTTTGCATTTCTAACATGTTCTCAGATGATGTTGATGTAACTGGTCTGGGACCACACTTTTATATTCTCTGTTATCAGTTTAAATGTATCCTGTTTGTGAGAATCAGACAGTTTCCTGGGATAGATGCCATTTAAAAAAAAAATTGTTAACCATATTGAAAATGAATTTTAGACCATTATTAAAGGTTTCTGACACCTAGAAGATAAATGAAGATTAGCCATTGTCAGAAATGTGCATGAATCTGCACAGTAATTGGAATGGACAACTGGATGCTCTATTTGAGGCTGCCATAGTAAAATGTGAGGTTTTGCGTGGTATGTAGTTCTAATGTGGTGCTTAATAGAATGGCATGTTCAGGGTGCCAGGGTACAAAAGCCCAACAGCAACTGTGAATTCCACAATGGCTTTCCACTTTCTTCTGTATGACGCCTCAGAGTCTTCTGTCAACATTGTAAGCACCATCTTCTCCCCATCCTGATGTAACAGTAGAATTAGTTATGAATGATTTTAACTGCCAGAAATAGAAACTTTGACCAAGAAAGGATGAATAAAAAGACATTTATTTTTGTCTCATAATGACAAGTCTGAAAGTAGGTGACTGCAGGGGTGAATTCAGTGACTCAGCATCAGCATTGCTTTCTCAACAGTTTTCTGGAACTTCTTTTGCTAATTCTTCCCTTCAGGGCAGGAGGGATGAAGGCCATGGCTTCAGTCATGGTTGATTCTTTCATGAAGAAAGAAAACCCTTTCAGAATCTAGAAAACATTTCCTCACACTTCACTGACCAGAACAGTCAAGGGTTTTTAGTAACTTTGACCTTTATGGGGGAAGTGGGCAGTGAAACATGACATTGATATGAGACAATGTATTGGCCATATGGTATCTGCTAGAAAAATGGTCTCAAATCTCTTCACGCAGAAAATGTGGTCTCCATGGAGCTCAGTCATTAGACAGTCTTGTCTGTCCAGCTCTCCAGGGAGGCTTTAGTCCATTGAAGTTCTTGCCCCTTCTATCAGTCAGTAGATAACCCTGGTTGCCATTCTTTGTTTCCAGAATACCTAGAAAGGAGTTGGCAGTGCCTGGAACAACACAGAAATTCATGCTGACGTTCTGCACCACCCTACAATGTGGCCATGGCTTACTGGGCTCCTCTGGCGCAGTTGTTACCAAAGACCCCTGTTTCTCTTTTATGGACGATAGATTCCTTTCTCCTCCTAGTTTATTTACTTTTAAAATTTAAATTGTTTTTTGAAGTAAAATTGCCTCATAGCAATATATAGGTTTAAGGTCGTATCATAGTAAATGCACATATATAAACAATATGTCATTCACCACCAGTTCAGTTCTTTCTAGTTTAAACTCATGTAATCCTTGTCTGTGTTTAGATATCCTTTCTTCCTACATAGGGACTAATTTGACATGTGAGTAAACGTCACCAAATTTCTTTGAATTCACTTATTTTCAAATTAGTTTTACCCCTGGGGAGACACACATGGTGATCTCTATTTTCTCAAACAGCTGGTAGAAAGCTCTCAAGGATGGCTGAAAGAATAGGCTATTACAACCTTTGCCCTGGAAGTGCCTTGCATTTCACAATATGTGCTTCTCCAGTGCTTCTCGCTGATACCTCTGTTGTATGCATCAGATAAACTGATTTCCTAAGAACTAGGGCTCCACCAAGAACACAGGCTTGTGGTAGAATAGAACAAAGACACAGACAAGTGCACAGTTTCATTATGGGGCATGCCTTCCCTTTGCAACAGGGAAAGGCACTATCCTATCCTATCCTCACTATCCTAAGACTTCTTTGTGTGATTCTCAGCATATGACCTCTGCTTCTTAGGAGAGAGTATATTTCCAATAGCCCCGGTTTATTTAGAGAAGATTCTTGATTTTAGGAAAGTTAGTATACTGCTTACATATTATGTTTCTGTATGACAGAAGAGCCAGAGCAATTGCAGTTGGGAAAATTTCCCAACTGTAGATACCTGGTCTCTTCCATGTGTATGTGTAGTAATTTTGTTCAGAAAATAATTGATGGGAATCTTCATTATTACACCAGTCTGGAACACATTAAGATATATAAGGATAAAAAGAGCATGCACTCAAGGAATTTATGATCTAGATAGGGAGGTAGTAACACATTCTGAAAATATAATGACTATAAATGTATTAAATCATTACACTAGACAAAAATCATTGGTTCTCCAGGCAGCATATAAACAAATAGTGTTGCCACTATATGCCATGAGTTTGAAGAACAGAGAAATCCATCTGGGCCAGGAAACCAGAGAAAGTTATCAAGAGGGAATATAGAATTGGAAGAATGGTTGACCTCTTAGATTCTTGTATTTGGAAGAGTAGCACATGCAATGGTTCATTGGTATGAAGATACATAGCCTGTTTGCCAAGAGCAGACATCCTTTTCTTGTTCTTCATCCTAGGGAGACCGCTGGGTCTTTCACTGAGTTGGTTGTCAGGCTTTGTCGAAGTTTTTTTCAGGTTGAGAAAGTTCCTTGTGATTGATAATTTGTTGAGTGTTTTCTTTCTTTCCTTTTTTTTTTGTCATGATAGAGGTGTTGAACTTTTTTATTGAGGTAACATTAATTTACTACACTGTATAAGGTTTGGATGTACAAGTCCACTCCTCATCAAATATATGATAACACATTTTTAATAGTCTCCCAACACTATTCTTTGGACCACCACAGCCTTTGCTCCCCATCCCCACCCCCACCCCTCTGGAAACCTCAGTTCTGTTGTCGGGATCCAAGGATTAGTTGTTGTTTTGTTTCGTCTGTTTATTTGCTTTGTTTCTTTACATCCCACATATAAGTAAGATCATTCACCATTTGTCTTTCTGCTTCTGACTTTTTTCACTTCTCATCATCCCCTCTTGTTCCTTCCATTTTGTTTCAAGGAGCAAGATTTCATCTTTTTTTTTTTAATAGCTGACTATTGTATATATATAACACATTTTCTTTATCCAGTCATCTGTCAATGGACACTTAGGTTGTTACTACCTTTTGGCTGCTGTAAATAGTGCAGCAATGAACACAGAGGCACAAAAGTACTGGGTTTTGTCAAGTGATTTTACTCTATATGTTGAGCTGACCATATAGATTTGTGTCCTTTGTTATATTACATGTATATTACACTGATTGATTTTCATGTGTTAAAATAACCTTGCATTCCTTAAATAAATCTCACTTGGTTATGGTATATAAACTTTTATATATTATTGGATTCAGTTTGTAAGTATTTAAGTATTTTGCTAGTTGAGAGTTTTTTTTAATCTATATTTATAAGAGATATTGGTCTATAGTATCTTCTGATTTCTGGTTTTGATATCATGTTAATACTGATCTCATAGAATGAGTTTGAAAATATTCCCTTGTCTTCTATTTTTGGAAGAGTTGGCATTAATTCTTTAAACATCCAGCAGAGTTCACCAGTGAAGTCACTTGGGCCTGGTATTGTCTTTGCAGGAGATTTTAAAATTATTGTTTTAATGTCTTTAATTGTACTCAGTCTCTTTATATGTACATTCGTATTTCTTCTTGAGATAATTTTGGTCATTTGTGCTTTCTAGGAATTTATTCACTTCATCTAATTCTTCTAATTTATCATCACACATTGATTCGCATTGTTTTCTTATAATCTCTTCTTTCATTCTAAGTTTGTTAGCAATGGTCCATTTTTCATTCTTCAGTTATGTGAGCCTATTCTCTTTTTTGTTAGTTAGTATAACCAAAGATATTGGACCTTTTCAAGGAATCAACTATTGCTTTCGTTAGTTTTTCTGTACTGTTTTTTTAAACTCTAATATTTATAATTTAATAACAGCTACTTAGTATGATCTTCATTATTTCCTTCTCTCAGTTTGCTTTCTGTTTAGTTGACTTTTCTTTACCACTTTCTTAAGGGAGAAGTTTAGATTATTGACTTGAAATCTTTCCTCATTTTTAATATTATCACCTGTAGCTATTCATTGCTCTCTAAACACTGCTGTACAGCATTCCATAAGTTTTGGTATGTTATATTTTTGTTTTTATTCCTCTCAAAGCGTTTTCTGATTTATGATCTCTTTTCTGAACCATTGCTTGTTAAACAGTATGTTGCTTAATTTCCACATATTTGTAAATTTCCAAACTTCCTTCTGTAATTGAGTTCTAATTTCTTTTCATTGTAGTCAGAGAATATTCTGAATTTATTTGGTTCCAGTTCTTTTAAATTTGCTGAGCCTTGTTTATAGCTTCGTACATGATTTTTCCCTCAGAATATTTCATATACACCAGACAAGAATATCAATTCTACTGTTATTGATATATATATATGTGTGTGTGTATGTGTGTGTGTTAGTTTTATTCATCCTTGATTGGCAGCTCTCTGTAGAAATAGAAAACAATTTGGTCTTTGTGACTATGCATGACTACAGTAAAGCCTCCATTATACTGATGTGAGGCCGGGGGTGGGTGGGGTGGGAGTGGAGATGTGAGCAAGTCATGGCTCATGTGCCTTCGGCTCTTAATGTTCTCACTGAAATTTAGTATATTTTCTTGAATAGATGTTTTCCATTTACTATATGCCCTTAGGACAATTCGCAGAGATTAAATTTTCAGCAACTGAATGGTTTTTCACTGGGGAAAGGGTCCATGCTTCTCACACTGCCACACTGGAAGTTGATCTTCTTTGCATATATTTTAATTCTCTATTCTCTATCTAATTCTCTATTTCTCTATTCTTTTACATTGATTAAGTAAATTAGGACTAAAGCAGTGACATTGTAGCTAGCGTGTTAATTATCTCAAGGTTGGTGAGAAAAATCAGCTTCCCATGACAAAGATTGTTTAAACAAAAAAGTTAATAAGTTGTAACAAATACTGTTTCTTATAACAAACATTCATTATGTTGAAGTTATAAGTCAGCCCCTGTAGCTGTTAAAAGAAATATTTTGTTTTTTTTAATTTTAGTAAATTAATTTAGACAAAACTAATTTTAAAATTGTAAGATACTGCATAAACATAACTTTTTTCTTAAATTTTATGATAATTAAAATGACAAATACCACAAACATTCCCCTTACTGTTCATTTTCTACCAAAATAATTCATAATCAACTTACTTACTCTCTCAAAAACATGTGTTTTAATAGCTCCTTATTTGTATTTTCCATTATGAAGTAATAAGGTTTATGAGTTTGATCAGTGCTGAATAAAAAATTTGGAGTTTGAGAATTTCCTTTTGAGCTGGTTTTGGAGCAAATGAATGACACAATTGAAAGTAATATATTTGAATCTAGTTCTTAGAACAATTTCATATTCAAAGATCAGCTTCATTAAATATTATGACACACTGAATCTTCTCCATACCCTGCTGCATGAGATTTCCCAAGGAGAATTCTTGTTGCATCAAATAGACATTTTGCAGCCAACACCTAAGCTGTTCTGGGATCATCTGGGACATGGCAATGACCAGATCTCATTACCTAACAGTTATAATGGTATTATTTAATATATCGTTACTCTGTGAACTGGGGTGGGCATGACTGATGACTGTGACCAGGGAGTGAGCCAAATGTTTGACTTTATTATACGGAGAGAGCTCACAGGATTTTTGTCAGGTAGTTTATACTGCAAAATGCCAAGTTTATATCTTTTGTTATATATGGCCTCTACAGACTAATGTTTATCTGCTAACCCTCCTGCCCCCATGAGACATCTCCCATTCACCAGGCAGTCCAAATGTGAAAAGCTAGACTGCAGAGGTTATAGGCAACTTTTGGGTTCTACAGAAAGATAGAGCTAGATCAGACTAAAAGTTGCAAATCACAGCACAATTATGTCACGTTCACTCTGATGAACTGAGTCTCTAATAAAGTAAAATAGAAGTTTCAAAACAATATAGTAATCCTTGGGTTAAGATATAGCTACTCCATTTCTTTCTTGACACTTCAGCCTGTAATGTTTTCATAAATTATAAAACTATTGACTCTTCATAAAGCCGGTGGAGCAACAGCTGATGGTCACTTCCTTTCAGTCTTTGTTCTTTTGCAGTATAGTCAGAATTGCAAAAGAGGTCCCCTTTCTCCACATTTATTAACTTACTGTCTAAATATCTGATGACTGCTAATAGAAACAGGAGTTGAAGTCTATTTTCCTTTGCTGAGAAAAGCGTCATTAGTCTCTGCCTCTTGGTGACTCCAGTCCACACTTCTGTGATTGCTGCTTTGTTGGTTTTTTATCATTTTTGTTGTTGTGTGTATATATATATATATATATATATATATTATATCAATAAAAGAATTGATACTCTTCTCTGGTGTATATTAAATTAACATTCTGTATCTTTTCTTAAAGTCATAAACTAGTAGACTGGTATATTCAATTTTCAATGAGATACGAGATATGAGATCTGGGATGACTGACGCGCTGTGTTTTGAGTTGGGCTGCCCATATACTTTAGCTTTCCTCTTCAGACTGCACACAATTCTCACTTGGGGATCTTTCCCAAGAAGTGGGCATGAAGTGAGCTAATCTTTATTTATTTTCTTGTTCAGGAGCATCAATCCCTGCATCTATTATTTAAAAGTCTCATTTGCCAGGTTTGTCAAGGAGGCATAGCAAATGTTCATGCAAATAGAATGACTAGAATTCTATTATTGGTCTTTCTTGAAGATTAAACTGTGTACCTCAGATTTTTGCTAACATAATGCAAGCAAGAATGTGCTATGTATCACAATAAATATTATTACTGCCCTGGAAGTTCAGAGGTTACTTTTAGCCAACAGGATAAATGAGAGTGTCATAAAATAACATTTAATTTGTAACTTGAATGATCAGTAGGATTTTGACATTAGGAGATGATGAGAAAGGAATTTTAGACAAAAGGAACAAGAGAAATGCAACTGAGAAATGGAGAAAATGTGACGATGGAGAGAAAAAGCAGCATGTCTGGTTAGGTAAGGTGGGTTCAGTTCAAAAATGCTAAGCCATTGGTATTTGTTAGGAGACATAATTCAAGAATTTGAGGGATAGAATATGATGATGAATCCTGGGTTTTTCCCAATCTTGTCCAGCTTTTGTTTCTCAGGTCACAGCTTTCCATTCTTTCTCAGGGCTTTGATTCCTTCTTTGAACTTCAAATTCCTTTCATATTCATTGCTGCCTGTTTCTTGGGAGATAGTGTGGAGGGCTGGAAAATGTGCTTGAGTTGTAGTCTGTCTGCCCTTGTCTGATTCTGGACCACTGCTTTCAGATGTCCTGGTTTTCCTGGGTCATGTTAGTTCACTCGTTTTGCTGGTCCTGTGCAAGATCTGTACTGGAATGCAGCACATGCATGTGTGAACACACACATATTATTGTTATATTTTTGAGATCCTTTCCTTTCATTGTCTGGCTATTGCTGTGTTTGCCTTTATTGTATGATTTGATGTCATTGCCTGATAATTTTCTTTTGTTTATATTGCCACTTATTTTCTTTACTGTGTCTAATTTTGGATTTTGAAAAATGTTGAAATACATATTCATGAACAAGTTTTCTGATAACACGTGTAGTATTTCCTCTGAGCTCTATTTCCATGTATGTGACAAGGAAGAGCATATGCTATAATGTTTTCTAAGCAGCTGCAAGGGATTGAGAGTTCTTGCCATTCTGTGTCCTATTGCTCAATTTTGAAAATTTCTGCCAAGTTGTTGCCAAATTGTTGCTATAGTTTTATCTGGTGTTTCCCTAGATTACCATTGAGCTTGAGAATCTTCTGTTTGGGGAAGGAATCATTCTTGCTTTCTCTTCTAATCATCCAGAAAGTAATATTATAGTAGCAAAATTTTCTATTTCTCTTGTCATAGTATTGTCAAGTTTTAGTTTATATATTTTGAGATCATTTTATTAGATGCTTGCAAATATGATTATTATAAATCATGATGCTTTAAAATATGGAGCTTTAAAACTCTACCTCTTATAATTTTATTGTTTTCCTTTGTTTATACTAATAGTCCCTACTAATTTTTTGCTTAGTACTCATCTTGCCATCTTTAACTTTGAATTTTTCTATATGCTCAATTTAGTTTATGCATATACATATTTATATGTATATATAAACACAGTCACCTATATTGCTATATGTATGTGTATAATTTTTATTTTTAATTGCAGAATTTAGTCTATTGATATTAAATGTAATGATTGATATATTTGAATTAAATCTGCTATCTTATTCCGTACTCTTATCTAGCTTGCTCTCTGCTTTTTTGTTTCTATGGTTTAGTATATTATATATATTTAACATATTTGCATTTATATATTTTTTTCCCTAAATATGTTTTCTCTTCCCACCACCTTTTTGGATTGATTATGTTTTATACATATATCCTCTTACTTTCCTTCTTCACTAGCTTAGAATTTATACAGTTTCCTTTATTTTACTGGTTTATAATTCAAACCTCTAATTTATAAAACTCTATTGTTGATAAAAATTTTTGTCCTCCTCCAGGACAATGTAAGGCCTATAGAACATTATTGAATTTATTCCTTTTAATTATGTTATTTTATTGCATATTTAAATTTTGTATGAAAAGAATACTAGAATTGTAATCAGTGCGTTGTTTGAAGCTCATCTGTATTTGCCTTCACACTCAACACTGTCTTTGCTCTTCATTACTTTTTGTATCATATATCTTTTATTTGGGATACTTTTCCATCTGTTCAAGTATACGTCCTTTAGAAATTTTATTAGTGCATGTTTGCAGAACAAATTCCAATTTATTAATCTCAAAATATACCTACTTTGCCTTCATTGTTGAAGGATTTTGTCACTGGTTATAGAATTCTAGATTGGTAAGTTTTTACTTGTTTGTTTTGTATTCTAACACATTGAACATGTTTTGTTTCTAGCTTTTATTGTTGCCGTGAAAAAGAAAAAGTGATCTAACTTGTCTCCTTAACTGATTTTAAGATCTCTTGATCACAGGTGTTCACTAGCTTTCAAAAATGATGGGAAGATGTATCTAACTTAGAGATTCACATATATATATTTACACATACACATTCTTTACATACATATATATGATACATGATAAAATATATATATACTTTTTCATGTTTGGCATTAGTGACACTTCCTGGATCTAATGTTCATCTATTTTAAAAAGTTGTAGAAAATTCTTACTCATTATCTGTTTTAACACTATTCTAAACTCCCCTATCATTTTATTTTTCTGGAACTTTGCCTAGATGCATTAAATTTTTATTCTTTTCTCCAGTTCCTTAAATCTCTTTTTAAAAACAATGGTTTTTTAATCTTTCATATTATGTTCTGAATCATTCCTTTGGATTCATCTTTCAGTTCATTGTTTCTCTCTCTGATTGCATCTATTAACTGAGTAAACTATTCACTGAATTTTTAAGTTTAATTATTCTATTTCCATTTATAGAAATTCTATTATAATCACATATATTTTGCTATTCCTTATAATTTATTTTCTCATATTTTCAACTTTGTCTTATTCCTATATGTACATTATGTATACACTATGCAAAATATTAGCATCATGATCATTTCTAAATCTCAAACTCTTTCCAGGTCTGATACTAATATTTATTATTTTTATTGCTTTTGCCTATAGAGTTTCTTTGTGTATTTTGTGACCTTTGATTTGAATTGTTTTTGAGGTCTCTAGAGATCATTTGTATTTGCTCTTGCCAGTTCCATTAGGTAATTGCCAGTGCAGTCACTTAAAATTTTCCATGAAAGTTGTATAAATCATGCAAGTTACATGGTTTTAGCTTGAGAACATGTAGGAGTTTTGGATTGTAGTTGCAAGTTTTTAAGAGGACTCTTTTTTCCTGCTTTCCAGTGTCAAGGTTGAGACTATTGAATTTCTCTTCCTGGCATTTATTTTCTTTTCTCCCTTATACTGTGGTGTATAGCCCATTGCAATTTTAGTTTTGTGAAAGAGAATATTTTATAAAATTCCTTACCTTGCACTATCTGTGGACTGAGACTTTATCTCCTGAAACTTATATCAACATCAAAGCAGAGGTATAAGGGATTTTAGCACCATCACTCTTGCAAAGCCAGCGGAGGCAACCCTTTACCCCTCTGTTTTCTTACTTTCACTTAATTTTAGTCATCTGCATGTACCTTTTTTGTTGCTATTGTTAATTAATTTTTAAAAAGAACCAGGTAACTTCCACCTGAAAACTGACCGCGTCTGTCTTTCAGATGGTTCTAAATCAACACGAAATTTATAATTATTTTGGGCTTAATCTTGAATTCCTAAGTGATTGGGCTTAATGGGAAATTTTCTTCTCATCAAGCACTTAAATCCAAGCTTGGGAGTCTTTCTCACGATCACTTAGGGAGAAAAATCACTCCAAAAAGTAATGTAATATTTCTTTAGTCTTCCTAATGCCTGGTTTTGAAAATTCCTTATAAATACTTCCTGAGCATCGTCAGGTTCATTCATAAAATTATCTGAGAGAATTATTGATAAGTATATGAAAATAAGGCATGATTTAAATGTGCTATTAATATGCTTCTGCAAAATTAAGCTAGAACGTTTATCCCTTATCTAACTTGGAAGGTAACTGTAGACCAAGTGTTCGGTGAAGCTGGAGGTTGATTTTTTTTCCTTGAGAATACAGTTTGTTGTTTGTTTGTTTGTTTTTCCCCAAATGACATTTACATAAATACATCTTGGAAGCACCATCTATACTAAATCTTACTGTACTTTCCAGCCATACAGCTGGAAGAAACAGAAAATAAATGGAAAATTTCGAAAGTGCTCTGCAAGAATCAAGTGATCCTGGAAAAAACAGCTGAGTTGTTTAGGAGGCAGTGTCTCCTTCAATCATCTATTGCCACTCAATATATTGTTTAAAGGGCCTATTTTTATTCCCATTTATACCTGTTAACTCCTCCTTTAAATGTTTTTTTCTTTGCCTTTGATCAAGGGCAAACTTTCAATGCGCCTTATGAATCATTCAAATGATATGTTTGAGATGATATTTTCATTGACACTTGATAAAAGCGGTTCACTGTATGTTTCCATCAGAGTAGGTAGCAATTATGAAAATCATCTTCAACTTCCTACCTTCACACTAGTGACACCAGTAACTTAGGATTACACTGGTAGGAGGGCAGCACTTGTTATACTAATGCCATTAATTTCTTAGAGATGAGTGACAGCAAGACACAGCCATGCTGGTATCAATGCCAAGTAAACAGGAAATTCATGGTTTGGGGAGCAGGAGAATGATGCAAGATTCTGCTTTCAGTGCTGTCTGAACTCTCAGCACTGTAGACTGGTTGGCAGACAGAAATGTTCATTACTTTAATATATTTCGAGAACAGAGATGCTTTTCAATTAAAGAAATAAAGCCATTGTCAAGAAAATTGCTATATATTTAATTTAGAGTATGAATATTAAAGATACACTGCATTTGGAAACTGTTTTAGCTCAGTGTTTTGGCTCCGTTCCATATTTCATTAAGACAGCCATGGCCCATAGAGCCCAGTTTATGTTTTTCAGATATACTGTAATTGATTTCATCTAACAGTAGCCAAGAGATCCTTAACTTCCCCTCAGGTTGACTAAGCTTTAGATAGACTTATTCCTGACCCCAGACCCATGACTTATCTTCTCTTATAACATTTACTTTAGAAGATTTATTTTACAAATTCTTTCTCTACATTTCTCTTATATTTTGAAATGTAACTTAAAAAACAAATGAACAGCTTCGTGCCAGTTTTACAGCTGGATATATTAAAATTAGCTAAGATATAGGTTTCCTTAATGTCTTAGCTTGGCCTCAACCCATGTGGACCACTTTATTTTCCAAGTGTCTTCTAGATTTTTCTGAACACAGAGTTCTCTCTCTTTTTTAATTTCTCAGCTTACATATATTTTCTCTCCATTTAAACTTCTCTATATCCACCCACCAAAATTCTACCCATGCTTAGGACCCAGAGGCACACCATAATCACCTCTCTAAGGACGCACGGAAGAAGGGATTTTTCTGTTCTTTGTTATTTTTCAGTGTACATATTATGCTTCTCATGATCTAATTTTGTATTTTGGTTATTCTGGCATGGTTCATATGCTCTCTATTCCCTTATAAAATCCTTAAAGGTGGGTTTATGCATAATATATCTTTGAATCTTCCCAACTCCGTAATATTTATTTTGTACACAATAGAAAAAAAATTTTTTAGATGTCTTAGTTAAGTGAACTAAAAATGCTTTAGTGAGTGCTGCAGGGTCCTTGCCCCTCCCCCATCCTCAGGCAAGTTGCCTCCTCAGCATCATCTTTTCACACTGCATGCCCAGGGAGTTCTCTCTTCGGTTTTACTTGTAAGTTCTCAGGTGATCAGACCTGCTGGTTTCTGTTCTCGCTAACCAGAGTTATAGACAATATCGATTGAATCACATTCTCCGTCCAGGACACATGAATAAAGTTAGAGTTCCCCACAAAGTGTGGTGACTGAAAAAATAAATGACATTAAGACTCCACCCCTTGTTGTGATATATCAGGTCAAGCTCTTATTTGATTTAAACAGGAAATTAGAGTCGTAACTTGCAGCACCTTCAATATATGGACATTAAAGAAATTGAATGTTTTTATTTGAATTGGTTGGACTCCAGAATTAAAGGACTTCACAAAGTCAGAGAAACGAATCATGACATCAGAGATATCTAAATGCTCTGGAGGACTGCTTTATCTCCAAAGGCATACTCTCAGTCTCTTATACAACACCCATTCTCTCTTCTTCCTTCATTACAGATGTCTACTTTTGTTCAGTGTGGTAGTGCATGTAATTGAAATACTCATCACACCAATAACCCTTGCTAGAAAATGCAGCTCAGGTCAATGGAAAATGACTGAAAATCTACTGGGTGAGGTTTCCAGGAAAACTATATATTTTTTCTTCAATAAAGAGAGATAGGTGGCACATATCTTTAGCTGTTTCTTTTTCTTTCCACCTAGAACTTAGTCTACTGCCATGAACCTTAGAAATATCTCATTTTCAAAGCAAGAAGATGAGCTGCAGTCACAGTGACGCCCATTGGAAGCTGGAGCCGGAGCAAAAGCACCTGCCTGGGCTGCACTTCCATCAGGGAGAGAAGGGAAATGTAGCTACTGCTTCCATCCTTCCGTTTCTTTCTGGTTAAATGCTCTGGGGCAGGGAGTGTAGCTGCCTGTGATACATGGCAGGGATGCAGGGAGGGGTTGAAGAGTAGAAAATGGATCTGAAATCCAACAGGAGAACAGCTGTCACTGTCTATCCTTGTTATTCAGCATCCATTTCATCCTTTATCCATGTTTAATACCCACAAAACAACTTCATATTTCTATTTGCAAAACAACAGTTGTCATTTATACAGAAAAACATTTTTCTCTTTTTCACAAAACTGGAGACATAGTATTATCCATTACTAAGTTCTCCAGCACATAGGCAGCCCCTCCATGAGTTCTGAATATTCTTCTTTGTGCTCAGGTTATTTGAGGATTAAAGTATAAAATTAAGGTGTCCTGGTGCATCTGCAGACTCTGATCATCTCCTCTGCCCCTGTTGCATAGCAGGAATGCAGCCTCCCTTGGCTGTTGAGAGATCATCACAGCTAGTGCAGTAACTCCTCCTGTGCCTCTTAGATCAATGGCATGAGGAACTCACAAAGACCAGAAGGCAGTCTTATAATTTAATGGGAGTGATCTGTGTCTTTGAATGGAAACCTTCCTCCCTTGGGAACTTAGGTCTATAAATCATCAGTACCCAAGGTTGCAGGGTTGCAATAATGGGTATGATGTGTAATAGTGAAAAGATGCGCCTGTACTCCCATTTTTAATTTCAAGTACTGCTATTGGGAGAAGGAGTCTCATATTGGTCTCTGGCTCAAAACATACACTCCATCTTGGAAAATAGCACAATAACCTCAGTGAATCTTAAGTCAACAATTTAGTTTATTCCCATATAATGTTTTTCCTAAAAAAAAATAATGTTGGGGCTTAAATGGGGTATCTGTGAAGAGGAGAGTTATAGCATTACTCAATATAGGTATCTCTTACTTATCAAATATGCATATTATACCTCTTCACTTTTATGAGAGACCCCCGTTAGTATCAGCTTTGGAAAGAACTTGTAAGAGGGTTTTTGCTTTTATAACAAAAGGCAAAAGGCAAAAAGAGTGTTCAGCATGTTTTCCAACAGCTATTCTAGAGGGAGACGCTGAGCAGCAGGGAATGGTTCTGCCAATTCCTTCCCTGGAGCTACTTTTTACAGACTGTGTATTTATCATGTCATTCCTGCTTTAACTATATGTTAGTGTTAATTTAGGCATTATGTGTTATTTGGTATGGTTTGCTGCATTATTCTGGGGGCTTGGGAACACTAACGCTAAAAATGTTTTCCTTATAATTGGCAATTATTTCTTGACTGTATGCCATTTCACATAGCCAAGGTTTCCTTGGGTACTCTACTTCTGTGTGGGGGTGGGGACTATACTCCAAATAAGTGGGTGCAACATGTGAATTTCCTGGTATGAATGCAGCGTTTTACATATGGTCTGGGTCTCATGGTCAGTTGTTTATCTATAATTCAGTGTTTGAAAACAGCATATATTTTTGTACTGAAGTGATGCTAAAATTGATTTTAGGCTCCCAATATAGTTCAAGAGCCTTCGTTTAGATCAATGGCATGAAGAGCTTAAATACTAATTATAGCATCGCTTCAGCATATATGAAATAGATATAAATACAGCTGAATTGCTGAGTTATAACATGAATATTACAATTTTCTCTTCCTCCTCCTCCTCCTCCTCCTTCTTCCCCTCTCTCTTTCTCTCATATCAGTCCATGTCTTCATGAAAGACCATTGCCAAGATGTGGGAACAAAACAACCTATACCAGTCATTTAGACTTGAGTGACAATCTAGGTTTATTATGGGTCGGAAAGAATTCCCAATTAAATCTCTGTAATTGTGAGATATTCCACACTCTGGGATAGGATTTTTCAGGTATAACATATAGAAGAATTTTTTCAAAAGAGGAGGTAATCCTGAATTTATACTTTATTAGTCTTGCATTTCCTTTCTCCTCCTTCCCTCCCTCCCTCCCTTCCTTCCTTCCTTTCTTTTGAAGGAAAAGTACTGGCAGGAATGAAGATGAGTAGTCAGGAAGAGAGAGGAGGAAATGTTTTTATTTTATTTAGTTGTCCATCTTGGTTGTTTCCCCAGGTCCTGGGTGTTTAACCAGGGACCTTGGGAATGCATGTGAACTCTGCTCAGTGGACTAAACTACTAGGCCACTTGAGTGTGCCCGTACTTTATTTTTGGTGTTAGCTAAGGCTAGTGCTTTGTATTTTCCAGGAACAGTAAACAGTGACTTCTACTCTGAGAGCATTTGCTAGAAAGATGAATATTTAGAAGATGCTATTCAGATAAAATACAGAAGATTTGTTAACATCAGTGCATTCTTATTCTTTGGTTTGTTTAATCTTCTGTCTTCATGAATGTCACAATTAATAAACTAATATTGATATTTTATTATTAACCAAAGTCCAGAATTTATTCATGCATCCTTAGTATTCACTTTAAGTTATTTTCTTTTTCCAAGATCCCATTTGAATTATCACATAACATTTAGTCATCATGTCTGATTATCCTCCTTTGACTATGACAGTGTCTCAAATTTTCCTTTTTTTTCTTTCAAGAGTATAATTTTCCGCATTCACATGCAAATCAAAGCACCTCTAATATTATTCTGCGAATATACTAAGATAAGAATTACTACCCACTAGACTATAAACTCATTTTATTTTCATTTTTACTATTCAAGGTAAGCAAAATGGCAAATTAAAAAATATATTTATATATTTGGCAAGAAAACTAAAGGTCTACTCTTTTAGAATATTTCAATTATAAAGTATAGTATGATGAACTGTAGTCACCATGTTGGGCATTAGAACTGAAACCTTATTTATCTTAGAGTGGAAGGCTGCACTCTTTTACCAGCCTCTAGACTTTCCTTGTTTTTGATGACTTTGACAGTTTTGAGGAGTTTTGGTGAAATATTTTGTAGCTGTCCCTCGATCAGGATTTGTCTGATTTATTTCTTCCTGATTAAACTGGGTTTGGGGTTTGGGGCAGGATGACCATATGTCATTCTCATCATATCAAACCAAAAGAACATGACTTATTATTGGTGGTAGAGACCTGATCATTTGGCTGAGGTGGTGTTCTTGCAGGGTTTTCCACTCTAGTTTTGTCCCTGTTTCCATGGGAAGAAAGTCATTATGTATAGTTTATTCTCTAGAAATGAGATTTATTCTCTGCCCTCTTGAAGCTGGAATGTGTACATAAATTATTTGGAATTTAACTGGTTTTCATTTAATATATATTTATTTCTAATTATACATTTGGCTCTGTAAATATAGGTTCAAAAGTGAGGAAGACAATAATTTTCCTCAACCATATTTTAAGTTAAATTGAAACTTTTTGTCATTACACAAAACCTTAGGTCATGTTCAAAGACACATCTTAATACATGGGAGGCACTGATTTGAGATAAGAAAGTTTCACCAGTAAATTTATATATACCATGAAGGCTGATCATTGTTTTCATGTTAGACTAATGGATATTTAATAATCTACTGGATTATTTAGTGTCACATACACATTTCCAATTAGGCTGAGTGAGGAGAAAATCTTTATTTAGAAAAGACTCTTCTTTTCTCTGGCAGAGTTGTGTGTTGTATGTCTTCATCCCTTCCACAAGGATGAGATTAACTTTTCACTGTTGATATATTCTGAACTTTATATGGAACAAAACTCTCAGGTAGAAAAGTGATTTTGCTCTTCAACTTGCAGAGTTTTGATATCCATCATAATTTCTGTCATATCCTGTGGATATTACTTTGACCGTTGCAGCCAGAAATCATGATGTAATCAGTTCAGTCTTCAGGGAATTCTTTGAATCAAAACCATTAGGAGACTCTAAATGACTCCCGATAGCGGTTCTTGCTGGGTTGTGCTCACAGGTGAGTTTCCATCAGTAATTAGATCTTTCATTCTTGGCATTTGAGCAGGCAGTACTTTTTCATATAGGATACTGCCAGGTTTGGAGCTTATTTGTGAAATAAAGGGAAGCAGAAAATGCAGATCTTACTGTAGCTATAAAATAATTGACTATTAAACTTTTTTATTTGCTAGAAATATTTAATTTTGCATCTATAGATGTAAAGAGAAGACTAATTTTGTGTTCTACTGAATAAAAACTTAATAGTTTTGTAAATCTGCCTTATCTACTTGCCTTGTTCCAAGTGGGAAAAGTCCAGAAGCATGTGGATGAAGAATCTTAAAGAGTCTGAGATTTTACTCTATCCGTAAGCTAATAATTAGTCTTCCATAGTTTCACAGATGCTGGCAGAAGACATGGACTCTTGGTTCAGAGACAAAGAATTGAATTGCTTATGACACAGCAAGTACCATAGGCTCTTGTTTATTTTGATTTCTTTTGCAAATTAAGTCTACAGTGCAATGAAGAATAACAAAGATGCTATAACACAATGTATTTTTTTTTTCAGAGAAACCCTGAATTGAGGAAACTTAATTGTATAAGAGGACTTGTAGCAAAGTTGCCCAACCTTTGTTCCAGGGAGGACTCATGTTTATTATCCTTTTTAGGAAATAAACATGCCCTCTACCTTAAAGGGGGACAAACCTCTGTCTTCTCGGGTTGTTTGCTATGCAGGCATCTTTGCAAAGATAGTCCAGCACAGAACTGTCAATAATCTTTTCTTGGAAGGCAGGCAGAAACATAAGAGCTCCATAGAGAATGTCTGTCGACACATGGCTGTACATATCACAGAAATTTTACTTTATTAACATTTTATTAAAGTAACTGCCTCATAACATTATAAAAGTTTAAGGTATGCATCATTATAAATCAACATCTGTACTTACTGCATTATATTCCCCACTAGCAGTCCTTATTTATCTGCCTCAAAAAATAGCATATCTAGACTTGAATATCGATTTTTTAACTGTATCCATTTAATCATCCCATCATTTATTCAAGTATTTAAATACTTGCCGTGTCCTAGGCACTGTGCCTGGTACTATGCTAGCTATGAAAGATATAACTCCTTAACTTGTAAAGCTTATAGTTTATGGAGTGGAAAGATTTTAACAAATACAGTTACCCAAGTAGTCAACTAATTACAACATGACAAATGCAAATAAGGTATTATGAAAGTGAATAATTGGGGACTTCAAAGATCTGATGGAAGACAGATTGAAGAGCCTGCTGGGACTTCCCAAAGACCTGTGTCCTCAAGTAAAGAGAGTGAGAAGAGTGACTGTGAAAAAGTCTGGAGACAGTCAGGGTCACACAACACAAGACCGGATCTGCTGTGTTAAGTACTTGCAATGTTATTCTGAGAGCACCAGAGAAATTCTGAAAGGTTTTAAGAAAGGAGTATGTGTTTGGAAATTCCTCAGGGCCTCTGTGGGGACCATGACTGAAGGGACACTTCATTCAATATAGAGAATTCTGTGTTAGGTAAAACAATGACAATTGGTATGGAAATTCAGGATACATATATGGTTGATTCTGAGACAGTTTAAGAGGCAAAATTAATAAAGCTTGCTGACTGAATCAGTGGAGGGAAGAGTGGGAGACATCAAGGAATACATTTAAAAGTATCTTTCTTCAACACTGGGATGAGTGGAAGACCTACAGTGAGCGCGGGGGCAGGTTAAGTATTGACAAATCACTGTCACTCAACATCTATCACAATCTGTTGAGAAAAATGTTATTGAGCCTTTCCTCAAGGATATGAAGTCCATCTATCTCTCTCTGTTCTCTTGATTCTATCCCTGTATTGAACTATGTGCCTGACACATCTTAGTCCACTGAGGATCACTTTTATTGAACTGCTCTCCTGTGCGATGTCATTATGTGGCGATGGAGATGTCATCAGAAGAACCAGATGATAATGCAACATTTTCTGTGAAGATCAATCAGAGTCTTTATTATGGAGTGTATGAAAGAAATTATTCTCTGATCTTGGTACAGGATTAATAACTTTATGAGCAGCTGGTTTGTTCTTAATTATAGACACCAAACCAAATCTTTCTTTATGATTGGCTACTAAAAAGCTTGGAAAGAAGTTTGTTGTTTACTTCTAACCAAAATACAGATATTCCTTGACTTATAATGGGATTACATTCTGATCAACCCATTGTACATTGGAAATATTGTTAAACTGAAAATATAAAACACTCAATTTACTATCACAATTTACCATATCCTACTTTAAGCTTACTTAGAAAACTTACTTTAGCCTATAATTGTGCAAAATAATCTGACACAAAGTCACTTTTATAATAAAGTGTTGAATATCTCATGTAATTGAGTGCTATACTGAAGTGAAAAACAGAATGCTCTCAAAATTTCAAGTACAGTTTCTATGTAAGGTGTGTTGCTTTGAAACCATTAAGTCATCATCATAAGTTGGAAACCATCTGTACAAGATTTCATGGTGTACTGAACTCACTCATATCTGCTCATTCCTCTTTAATTGATTTAATTATTTATTTCCTCTTGTACTTTTTTGTCAGCTGCCTCAAATGTTTTCTGAAACAAGTAAGAATATAAATAAATATAGATTTATTTTGATCTGATTAAGCTACTAGTGGCTTTGGACAAATTCATATACTAGGCTTTGGTTCTGCATCTATAAAAATGAGGGGTTTGAACCACATATGCTATTAAGATTTTTAAAATAGTTTCTGTCAATAAAGAAAATTAAGAGTTTTTTCCACATTTGAGCCATTATAGGCAATATTTCAGGTACCTAAGACTGACTAACCATTAGCTACCATTTCTTTACTGATGAAATGTGGATTATTCAAATCAGTCTTATTCTTGAGAATGACCTGTGAGCTTCATTTGGCAATCTTTTGTCAGATAGATTCTTCCTCGACACTCACTGTGATGCTAGACTGTGTTATAATAAAATAAGAAACCATTTATCTTGCTTTTGCTAAAATTTAGCTCATTTGAGGAATTTTGAAACCATTTACATTTGACTTAGTTATTACATTTGCATCTCAATAGTCTGGACCCATTCTCAGTGTTACTCATTGATAAGCATTTCTCAAATACATCACTCTCCAAGCTCCTCAAAGAGATATCTCTCCTCTGAGAGATAATCCAGGGTCCACAAGGGAAAAACTGACTCTTAGTTGAGAGATGGGATTAATTCGAATTAGCCTCCTTCAAGGAAAGCACAGTACTCTGATGCCATTCTCACGGGTATTAGGAGCCTTTATGTGTGAGCTGAAATTTGTTGGTTCCTCTACTCAAAGGCCAATACGACCTCTTTCAGTCTGTCATTAATTCAGGTGGCAGTTTATTTGTTGCTTGAGTAGCACAATTGCTTCAATTTATAAAACATCTCTGTTCATGCTTTCTCTCTATAGGGTTTCCCTGTATTACATTGTGTATGCAAATAGGTGCATTTTTCAATAAACATGCATTTCTTAACTTTGTTTTTTATTTATATTTTGACTTTTATATTTTTTATGGTAGATATCATCATTTTCCCCAACAGTCACTAAGAGTCAATATTCATGGTTATTTAAAAAAATATACAAAGTTGTATAAATGTTCTGGAAATCTTGTTTCTTTTCCATCCATGAAATAGAACTATCTGTAAAGAGTTGGACCACAATATAATACATACAGCTAACATTTTTATCAAAACAATAATTGAAAAACAATTTTTTTTAAATAGGAGAGTTAAGCATGGTTACATTTTAAAATTATTTATTTTTAGTTATAATTTTATTTTTCAGGATAAGTGGTATTTCTACTGCTCTAATGAACCATATGGTTTATACCTTAGCTTTAATTTTTATAACAATTATATTATTTTATTTCCAATGTTACATTCATTTTAGAATATTGAAATCCCATCTCAGTCTGTGAGTATTTCACACCACACTGACCACCAGAGTTCTAGTGCCCTTTGCCACCACCTTGGTCCCTATCTCCTTCTCTACCTCTGTCTCCATCCCCCTCCTCCCCAGTATGCCCCTGTCTTGTGTCTGTGAATTTTGTAGAGTTCATCTGTTCATGTTTTCACTTTCATTTTATTCCACATGAGTAAAACTATCCTTTTATTTCTGGCTTATTTCACTTAACAAGATCCCCTGTAGTTCTACCCAGATTATTGCAAAGGGCACAATTTCATCTTTTTAAATAACTGCATAGAATTCCGTTGTGTATATATACCCCAGCTAATTATTAATCCAGCCTTCTATTGATGGGTGCTTAGATTGTTTCCATGTCTTGGCCATTGTGACTTTTGCTGCTATATACATAGGTATGCAGATTTTTTTTTCTGAATAGTGATTTTTATATTCTCTGGGTGTATACCTAGACATGGGTTAGTGAATCCAATGGTAGTTTCATCAGTATTTTTTTGAGGAATCTCCATATATTTTCCAAAGAGGCTGCACTCATATACATTGCCACCAACAGTGTAGGAGGGTTCCTTTATCCTCACACCTTTTCCAACACTTGTTGTTTCTAGTCTTTGTGATGTAGGTGTGACTTGATGTGGGATAGTGGTTTTTATTTACATTTCTCTGATAATGAGTGAACTTTTCTCATGTGTCTGGAAACCATCTGTGTGTTTTTAGGTAGGTGTCTATTAAGTTCTCTGCCCATTTTTTGAGTGGGTCATTTGTTTTTTTATTGTTGAAGTATATGAGCTCTTTATATATTTTGGAGATTAGTATTGCTTACCTTTAGTGGGCCATTACCCTATGATTTATCAATTTATAGGAACAATAAGAAGAATGTAAATAAATAAGGATGGTATATTATTAGTGTCTTGGGGCAAAGTATGGTGCAAGAATATTAAAGAACTATCTGGGAAGAAGACATGAAAGTAGATTTCCTTTCAGACTATACCATTTTAGATACTGCAGCAAGAATCCACTGCAATAGAAAGGTATGACAAGTCATATAACTTTCTTCCCTAGGAAAAAGGATTACCTGGATAGCTGAATCCTTGTAAAATCAACTCAGGGTTTCAGCAAAGAGTAGAAAGAGGACAAAGATAAAGGAAGAATACAATTCTTTATAGCATTGATCGTATAAGATACCACATGCAACTGGTATGAGAGGCTGACTTTGATTGCTTTGGGTTCAAAGCTGTGAAAAGATACAGAGCATAGTATAATTAGATTCCATTTCTCAAATATGTTACAAAAACTAAAATAGAAAAAAAGAGTGAATTCTCAAGTAGAGAAGTAGGTAACATTTCAGAGTTGTTTTCATGCAAGGGCAGAAAGTATCTGGAAGGTCTAGTAATCCTTCTGTTCTTCATCATGTTCTTCATCTAAAACCCCATACACAAGTTTCCTGTTTGGGGTTGCTAACTGATTTATTCAGGTGTCCATAAAGATCTAGGCACAATAGTAAACATAAACTGTGATTATTAAAGTTTAAAATTCTCATTCTGGTAAGCCCATGATAAGGAAAAAGTGAGACTCTATATGAGAGATGTTGGACTTTGTTCTTATGGGGTCTCATTGACTCTCTGCGATTGGGTAAAATGCTCAGATGTTCTAATGGAGAAGTGAATTATTTGAGTAGGACCACACAGATGGAGACCTTTTAATCATAACTTACAGTGATAGGAAGAGTCTTCCTTAGGAAGATAGACCTCATGAGACCTTCCTAAAGAGTCACAATGGCTACCATCTTAGAGTACTTCACTAAGTACCAGGTGCAATAATAGATACTAATGTATCATTTAATATTCACTTATGTAAACCTTTTTATGATGTGGGACGTTTTAATATATGAAAATATTTCCATTGAAGAAAGTGTTGGAAAATGACTGTCACTTAATCACTCTTACAGGGTTGCATAAAGAAAAGAGAAGGAAACTAATATTTATTGATCACTTACTGATTTGGGAAATCATAAAGATCACTAGACAGTAAATATAGTTATTTCCTCTTAGGAAGAAACTAATAAGATTCAAAAAAGGCAATTGCTTGTTGTATATTGCACAGAGATTAAATGGAAAAGTTTGTGTTCAAACCAGGTCTGCTTATTCCAAAGTTCATGTACTTTTAGTGTGATAAATTCAGGTGAAATTGGAGCACAAAAGATTTTGTCTTGACCACCTTCTTCTTTGCCTACCCTCTTTCTTCTGCCCTGTGTCTCTGTACAACCCCAGAGATTAATTTATATGTATGTTTTGTTCTCTGCTCTCAAGTTGTTAATAGTCTCTGTCAAGTGTAAGGTGATGAAAAAATGATAGTTGATGTGATGGCCAGGTGTGTATGTAATTTAGAAGCCCTTTCTGATTTCTGCTGCTAAGAAAAGGACCACTGCTTGGGTACTGGGGAAAGAGTTTGGAAAAAAATGAGTCAATCAATTATCTCTCCTAACTTCTGTAGAGAGTCCAGAGTTCTACTGGGCAGGTCCATAGGGGAAAAGTGGGTGACTTTGGGACTAACAAGGAAAGAAATGTGTCTCTCACTCTTAAAAGCTGGTTGCCATGATCTAGAATTCTATATTATTTTTTGTTGTTTAAGGTTGTCTCAACCTTAATTTTACATTGAATATTTCTTTGTTGTGGGGGGCTGCCCTGTGCATCGTGTAATGTTTAATAGCATCCTTGGTCTCTACCCATTAGATGCCACTAGGAGATCCTCAGTTATAATAATGAAAAATGTCTTCTTGAGGACAATTTGCCTCTGGTTGAGAATCACTGGTTTAAGGCTGTCTAGTTTTTCTAATGACCTCTTTTACTAAGCCTATTTAATTAAAACTTTATTGTGCATATGATTCCATGAAGAGTAAGAAGAACTAGGCTGCAGAAATCTACTTGTGCCCCTGTAATTAGTGTGGGTCTGCTCTTCTGCTTGGTAGAAATCTTTATAAGAGGAACTTTTTCTTTGAAAGAGATAAGCCAAGAAGGTAAAAATTCAGACAGGTAGAAAAATAGTCCTTTAATGAAAATCCTGCCACCAAGTGAGCTTCTATAAATGATTCCTTTTTGGTTTATTCTTCAGTTTGCCTGGCTGGTATCCATAAAATCGGAAGAGATTATTACTGTCTAAGTTCTCACCTAGCAATTTTTTAAAAGTCTAAATATAAAATACAATTTATTTGGGGCCTGTGTTAGTATTCGGAATTTTATTCTGAGGCCCCAGAAGAGCTACAGTTATTACCCAAGCTATGTGGTATCCTCCTTTAATTAACTGTTTGCTTCTGTGTTGCTCTCACTCTCCTTTAGGTGGTGTGGGGATGGTTCAGAATTATCCTTGTTAATGTCCCTTAGACACTAAGCCAGGAGAGGCACAGAGAGAGGACCAACTCCTTGTAACAGCATGGTAAGTCATCAAGTCCAGCAGCCCTCCTCAGAATTGTGACAAGTTTTACATTTTGGAAATTCTATTTTGTATTACTGCCTCATGCAAACCATGTAGGTTTTAAAAAGGTGACTATTTCACCTCTATTATAAACAAATTATATGCTCATAGTGGGAGATATAGAAAATGTAGTATGAAAAAATAATAGTTATCTGTAATCACATCATTAAGAGACTTTTGTCATTAACATTTTAGATCATTTCCTCTAGATTTTTACTGTGCACTTTGTACTGATGGAATCACACTATAAAATATAATTTAGTATTATAATTATAAAATATAATTTAGTATTCAGCTTGTTAAAACTTTAAAACTTCACTTTATATCATAGGTTGTCTCTCTGACATTTACAAACCCTAAAACTTCGTTTTTAAAATGCAGTGTTGTATTAATCATCACAGAAGTCTTTCTGTTTAAGTAAGGAAACTCGGAATGATTCTTTTTATACAGGAGGAATGTTAAAGCACAGAAATAAAGAGGTTTTCTCATATACCCATATTTTTATGGATTCAAATTAAAATCTGAGTTTATTTACTTGATTAAATCTGTATTTCAGAAGGCCACTTTGGCAGTGATAAAACAGTGCCAGGCTGGGCAGGGAGACTAGTTAGAAAATAGGCACAATAAAAGAAGCAGGGAATGATAAAGTCTTGAAAAAACTATTGAACAGGACAAAGAAAGGAGATAATGGATAAAGAGCTGTCAAGGGGTTACACATATCATTAGCAATTGATTAGTGATTTTTGAGGAAAGTAAAGAAATTGACACCTGTTCTCAAATGTTAATGTGGATACTGTTTATGGAGGAAGTAAAAAGTGCAACAGTTTGGGAGGGGCATTGTCATTTCCATTTGGGATGCAATGAAATAGAAATCCCTGTAGAACATGCAGATGCAAATGCTTGATAGGCTGTTGGAATACTAGTCTGACTGCTTGGAGGGAGGGTGTTACCACACCCAGTACTCAAAGCTGCCCCAACACCAAAATAATCAAGAAGAGTGCTGGTGGAAAGAAAATGATTTAATCAAGATGCCAGCTACCTGAGGAGATGGTGGACTACTGACTCAAAGAACATGTCAAGTTCCTCAGGCTAGAGAGAGGTTTTAAAGGGGCAGGAAAAGGGGCACTGTGCAGATCAGTTGTCTGTCTGGAACTTCTTAAACTGTTGCTCTCTGGTGATCTGACAGCTGCCATTCCCTTAAGTTCGAAGGTTCCTTGATTAGATATTGCTCCTGAGGTTGGATTGTCCGCCATCTTGGTTCAGTGGCACTTGTACAGTATTTTGGGAAAAGGAAAGATAAAAACAAACAAAACAGTTTTTATTAGCAGCCTGGGTTTGTTTCAACCCTTCAGTGTCTTAGTAAGAGACTTTTTGACTGTCTTATTTCTGTAACAGAGAGAGAGAGGGCAGAGGACTAAAAGTGTAGACTTGGAGTAGATCATCATTTAGAAGATGTTGATCTCAGAAAGATGAATCAAGTCACCCAAAGAGAGCTGACAGGATCAGCAATGACAGCCCAGGTGGAACCCTTCTCAGAACTCAGAAGCCTCTCTTTTTTTTAAAAAAAAAAATTGTCTCCTGACTAATCTATTATTCAAGTTCTTGTTTCTTCTCTGAGACAGCTTCTTGCCACCAGAAGAAATGTTTCTTCTGATCTCACTGGGCCTTCGTGTTGCATTTGACAATGAGAGTTATTTTCTCTCTTTCTGAAACTCCTTCCTCTTGTGACATTTGGCTGTTCCCTTTCTGGCTGTTTTGTGGAACTGCTTTTGCTGTCTCATCCTGTAGAAGTAGGTTATCAATCTCATACTAATCCCAGTAGATAAAGTATATTCTCACCTTCCTCATCTCTCTTGCTTTTTGACATCAGTCTAACCCCTGATATCTGTTCATGTTTTCTTAATCTGGTTTCTCTTTCTCCCCAAACACCAGCTGAGTTGAGGAAAAGATTGGCATCCCAGGGAGTGTGGTATCACTTCAAACATACATTTCAGTGTTGGTTCAATATCTTTTTTAGTGGAGGATAGAGTGAAACAACTTTTCTATTAATAGAAATGCAGTGTGTTTATATTTATAATTTATTCTCTGACCTCTCTTTTTCCTCTTTAAATTCCCTTGAGACAAAAATATACCTCTCTAAATGCATTAGTGAACAGCATAGAATCATATAAAGAAGCACAGAATACTAACAGATAAAATAAAGACTAAGCCTTGAACATTGATAAGAGAGAGATAAGGGGTGTGGGTGAGAGTAAAGGGTGGTGGAGTCCAGTGGACACCGGTGGAGTTTTAATAGAAATTTGGTGGTGAGTGTGATTTGTTATTATATGTTTGATGAATAGTGAGCCTGTACATCTAAACATATTATTTTGTAAATTGAAGTTACCTCAATAAAAAAAAATAGATAGGAGGAGTGTGTTCATATCTTGGCGTACACAGAACTGTCAGAAATTCCTATTGGAGAGTTCATTTTTACAAATCTTCTAGACTCTACTGTGTTCTCTCTCTCTCTCTCTCTCTCAAAACAATTGGTATTTCTGAAATTATTCCTGAATCATTTCCTGTCACTTGTCAATTTCTCTTTCAGTCTAGAGTTCTAAGATAGAATCTTTGAACTTCTATCACCAAGTTTTTATGCCATCATTCTCTACCCAGTACCGCCTTCTATAGTCGATCATCATTAAAAGATGGAAGATATTAGTTGTTCTCCCAAAAGAGCAATTTTCTCTTGCTACCAAAATCTATCCCGTTGCAAAGATACCAAGAGATTACATGTAATCACCATTATTTAACTTTTAATATTCAAATTCAAAATATATGCATTGAATGAAAGACATTTACATTTTGTCAGCTGAGTATGGGATCATGCCCCATTTTTTCCTAGACATATTTTAGCCTCTGAAGTTCATTACCTGGTGCAGCTGAGCAGATGGTCTGTTTTTTAACCTGATTCTAACCCTTCCTTCTACGAATAGAAAGAGAAAATATGGCTAATTCAGGGTTGGGGAGATGGAGAATTGAAGGACATTAGAGACACATACACATGTAATAAACCACTTCCACAGAGTAAGCAATGTCATTGCTTCATTTAACATTATTTCATTATTAACTGCATTGTGAACTAATATTATTATTTCCATTTTATAGAGGAGGGAAGTAAGTATTACAGAGTTTAACTACTTGCACTCCCAGTAGAGGAGCTGAGGTCTCTGTGGCTTCTGCCACGGAACCACACAGCATCACAGAACACTGGCTGAGGCAGGGCCATTTGCAGTTTTTTGGCCTCAAAAAAAAAAGACTTTTGTTTCTGTCTTTGTTTTTTTAAGGAAATGTGCAGGCAGGAATGAAAGCAAGTAGGCAGGCAGGCAGGAAGAGAGAGGAAGAAGAAGCATTCTATTTACTTTATTTGGCTATTCATCTTCTGGGTCTTGAACTAGAGACCTTCACTATGCCAGGTAAAATAAACCATTTTTCATTTTGCTTTAGACTCCCTTCACAGGGTAAGAGATCTAAGCTTCCCCAGCCTAGAGGCTAAAGATCAGTCAGAAGTATAGATAGTCCAATAGGGAAAGGATTATAAATGTGATTTTATAGATTAGCAATCTTCCCAAAGTGAGCAGGGGGCTTCCCCATTCTGTCAATTTGGGAATTTGCAAAATTATACTTCTGCCTTTAGGGAAGAGTCTATTTTATCTTCAGCCTCATGATTTAGCATGTGACATCTTTTTAATTAGACTTTGGGCTGTTTGTGAGGGGGCATGTGTACAGTTTTAGAGAGAAATCTCAAAGCAGGCTTCATGTAGGACAAGAATTTTACCAATACCAACACCACTGTCCAAGATACTACATTCTCTACTGTCCCCAGGTGTGACATTATTCCAAAATTCTAAGAACACATAAAGCTGCTTCACTACATAGCAGGCCAATTCCGTTTTCATTTTGTATTATTTTGTCCCTGAGCTGAACTCTCTTCACTTCCTCTGTGGATGCATCAGATTTGTACTGTTTGTGTTCCTGGAGTGCCTTATGGGGCCAAACTTTGTCAACCATAAAAGTGCAGCAATAGAATCCAGACTAGCAAGATGCTGACAATAAAAATATTTTCCTGTTAAATGAGAATAACATTTACAAATTAAGGTGCCCAAGGCAGTAATGAAAAATACATACTTATCACTTTCAGCTTTTATTTTTCCATTTTTCTATAGTGAGAAATAGGGCTGTGTTTCTGGTGAGTAAGTACTATTTCAGAAATCAGAATTGATGCTCAAAAAAGCAAACTTTAGAGGATAATGATATCAGAATCACCTTATATATCTCCTGAGTACTGATTTCTCCTCATACATGACCATTATTCCTGTTTTTAACAAAAGGTCTCATTACTCATGCAGTCTAAAGTCATGGCTACCTTTACACTTTAACTGCAATTGCTCTAATATTTTTAAAGATACTCTATTGAAATATGTAAAGGATGTAGACTGAAAATAGCATTTTCTTAATTTTTAGGGTTTTATTATCCAGATAGAGTAATAATGCAGGTAACTAAAAGACAAGGTAGACTGGAGTGAGCCAAAGTCCACTAATACCATGGACATAACCCACTTGGAAAATAAATGAAAAAATTTTGATTTTCACTGCAGAAAATCTGGAGTGGAGAAGATGAAATCTGAGCAAGACTGAAACATGCAGGAGACTTCAGTAGTGCAGAGGACAAGAGGTGGGGGAACATTTAGGGTAGATGCAATCACATGATCAAAGATAAGGGAGTGGGCATTGTAGAGTATGCAGTTATACACTTGAAGATGAGTTTGGACAAGAATCTAGTATTATTAAGAATATTGCATGAACAAAAGGCCACACTAGAATACAATAAGAAAGAGTTTTCAGAGTCATATTTTCTGATTTCAAAAATCTAGGAATCACAATGGAACACTACTCAGTTATTAGGAAAAATGAAATCCTGTTATTGGAAACAACATGAACAGACCTAGAGAGAATTACACTTAGTAAAATAAGTCAAACGGAGAAAGACAGACCATTTGATTTCACTCTAATATGATATATAAGTCAAAAAACAAACTGAATCAAACAAAACTAGATTTAGTCTATTAATGGTTATCAATGGGAAGTGTGTATGGGGTGGGTTAAGTGGGTAAAAGCAGTCAACTATTTGGTGAAAAATAGAATTGGACTCTTAGTAAATTGAGTATATTATATACAGATGTTGATTTCTGGTGATGTATACCTTAAATTTACATACTATCATGATGCCCTTCAATAAAGTCAAAAGTATCATTTAATAACTTTTTGCTCCAGTGTTCTCAGTAGTTCTTTAGTAACAAATTTTACTTTTTAATTGATACTATTTTTTTCTTTATTGCCCTGCTAAAATAGTAGGGAATATTAGTCCCTACTTTTCCTTTCAAAGTACGTCGTAACTGACTTTTGTCTTCTAGTCTTGCCTTCTCACCTATTTTTCATATTATGCTCTCAGTTGATCATTTAAAAATAAAAACTAGAGTATTATATTCTTCTATTTGAAGTTCTTGAACAATTCACTAAAAATAGTTTAATAAATATCTAGAAAAAACTTTAAGTAGAAAAGAAGATACTTAGTGATATATAAGGAAAATGTCATGATACTTCAGAGAGAAAGACCTTTCAGTTTGCAGAGCAAGGCTTTCTGTCAGGGGTTCAGATGTATAATATTAATATTAATAGTTTGCCATTGTCAGCTACTGCTCCAAAGAGGTGTGTGTATGTGCATACACACATGCACTTATACACACTTTTACTCTTTGCCAGTATTTTGTGCTGACAGTAGAGTTATTACGTACGTATTATAGACAACAAAATAGAGTCAATGACAATTTGTATTTGAAAACCCAAAGAACTTCAGTGTTTTTCCAATTTGTTGGTCTCCAAGGACTGGACAGCAGACCAGTGGTGTCTATAACACACTTTCCACTGGTTGTTGTTTCTTTCTCCGTACTCTGTTCTACTAACTTCAATTTCCTTTTTATTTAATCTATACAAATGAGGATCTGTGAGTGATAACTTACTTAGTCTTTCTCTTAAAATGTCTTTTTTTCTACGCTTTAATGTGTTTATTTGGGGATAGCAGAGAATTTCATTTGGGGTGCACAGATTTAGGCAGAGTCCTAAAACATGTCCCAAGGAAGGATAAAGGTGGGGGTTATTATAGAGGGAAGAAGAAAGACAGCCTAATGGGAGTCAAGCGGTGTAATGGTCACATGAAGGTGCCATGAGGTAAAATGATCAGATAGAGGGGTGATAGGTTAAAGTAGATAAAATTTCTCTTTATTAGTGCCTTCAGATAGGAATCCTCCTTTACTGGCTTCTTGAAAAGTTGTTAGTTAAGCCCAGTCTAAATGAGTCACCATCTTACTGCCTTCCAAAGGGAGAGTGATGCCTGCCCTCAGAGGTGTAACCTTTGTCAGCTAGAACACCACGTGGCGTTGCCAAGGGAAGCTGTCCTAGAAGTAGTTTCACTCTCCTCAGACTGTGAACATCAGAGTAAATTGTGAAGGAATAATTATTTTTCAAAGGTGTGGGAATTCTATATTCTTGTTGGGATGAGTGATCGAAGCATATGCCATGGTCCTCAAACAGACTGATGTGCGCTTCATATTCTCCATGGTCTTCACTGTGAACATAGAAAGGAGATCAAGCTTAGAGGTCCCTGGACCACTCTTCCAAAGACTGCTCTACCCCAGGCATCTTGAGCCCCTATTAGAAAGAGGGGGAGGGAGGGAGGAAAGGGGAGAGGGAGAGAGGAAGTCCTTTGTCTACATTTTTTTGGAATGATAGTTTTATACAATATAGAGTTCTAGACTGAGACATTCACTCTTAGCACATTGAAATACTATTTCATTAGCCTCTATTGTTTTCTTTTAGTCAAGAAATGTATTGCCATTCTATTTGCATTTTTTTCCTCTCTAATTGCTCTTGTTTAAAAAATGACTGTATAAACTACATAAGTTGACAACTTAATTTAATTTTGTATACACACTCATTTAACTATCACTCAGAGGAAAATTTAAAATATATCCAGCATCCAGAATTTTCCCTTTTGCCTCTTTCAGTCAACATTCATCCCTTTCGCTCCTGGTACTCAGAACTCTTCCTTTACATATCATTATTTCAGATCTACACTTAGTGGTTAAAAGCAAATTACCATTTTGTCCAGTGTTTCATGTTGTTTGTAGATAGAAGTTTTGCATATATCCTTCTTAACATATGGTCTTAGTTGGAAGCGATAGGAAAAAGTTGTTCCTCACTGTACCTAAATAAAATTTCTGTTGCTTCTGTCTGGCCCACATTGCTCTGTATGAATGGACACTGAGTACTTTTCAAACTTCATCTCATACAACTTCCACTCTCACTCAATCCACATTTTCCTTCTTTCTGTTACAGAGCAAGACAGAGTAAGGCAAGTCCTCGTTGATTCTAGGCTGTTCCTCTGCATAGAATTTTCCCACAGTTCTTTGCAGGACTGGTTTATCCTTCAAGTCATGACTCCAGGTCAGCAACTCTGAACCCTACTCTGAATGATCTCTCTCAGCTAACCTCTTTCTTATCACTATTTCCTTCAAAGCACTTACCACAATCTATAGTTATCTTGATTTTTCATTTGTTGTTGTTTGTTCCTGACTGCTTCTTTATCTCAGATTTCAGCTCTCTGATGTCAGGACCCTGCATTGTCTGATTCAGTCACTATATCCTTGGGGATTAGTGGCTTAGATGATCAAAGCTGTTTGTTACATAAATAATGAAATAATTCTTAAAGTTGTTAGAAATCTTTTGCCTCCAAAGGACACTCATGTTAAGTACTTATTCTTGATCATGAGAGCACTTTCAAAGTCCTGCATTTTCACATCATGATCTAGATTTCTCCAGTTATTCAGGCCCTGCTCTCTGGGTAAGTTGAGCACCTTCTGAAATCTGGGTTACTTCTTGCACATTAATGATAGACCATTTCATACACTAACAAAGACATTTACTAAACCCCATCTCAAGAGACCTAAAAATAGCAACACTTCTCCCCACTACAATGATCTCTCTTTCAGAGAAAGTCTAAGTCTCATTGATGATGTATCCCTATGACTCTTGTTATCTCATCTCCAATATGACCTAGGTAGGTCCAATTTTAAAATTTCCCTCTTAGCAATCTTTTACTTAAATAAGCAAACAAGCAGTGAATTCTATGCTAACAAGCTTTAAAACTTATTTCTGCATTTCAAAGAGTCCTGAACATTGCTTCTGTAAGTCAGAAGGGTTATCTACCTTTAGCTCAGCAATTGATTTAATTAATAGGCTATAGGTGATTTAATGAATAGGTGCTAGGTGATTAGATAGCTTGTTGTATGTTTCAGCTAAATTTTATTACTTTAAGAAAACTGTATAAAAGCAAAATCACAAATTCCAAAAGCATAATGAAGTAAACATTGGGAGTAGCTATTTCACTGTTGAAGCTGACTGTGGCAAAGCCATTTATGAAGGTGAAGATAAGGACATCTCTTAAAAATGTTTGTCCAGTAAGTGGCTAAATAACAGATATTGTGATATTTCAACCCTGCTAATGATTTCTTACCTTTTTCTTCCTGCTTTCTCATGTCTTTCTCAATTATTCAACGATTAATCAGTTGATCCATGTTCTTAATATTCATTGTGCTTTTATTGTTTAGCACTGAGATGGTCTATAATGAGTGAGAAATATAGCGCAGTTATAATTAGGAGACAAAACTTTGAAGACACTGTATTTGTACATGAAGATTAGAGAATAAAGTAGTAGTCATACAGAAATAGTAAGTATGTATTATGAATTAGTTAGTTGTTTAGACATTGGTAAGGAATTGTGAACTTTGCATCCTACTAAAAGGAATTAGACATGTATCAGTAAATTAGATGGTATATCATATGATAAGTAATATGGAATAGAGTAAAGGAAGGGAAAAGTAGAGGACAGTCAAGGGGACCTACAATTTAAAATAGAGTAACCACTCTAGTTTATAAGTGTTATAGTGATATCTTATTTGAGTAAAGCCTTAAGGGCAAGTACAAGTGATGTAGTATCACATGAGTTTATAGTTTATAGAAAAAATAAGTTTGGCATCATTCATATCAGTTTCTAATCTCTAAATGAATTTTAACATGAGTATCATCTTAAACAGTGTAGAAACCACTATCAATAAACTAGTATCAGCCTACTTAGTAGATAATGAATCTGCTCTACTAAGACTTTCCTATCCTGTTCTCACATCCAGTGGAGGTGAATGTTTGTTTGAGCAGATGGACTGTTAATAAGCTCGAGTCCTATTGTGCCATTGGAATCTTCATCATCTAGGCAACGTTAGATATGTTACAAGGTGAGTCACAGAGCATGAGGAGGCAGATGGCACCTGTATCTCACTCTGGTTGGATTAGACAGTGTCTTATGCATACATATGGAAGACCAGACAGTGCAGGTGTATGGGAGCAAACCAACCACCCAGGGACTTTCCACTGGGAGTCTTCACTCATGGCAGAAAATGCAAGGTTGATCATCTATATTTTTTCCTCCTTTCTAATGAGGATTCCCAGAGTTTTACAACTTGTAACTTGCTTTGAGAGGTAATTTCTCCAAAAATATTTATATAAAGAAGACTTTTTTTTGCTCTCTTTGGTTCAGGCATAGCTTTACTATGACTTTCTAAATTTCCACTGAATTCTTCTATTTCATTGCCTGTGCAGGAAAGGGTAGATCACATTAATTTTAATTTTGGGATATAATTTCTTTGAATGTTATTCAAAGTTGCTGTTTGTCCTTCAGTTTTTAGAACATAAATGCCACTTTAAATTTGGCCACTGTGAAGATGGATAGGGAAGGAAGTTTATATTCCCAGGAGACAGTTTTAATAATATTTCTTTCTCCACAAGTGTATGATTAATGAATGACTATACATTTTCTGTTATTTATAGTATCCTGTTATTCTCATCAAATTTAAATGATATACTTTAAGTTTCTCTTTTTCATAAAATGTTAGGAATGGTTGATACATTTGATCATTTGACATATATGGTATTTGGAATTTTGAGTATATGTTTGAAATTTGACATCTATGATGTTTAATTAGGAGCGTTCTTACTAGAAGGAAATATGACTATTATGTAATTGCATATCCAAAATTGCAATGATCTGTCAAAAAGAATGGGGGAGATAATAAACATGTGTTGAGCACTATCCATATATATATATGTATATATATATATATATATATATATATATAATTTGTTTTATCACCAGAAGAGTCCTGTAAGGAAGATATAGTCCCCATTGATGGTTAGGAGATAAGAAACTTGCCCAAGATTAAATACCAAGAAAGTGGTGGAGCCTGAATCAAAGCCAGGTTTGTCTGACTTCAAATCTCTTTTCACCTTATTATTTTCCCTCCTTGTGGATGGTGGTTTCAGGCTTTTCCATTAATAGTACTAGTTACTTTTAAAATGTATTTTTTATTTTAGTAGAAAATATATATTCAGTGCAGTTGATTAAATTCATGTATGTACAATTATTTTTTATTGCTATGTAAAACTTATCCACAAATTTAATTATTTTCTAATTTATACTCTGAAGATAATAACTATTTCACACAACTTCATAGGAATTAGAAAGCAATTTAGTTGGGTGGTTTTGACTCAGAATCTCTCATGAGGTTGCTTGCAAGCTGTCAATGGGTGTTGCAGCCTAAGGGCTGCTCTGGGGAGGATGAACCTGCTTCTAAGTTGGCAGTTGGAAGATTTTTGTCATATGAGTCTCTTTCTAGGGTTACTCCCAACAGGGCAGCTGATTTCCTCTAGACTGTGTGATACAAAGGAATAGAGAGTGACCAAGCTGGAAGCTGTGGTGTCTTTTACAATCTAATTCTATAAGAGATGTACTGTCACCTCTCCTTTCTTCTATTGATCAATGTGGGAAGGACTACACAGGAGTGTAAAGAACAGGAGGCTGTTTAGGAGCCATTTTGGAAACTGAGTATCTCATTTCTTATACTTTTTATTCATTTTTGCTGAGAATAGGGAAAAATCTTCCATGAATTGTTGTCACTGTTTGCCTGCTTCTTTCATGATAATATTTAAAGGTTATATCATTTGACTGTTCTCTCATTAGCTTTATATCAGGCACATGTCAAGGTTCATAAGTACTTTTCATTCATAGTAACATTTGAGAAAGGTTGGAGCTATATTGCAGTTCAAAGTTGTTACTCAGCTAAATCTTTCCTGGGGACATTAAGTTATCCAAATTAAACTGGCCCGTGCTAAAATATATTACAGGATTAGGTCAACAAGTATTTGTGGATCTCGGAAATTCTCACTGGTCTGTTTCCTTGTGAGTCTGTGACATCCAACTTTTGAGAGCAGTTTAAGTGGTAAAGTCAGCTTGGTCTTGGGACTTAGTAAGTGGAAAAGAGAACCCATCTTTGATATTGAGGTTGTGTCCTATGAAATCACTGGCTGTCTCCCCACTGCCCCCTCATGGATTAGCTCAGGCATGGCATCCCCTCTGAGAGTTCTGCATCCTCTCCTTTGGATTTACTCTCTTAATCTGAGGCCTAGTTCCAGATTTTGGCTTCACTCATGCTCTGAATTTGCCCTCCTTTTTGCCCATTCCTCAGAAATACAGTTGTTTTCAGATTTACACTTGCCAAGTCTGACTGAGCGTGACCTTACCTGGCTTTGAAACACTGTTTGGCAGTTTGACAAATGAACTGCTTGACAAATTTTTTGAGGACAAGCTGGAAATGACTTTTTGCCTGTTTCTATTATAAAATCATTTTTTAAAAAATAGGCAAGAACACACCTTTAGAATTAAGTCCTGTTAAAGAAAATTGGGTGGAATATGTCACTTACATCTCTTCTTCCCATTTCTAGATTGGGATGTGTTACCTGTATGTTGAGGCCTTGAAATGCTGAGAGGAGTATTTCAGTCCTGCTTTCTCCCCATGAACTGTCTTGTTGGTTACCTGCCATTGCTAAATAGCAGCAATTCTGAACCCCTGAAGGTACAGTGCAATTAGATGTTTGAAATGTCAAGATTTGACTTTAAAAGGAGCTTAACAAGTTTTGCCAATTTTCACACATTTGTATGATCTGGATTGTTGTTATTTCTCATTCCTGCTATTTGAGATGAGGGTAGGTGGTGAAAATGTTAAATCTCTGCATCTCAGAGCTCGGCTCAATAAGCTGGTTCAGTTCCACAAAGCAGGGAAAGGAACCAATCTGCCAGCTTTCAGCAAAATGTGATCTCTTTGTTGTGATACATTTTAGCAATTACTTAGAGTTTCTTGGTAAGTTAGTTCTAGGTGTTGCCTGAAAATAATTTAGTTTTCCTTCTGTTTTGAAGCAATGAGAGGAAAATAGAACATAGAAATATGACACATGTAGGGGTGGCTAGAGTTCCCTTTCCAGTTCTCCTTCTCTGTTTATGGGCACTTCTCTTAACATTTTCCCTTTAATAAGCTGCCAGGATCATTTCTACTTTTTGCCACCCTCTAGCATCCAGGATAAGCTACGTCCCAAGACTCAGCTGCTTCCTCACATACCTAAGAGCTAGCCCAAGATTCATGGGCATATTAGATTTGAGGCACTTAACGGACATCCAGGGGGAGAGTTCTAACAGGCAGTTGGACACATGGACAGCACATATTTTTACTAAGTTAGACAATGAAAATCTATTCGCTCAATGTTTCCATTACAGCAGCAAAATATTTGTTGGTATTATGACATTAAGTATGAAATAACATAGAAGTAACCTTCTAAATTGTGCATAATATCCTAGTAATGTCTAAGGAAAGCGGCAACATTAATCCAAATTACAGAGCTGTCATAATGGCTGGGTTATATGGAAAGACTCTGTTAACATTTCATTGGTCACCATTGATGATCTCTTTTTATTAGATTTATATTCAGCAGTGATTAAGTATCATGATGAGCTGGTAGCAAAAAGGAATAGGGGCTCGAAAATGGTTTCTCCCCAGTGATCTTATAATCTTGTCTTATGTACATGAATTTTCTTCTTTATTTCTTTAGTGTGGACTGCAGAACAGTTTGCATTATTACTTCTCATAAATTTTGCCCAGATGAGATTAGTTTTATAGATGTAGGATCAATAATACTTGAACACATTTGCAGCTGTGTACTGCCCAATATTGCTCATTAATGACTTTAAAAGAATCAGTGCATTTTGCTAGAAGCAAAGATAATGAGCCATTGATTATCCCTGCACAGCACAATTTACAGCCTATTTTATTTTTAATGCAACATTAAATTAATTTGTAAAAGATCAGAAGCATTGCTTTATTTCCAAGCTGTGATTAAACAGTTATTGAACTTTTCATAGAGAACATTAATCAATTCTCATCTCTCCTGATCTCCCAGAGTGCTTTGGGACTGAAGATGAATAGTCTGTGATCACCTGTACTTTTTGTGAGGCAGCAAAATCAGAGGAGAAAACATCCTTATGGGACATAGCTCTATGAGATGGTATGTGTCCGCAAGGGTCTTAGTCCATGACATTTGCTTTCTCAAGGTCACATTGCAGATATGTTCTAGATCAATAAGTAGATACAGACTTTTTACTCAAGTTTTGTGTGAAAGTAGTTTTAATTGTGTAAACATATGTAGAATGTTAAGTTTATGTGGTTCTTTTTTTTTTCTACTTGGTTGCGTGCATAATTTAATGAGGCTCATGCTTAGCCCAATCTTCTTGAGTAACTTTTTGTTTTTGTTTTATTTTGTTTTGTTTAAGATGAAGGAAACAAGCAGGCATGAAAACAAGGAGACAGGCAGGAAGGGAGAGAAGAAAGAAGCATTATTTATTTATTTAGTTGTTCATTTTGGTTGTTCCCTCTCAGCCTGGGATCAGGAACCTGCGTCCTTGGGCTATAGGTGACCTACACTGCCGTCACAGACTTAGAGCCTGAACCACCAGGGTGCCCCTTGAGTAGCTGTTTGAATAAGCTTTTAAAATAAATTTAAAAATTAACTTTAGACATTTTTCCTTATCACTTTTTAGAAAGTGACTGAGCTTTGCTAAATTAAATATGAATTGTATGTAAGAATTAATTGTTGAAAAATCATAATCAGGATATTAACTTTAGGAAATAACTGAATTATGTTCTTAATAAAGTAATCCCTAGTAGACATTATGGAAAAATCATGCGTAAATGAAGGAAAACAAGTGAAAGAAGGTGAATTTAGATGTCATGGTCTTTGATTAGGTGATAATGGAACCCTGACAGAGGAGACAAGATTGTTCTCTCTGGGAGCTAGTGGGATGTTGAGATCCCCAAATTTGTTACCTGAAGGACAGATTTAAAGGGAAAGCTGCAAACAGACTTTTTATTAAATGTAAGGTAAGTTTTGGGACGGTTAGGTAAAAGCAACTATTTTGTAGGGTTACAGATACAGAAATTAGTATCTAAAGCATAGAGTAAATAAGGCAACAGTTGCTTTACGATTTCAGAAAGAGGCAATTGGGGTTCAAATGGTCAAGAGTCAGTAACTGAGAATATAGGGATAAGTTACTCTTAGAAAATCAAGCAAGAAAGTTAGGGAGAAATGATATGTTCAGGATTTCAATCCACACATATCATCAGCCAGTTTTCTTTAAAGTTAGGGTGAATTTGGTTGTGACATTTGTCCAGTATCAGGGATTCACCGTACGTGCTTCTGAAGGTTTAGCTTGTTGAGCTATAAGATGGCAGCGCAGAGGGAACTTTGGGATGGAGGTAGGTCATGGACAGAGAAATTACTTCATGGTGCTAATCTGCTGTAAAAAGGCTTCTTGATTGGCCTGCTGTCTCAGTATTTTCAGCCTTTTTTCCCCTTCTTTTCCATGCCCTTCCCTGACCTATCCTGCTCTTACCTTCTCTTTCCTTTTTTCTTTTCTTTTTCTTCCTTAAGGGATTATATATTTCTTATATGATTGACTGGAAAATGTATATTTCTTGGGTAAAAAGTCTTCATAGTTTGATGTTGACATGATTTATTTTTGTAAAAACCAAAGCAAGGAGAGGACAGAACAGATCCACTCAGAGTACAGTAAGAGGAAGAGAAAGACAAGGACCAGAGACCTACACTGATGTCTTCAGATTGAGGCAATTATGGTACTGGATATCTGGCTATTGGGAAGATGCTGGTGCTTTGGGAGGGTAGAAAAAATGCAAACAACACAAGAAGGGATTTATTTGGTAAAAGTAAAATCAGCTACCTCAAAATGTTTTCTCAAACTACTTTTGTACAACAATAATTCATCAGTTTAAATGAAGTTCATTAGTGAAAGAAAGATGAGTCGTGCCTCTGTGTGTGTTGGGGGTGAGGGGGTGTGTGCCTTATGGTACATAGAAAATATATAGTATAAATGATGAGATCAAATTTAATTCTACCAATGAGAGTGTATCATGAACAATGGAATGGACTAAAGGGTAGAATGAGAACTGTTTGGGTGGGGGGGTGCTCTGAATCATACACCTGTAGAGTCCTAGAGGAAGGGAACACATAATTGAATGAAAAGGACATTTATTGGGATGCATAGATTAAAAAAAGGTATAATGAGGTATCCATGAAAGGGTGACAATGATTTCTCTTTGAGAAATTGACAGAATATTAAGGAAGAGTATTTATCAATTTAGGATACAAAATGATAGACTTAAATAAAATATTTGTAATCGTCAAGGGTTTGTGAAACCATTGACTTTGTTTAGCTTTGAACCCACATCATTGCTATCATCCTTTATTCACCCCCTAGAAGTGTATACTCTGTAAGAAAGATGATGTATGTATGTAAGTATGTATATAGCCAGATCAGGGGTAATGTCCAGCTCAGCATTAATCTTGCATTCTTGGGAGACTCATCTCTTATAACTGGCAAGACCATATTGGAAAACTGATCTGAACCCTTGCCAAGGCAGGAAGCTCTTATCAAGCAAATTAATCACATATTGCAGGAAGCTCTTATCAAGCAAATTAATCACATATTGCCTTAGTATTATTTCATAACACCTCTTAATATGTAGTAAGAAATTAATTTTCTTAATTTTATAGATGAGAAATGAAAATAGTAAAATGTACAAATTATTTTCGCAAACTAGACCCTGCTTTCTAGCTTAGGTCTAATCCTATCAGGCTCTCTAATCACTCACCTTCCACCAATATTATTAGATACCTGTTTTCTCTCAGATATTCCACTAAGTTCATGATTATTGAGACAACTGAAAGATGTTGTATTTTTGAACTCAATACTGGCAGCAAATAGTTAAATGAGACTTTATTTATAAAATAAAGTCAATGCCTATTTCATTGTATTTCCTTGTAAGAACTATGTGAGATAATAAATATAAACTTCCTAGGACAGTACCTGGCACATAATAGGCACTCAGGAAGTTTTCGATGACTGTTTTATGTAAACCATCAACTGTCCACTTTGCCTGTAAACATGCAGCAGAGCTGACTTCAGGACAGTTAATTTCTGCAACTTTATGTCCTTTCTAAAAATATAGTTCGTTTCTTTTTAATGTGTACCATTCATCTAAGCATTTCTGTAGGCTGTAAAGAATTCATAAAATTCTTGATTTTGACATATTTCTACCTATCAGTTTGAATCCAAGATTATTGTTTGAACTACTACAGAGCTTTGCACAGGAATTTGATTTATTTGTCTTATACCTTAACTGAAATAAACTTGGTATTAGACTTCTGCTTAAGTTAGCTGAATTAATTCTGCTTTAATTCAAGTTCATCTCTGTAGTGGAAAATGACAGGCATTATTGAGTTCTGTTACACATTTAATAAGGAATGTACACTTCTCATCCTTGCGGGAGCAATTTAATACACTGCAGAGTCTGTCAAAATTCAATTCAAGGTTGAATGACTAATGCATAAAAGTCAATTCCATATCCTATCAACGATAAAGCCAGTTATTTCTTTTTATCAAGTAGATGGGGATGCTATTTGGAACTTTGGTTGCAAAGGTTTGAAACTTCAGGCTTTGCA